>BMAV01007264.1:12273-51103 GCA_019973955.1 Trichonephila inaurata madagascariensis
AAATTGCTTGTTGTAAAATATGGATAAACCCACTTCTAAGTTATATATTTCAAAAATTCTTGTTCAGCCTCTGTAGAGAGGTCTGAGCTATATACAGGCAAAGTATTGTTATAATAGAAGCATTTTTCACAAAAGGAGAATATTTTGAAAATGGGTCATTCTATCTGTTCATTTTTTGTCAAAATATTGTACTTAAATAATTTTTTATTGCAATAATCTTCTTAAAACAATTTTATATACATTTACTAATCTAAGTGACACTAAATATCATAAATATAATACATTTATACGCTTTTTGCAAAATCACGGTTCCGAACGCTGTCGCAAAAAATCCGCAAAAACCACATCATGATAATGTAACAAATCGTTTACACACAAAGACCTTTTTCAAATCGACTCTTAAATTTTCCATTCCCTACTTAACTGAAGTTACAGTTATAGTTGATCTATTTCTGCTACAAAAACGGACAGAAAAACCCACTCCAGCGTCTCACTTATCAATAGCAATTCATCACTTAGCATACCGACATGTCCCAAGGGGCACATTAGGGCCAACACTATCTCCTGAAGTCTTCGGGGACCTCACGTTCCGGCATGTTTCTTCGTAATCGAATATTTTCTCTCGCTCTCTTCCCCATATAAATATATACCATGAAAACAAAAAGAAAAAAAATCATATGAATTTTTCTAGAGGGTATCGCTATTGTTTCAAATGTCCATTCTAAAAAATAGTTCATAAGTTCCGCACTTAAAAAGGATTGAAAAAATGTGTGCGTTTTTGTTGCGGCGTTTTTACGCTTGTTTATATTGTATTTACGACGGAGAAGAGTATTTATCATTTCTGTTTTTCCAATTCCCTTAACTGTATTCGTAAATATAACTCAATTTACTCGAATCGTTTGTTATTTTTTTAATAAACTACGTTTTATCTCCTCTCTATCTGCCAGAAAAAAAATATTTTTCATAAAGTGAATACTTCTAATGCAAATATAACAAATGAATTAATTTTATTAATTTACTTCTTGCTGTGTGTGAAACCTACAGGCGTGTTGTTGCTTTTAAACTTTATTTTTTTTCTCTGTTTGCCTAAATGTACAGTAAGTTAGTTTTATTAAACAAATATATATATTTATTTTTGTTCTTTATTTTCCTAAGTTCTATGGTGAAGAAATAAAACCATACAAATATGATTCATTCATAATAGTTGAAACATATGCAAAAATTTGAAATTTCAGTGTGAACCTAAAAATTATACACTTTATACATAATTAACTTGAATTTAATAAAATAAAGGTATTTTCTATTTTGTTTGCAATTTTGTTTTCAATACACAATATATTTATCATTGTAAAAATCGATTTATCATTTTAAATCTTTTATACAAATATATGAGAATGCTATATTTTACGTGAAAAGTAATTTATTTTATGAAATTACACTCAGTATTAATACAACAGTCACATGATAAAAAAGTTCGTGATATGTTAAATAATAAGTTTTCTAAGTTAAAATTCGAATTAGAATAATAATGATGAAACTGCATTTTTAAAATAGGTGTAGTATCATAAATGTAATTTATTCTATTTTTGCTTAAAGAAAGGAAAACGTAAGGGCTTGACATGCAAATACTAATAAAATACGAAGAGTATTTATAAAGAAAATACTTATATAGTAAGAAGTATTATTAGCTTAGGTATAAATCTTTCCGATATCAAGTTTGAACAGATATTGTAAATGAGCTGAAACTTTTAAATATAAGTTATTACGCATAAAATTGTGACTGGCTCACGCGTCTTTTCATTAACATGTCATTTGGGTTCTTTTGGGGCCAGGATTAATGGCAACTCTTTTCCAACCAAAACCCAAGAAGTGAAACGTGAATATAAGATGCAAATTAGATAGCTTTTGAATATCAGAAGTTTGAGTAAGTGGAATGGCAATTTGGGGAATGTTATGATAGAGAGTGATACGATTGTGAAGTGACAGCCAACAAAGGTCATCCCGAAGATAGATCCATTGGGTCAAGGTGCATACCATTGCACTCGAGTAAAGACGCAACTCCCTTATGATTAGATTGGTGATCGGATCAAGGTAGGATTGACTATTTAATATTAGGACTTGTGATATTATTGGAATTGAGATTAGGTGGGTTAGATATTGATAGTGGTCCGAGTTACGTTGTTTCGGTATTACTTATATTGTGTGATTTGTCATCGTAGATTCTCTCACATATATCATTACCTAATCTGTCAAACATTTAAGTTCAAGTTCTTAATAAAGTCATTTTAAGAACACTGAAACTTCTAGTTCTTTAGTTAATCCTACACCTCTAGCTCACGCAGATAGTCAAAGAGATAGGGGGGCAATTTCACAAAATGATAACAATAAATTAGGAATATATTGAAGAACAACATAAGTATTGTAATTTTGACTTACACTGTAGAGAATCCAAAAACAATAACAAGAAGGGTGAAATATATAAAAACCAAACTATTCCAGGAATAACACACAGTACTTAGTCGAATTGAATGAAAACATAACTTTCTGTAAAGTGAGACAATCAATTTTGAGATTCCACCATGGCGAACAATAGTTATTGCTACATTGCACAGTATTAAATGAAAGAGGTTTGGATTATCTAGTTGAAGTAGGGCAGCACACCCTACCTCCTCACATTGTCATAGCCGCAGCAATATCCCCCCCCCCGGAGTGTATACCGAGATAATAGTTTGCCAATAATTGTCTCAGTTTCGAAAGGTAATAATTAGGGAAAACAGGCAGACATAGGCCGGAAGTAAAATCTGGTGGGTGAATAAAAGTCTTGTGTGAACAATGATATCTTACGATTTCTTCAATACCCGGGTCTTTATACAAAGTAGGGACTCCCTGTGACTCCTTTAAGGAGACAACATATGGCAAATAGTTAAATACTCGTATAAAAGGTAATTCGTAACAGCTAAGTATACGTGACTCACAATATCAATTACTAAGGCACAAACCGACTCAACCAAAAACCGCCAGAATGAATGACGTACATGACATAATAATGCAGTTTAGCTACTGTTACCAGACAGCAAATAGATCAAAATTTCCACATTTGTGGAGAATATGTCTGGGAATTATATATTTGACAATTAGATCGATTCGGATCACAATCTTATTAAGGGTGATAGAGGAACGAGACAACCCACCTCTTTCCCCGAAAAAAACCTCAGGTGGAACATGCCTTAAGACGTTTATGGTTTTGAACATAACGGACTAAATGTGGCTGTGTATTAACTTGGAATAAGGTTGCCGGTGAACTCCAAAGGTATGGGAGAGGATCAATTGGTTAATAAACCTCAGAGACATTGTGTTAATAGGTCATTGTAGAGACAATGTGTACTAGGAGGTATGTGAGTGGACCAGCTCAAACTATAACATTGTGTACAGGACCAGTATGGTCCTTCAAAAGGCAACAGTTAAACAACTTCTTCCCAAGGTATATTTTCAATCTAATCCGACAATCATAGTATAGCGTAAATGCGTAGCATAGTATAGTGATTATAAATGTAAGGTATGCTCTTCGGTAGTTCATTCCCCAAGTTAGACAAAAACATTGTAGTTTTGAAATACAGGTCACACATTACTGCAATGGTTGATGAAGAGGTTCCATTTTGTCCAAAAGTAGAATTAATGTTCCAGTGGATAACGGTTGTGGACCATATTTGTTATACGATACAACACTACAAAACATACCACAAGTCTATACTGACATACAATGACGTGATGATGCTAGTATTATATGTGCCATTGGTCAGTCATTTCCTCTTTTTTCAACTGAATATAGATCCACATCACTGTTGCTTGATTTCGTTCGACATGGTTACTAATTTCTCAGAATGGTAGTCTTTATTTTCTGTAGACTACAATTCTTCCTCGATCGAACCCAAAAATCTGTAAGAATGATATCCCTATCCTTCTACGAGAAATACTAAAGCGTCTTGGGAAAAAAAAGCACCAATTCTTTAAAACCACATTCTGTACTTTTAAATACTGTTTGTAGGGCGTGGTACAGTTCCAGTATTGCTATGTTCTGAAATGCAATTGATTTGCTTATCCTATTAAGGTATATACACTTACGATAAAAGTTTCACGCGGTTTTGATACTAATTTTTATGGCGTAGTATTTGGGGTGTCCAGCAATATTTAAATTTGTTTTTATTTATAAATTCAAAGGCAGAACAAACTGTCAATAATAAAATACAAGAAAAAATATATTTAATATGTTATGCAATCCATAAATTTAATACGATGCTATAAACTTAACAATGAGAAATTCATATATCATAATCTTTTCAAAAACATGTGCTTAGCAAAATCATTCATGTTTTTTTTTCAATAAAAAAAAGTAATGTGATTTTTGTTAAGATGACATCCACGAAACAATAATTTTAAAACAGCGTACCCTACGCTATGATCATTTTAGTCATTAGTTTATTGACGTAAAACATCAATATATCAAGTTGATTGTTATTAATGATCCGTAATATGGTTATTTAACTCCTAAATAAGTTGATAAAGCAGATATTATTCCATATTTGCATATCAATAGCATATATTTATTAATTCACGTTGATAAAATCATTCCTTTATACGACGCACATGACCTATATGTTAATAAATCATCATTCAAACAATTTTTTAACGAAATAAATGCTGATTATCGTAAAGTACAAACCTTTTTTTAAAAAATATATCTCCATCATATTTAATTCAGTATACCAGGGGTGTCAAACTCAAAAGCTAACTCGGGCCATACAAACAAGGTTTAACTTTATGCGGGCCTAAAGAAAAATCAATATTCATGGAAACGTAGGTTTATTTCGAACAATACATTATAATAAACATACGTAACAGAACAAAATAAAATTAATGTTCCTATCCTGACACTAAACATCTTTTTTCTGCTGCTATCTTTCTAATTTCGGCCTATTTTTTTATATTTTTTATTATGTATTATTGTGTGGGAATATATTGGCAAGACCGCAAAAATGTTCGTTGTGGGCCGCATGCAGCCCGCAGGCTGAAAGTACCTCTGCTGCATACCATAAGAAATGTAAATTCAAAATTACCAGCATTTGAATTTTTCCCAGTTATAAATGTAAGAAAAATACTATGGCCAGTTTTATATTTTAGGTAATAGTTATAAGTAAACGAAAGATGGGCTTATGTTATAAGTCATGTCTGCTTTCATCAGAAAAGATTTCAGTTTTTAAGTATTTTACAAATGAAAATTTTTTATTTATAATGTTTTATTCCGATTGAAGTCTTTATTTTGATAACGTATCCTCCTGCTCTTGGACGTCATAAGGCATGGGACAACTGGGTCCGGGTCCAGGACCTTGCCCTTGGTGGTGGTGGGAGGGGGCTTATTTAACTTTCTTCCCTCTGTCTTAATAAGACCATGATCCGGATAATTTTAATGGGAAAATGCTATTCCTGTACATATTCTCCAAAAAACAGGGAATTTCAAACTCCATGTCAACTGGCAAAAGTAGGAAGACTGTACTATTACGTATTGACCGCTGTCTATGTCTAGGTATTTGCCTATTACAATAAATAATCATTCAAATCATTTAGTCGAAATGCGGTCACCGGTCCAGCTGGTATGTGCCTAAGTTGCGAGTCGTGTCCATTTATTTGTTTCAAATTACTTTTTGAACGAGTGTTTGACAATGCATGCTATATATATATATATATATTGTTTACTTTTAAAGGTCTCAGGTAGGGCCTACTTTTGCATAGGGGGCCCAAGTTCTCAAAATCTTAAGATTTCTCTGGGCCCAGGGCCTCAAAAATTCTTAAGACGGCCCTGCTCGTGATAAGTAAAGCTGTTCTTTGCAAAACTTTCCATAACTCATGCTGTACCTCAAAGCCGTAAAATGGAGTGTCGACTCAGTTGCCAACTTTGTTCTCTGGTGGTAGTATTTTCCCATTGATTAAATATTTTTATTTTATGTAAATTGCGTGTACTTATAATTTTTTTCTGTTACTTTACTGCTGTGTTTAATACACAGCAGTCCAATTCAAAGGAAAATACTCAAGAAATAAGAATTTATTCCTTTTCGGTTGGAATTTGTATTGAGTCATTTTCTATTTATAGCATCTATATACATATGTTTAATATCTTTTCACCAATTTAATATTATGTTGCTCTTAAATATATAAAAAGCCTTAAAAATCAGATTTTCCATTTCTAATAAAACTAACTGTACGTAATTAAATTTCTTAATTATTTATAAAACATTTTAAATTTTAAAAATTCAAGTCATTAAGATAATTTGAAAATATAGATGAAGTAATGTATTCTTTAGATTCATGATAAAAGCTTAAATGCAATGTGGCTTTTAAATACAGTCGATTTGTAAAAGGACTCTCAAAATCCCATTAACTGATTTGCTTCACTTTAACACTTAACGCATTAGGTAAACATAATTAACATATTAATTAAGCCAAATATTTTCCGAATTGATACACTTCTTTAATTAAAATCTTGATGATTTTATCTTCTCCCCAATGAAATTCTCAAGGGGAAAATGATACTCGGCTGATTTTTTTTTCTGTTTAAGGAATTCAAATCGTTCACTGGCCCAATGTTTTTAAACAAATTAATCTAAGGAAAACACAATGGAAAAGCTCTATTATTACAACTAAAAATTTCCCAGGCTTTATCCAAATGGAAATATTTCAATTACGTTTCGAGATTTGTTAAATATGTGTGTGTGTGTGCATTTTCCCATTTATTAATATAGGATTCATTTTTGTACTATATATTATTAAGCCATAAGATATTAAAATGAACTACTGTTGGGTTTGAACGCATAGCATTATGGCGATATTTTACTCTAATAGTGTAATGCTCCTGTAAATGCACAGAAAGGAATACATTTTATTGAGCAATTCCAATGTTATCAAATCAATCTAAATAAGAGGAGCCACAATCATTACTTATAAACACTATAGTACAGTGGCATCCACAGGAATTTTTCAAGGGGGGGGGGGGGGCCTGCCAGGGTTGAAATTCCACCACTCTCGTATTATAACCCTACACGCCATCAAACCTATTCTTTTGATTTTGTCGATATCCGGAACAAAAAACAGTAAATAATTAATTAGTGAATAAATAATTAGCATTCATTAAAAATTATGATTAATAACAATACAAATTAAATACTTAATTATATTTAATGCATTATACACATATGTTTGTAATCAATAAAGGCCCCCCCCCTTGTGAGCGTCACTGCTATTGTGCACCATGCTCACTATCACAGTAGCTTTGGATCGTCAGTTTAGATTAATAATACTGAAATGCTAAAATCCCACTCATTGCTACAAGGGAGGTGAATGAGCAATAAACTGAATCATATACCACTTGCCATTTCTTGTTGGAGGCCACCCTCATCTATAGAGCAATACATTACTTTAATCTATTTATGTGTGAATGGGACATACAAGAATTTACCTAAAACCCTTTTATAGGATAAGATAGCAGCGGGCTATCTTGCGAAGTTTTCCCTCTGAAAACTAAAAAAAAAAAAATAATCTAGAGTAATTTTAATTAAGTTTAACTTACATTAATTTTTTTAATTTTTCTTTTTTTTTGTGAAAATTTAATTGTAGTTTCCTTACAGTGTAAGAGTGATAAGCAGATTTCGAAGATTGTATCTTATATATGAAGGGAAGATTCTCACTATCAGTGATTGCTTTGATGATTGATTCAGCTAGTTCAGTGCTTCTCAAACTTTCAATACTCACGACCCAATATTCAATCATAAATTTCATCGTGCCCCCCCTCCATACAATAACAATGTATTAAATTCGATGATACGATACTTTGACGCTAAATCTATAATATGACTTTAACCTCTTAAGTACCGCGTATATAAAAGTTTCGCTCAGCCAATGCGTAAATTGCGCTGGGCGTATTTATACGTCTTCCTGAAATATGATCTTTTTTATTCACGCTATCTATAAAATTATTCCGTAGGCTTTGGTATCCAATTAAATGAATTTCACAGTGTTTGCGAAGGATTGACTTATTTCAGTCAATTTTCATATTTATTTCCTCTGTCTCCCCCCACCCGCAATACATTACATACTTGTGTTGATTCGGGTATCTATTAACTAAGAGTCATCTCTAAAGTCAGAAATTATGCGCCCAATTTTGATTGTTATACGAATTTTAATTGTTTGTTCCAGAGGGGAACCAGCAATAAGTGTATTTTGATAATTTAGTTAATTGATCTCTTTTTCTCCTACCTAAAGTTAGTCTTGTAATCAATAAATAGTTAACTGATTATTTGTGTTTGTGATTATTTTTTAGTCTTATGCGTTCTGTTGTCTGCGCCTAAGGTCCAGTTGCTTTCGAGTCACAATCTTTCGAAAACAGAAACAACGTAGTTAAAAAAAAAAAAATAAATTGTAAACCATTCGCCCGTGGATGATGCCTTACTTCAAAGTCATCTTGGTGACCTAGGGGTGTGGAGTGAATGAAAAACCAGGCGTTGCCGTAATCTTAACATCTCTCTTTATTAAGATCTTAACTTAAACACTAACAATGATAATATTTATATTTTAACTTAGCGGATCTGAGGTGAGAAACACACAATACGTATTACCAAATAAGCGCGACCTTAATCACTATGTTTCACTTTACGCCTATTCCTAATCTCAGTTTTTACACAGTTCCTAATATTAACTTGAATGATCCTACCTCTATATTCTAGGTAGCAGCAACACTCTCGAATCGTCAATGTAATTTCCTTATCTCGCGTGGAATGGTATACACCTTGCTTGAACGCACTTTCACGGATAGCTGACACTGGAATATCGGCTTACTTCAGCTTACACGTTTAAACTCCGACTAGCATAATCACTTTCCAAAAGGCCACCTCGCTTAAGCTAAATTGCTGCTATTTAAAAGGTTCCTAATTTGAATAATCACGCTTCGCTTCTGGATTTGGTTGGAAAGTATTTGCCTTTTTCGGCCCCAAAGAACTCAAGAGGAAAATTAATAGAAAGCGGGATGAGCCCTTCACTAAAACATTCATTGGGGGGGGGAGACTGTGTTTCCCTTTTTTTCTGTAATCACTTTATTTGCCTATTATCTGTGAGATACATCCCGATTCAGTGTCTGATAAAAACTGTTAAATAACACATTTCAGATACGAAAATCAAATGCAGAAAAATATAAATATATTTAAAATGTGTGCATAACATTGTTTGTCTTCAAATATTAAATCTTATAGCAAACATTTTTGCTTTGTCCATATTTAGTTTATAAGTTCTCCTTATTCTACGAAATATAAAATGTTTTTCCCCTTGCATTTGACATAATACCCAGTGCCACAAGTTCCAATTACCCATCCATAGAACAATGAATAAAATTGAACAAATTACTCAATCTTAGGAGATTGAATAATTGAAAACTTTCGATCCTCAGATTGATTTGGCATTAATGTTGCACTCATTTTTCTAAGCAAAGTTGTATAGAACAAGGTTCAGAATTTGAACTAAATATTAAGTGACAGTAGTTTTTTTTTCTAAGTTGACAGATGATTAAAATTATGTAAAATGATTTTAGCATTAGTAGTCTTTGCTAAATGTTAAATAACCTGAATAAAATTGAAAAAACATTGTTAGGGAGAAAAGATTTCCAATTTAGATACAAATTTAGAATGATGTGACTAATTTAAAAAAAAAATGGTGTTATTGCCATAAATGCGCGCTTTTTGTCTTTTGCATGTAGAATTAAAACGCATTTAAGGTAACAGTATAAAAATTAAATAATGGAACACATTCTGTGCGTTCTGTAATTTAAAATCTCGGAAGTTTTGAATTCAAATTCTTTCTTTACGTTTTCTTTGGAACATCAGTAATGAACGTGGATCAATAGTTACAATAAGTTTTTTGTATATAATCTAATATCTTAGAGCTTCAACGTGAATAAATTTAATATAAGTTATTAATCATAATTATTAATTCATTATTGTGCTCACTGAAATTTGAAATTTTTTTATACATTTTCAATTTTTTATTACGTTGAAAATGATTTATTATTATATTAAAAAGGATTAAAATAAACTTGTATAAATTTTAAAACAAATTAAAATTAAATTTGTTTTGATGCAGTACATTAATGCATACGTTGCAAAAAAGAAAAGGTCTGGATTAAAAATTAATTATTAAAATGAATTATAAAATGTAACAATTTTACTAAATCCTCTTCGAATACACCTTATGTTGTTTTATTAGTGATTTCATTTATTATAATATGCATCAAGAGCAAAATAACGAAAAATATAATAACCATAAATGCAAAATATTGCATAATCGAAAGAGAAACACTTATTAATACAAGAACCAATAAGAAATCTTTTTATTAGCTATAAAATTATATGACTACGTTATTAAGTTGAGCTAAATAATTATATATTTTTTGCAATCTTTTTAAAAGTAATAATTAATTTTAAATTTAGAGGAATTAAAACATTATTATCCCGTATCTTTGTTCACGGTTCAGTTCAAAATTTTTTTTATTACTGTCTGAGAAACAACATGTGAAAATTTAATGAAGATCAAAACATTTAAATAATTCTTAGCACGGCATTTTAATTAAAGACTAGTGAAAAATGCCACATATTAATGACGAGGAATTCGAAAAAAGAACACACAAAGGAGAATAATGGCTAGTTTTTAAATAACTCTTTGAACCAGCATTACAAGAGCATAGAATAGAGAAAGTATGCATACTTCAATTAAATACAAATTAAATTAAATAAACTTAATTGCTCAGCACACAATCGCAGTTTTAGACAAATAAAAAAAAATCGTTCTATTTATTCGACGCGTCATCAGTAAAGATTTCTCTTTTTACAACATGTTCGCGATTAATTAAAGGGTGCTTGGGCAAGCTTCATTTTTGTAAAAGCTAAATTAAATAATGAGAATGTAATGGTCGGGAAATTTCTTCCTGAAATAATTACTGAGCAACTAGTATGCGATTTATTTTCTTTCAAATACGAGAATGCGGCCCTAATATAATCTCCGGATGAATATCTAGTTGAGCAGGAGATCACAAATAATGCTTTGTCTGAAAAGAATAGATTTCGGTAAATAGTTTGTGATAGTTAATTTCTATGGAACAAAATAGTTGGAATTGTAAATGAATAAAACGATTAATTCGCTAAAAATATTGCAAGCTGAGAGAAATGATTAATTCTTATTAATATAGGGTGTTTATAAATGAATATCGGAGATTTAACGATTTAAAGTATTTATTACATTATAACTCATACATCGAATGAAAGACCAACTGAAATAGTATTGTTGCTGCGTGCGCATGCGTTCGAAACGTATGCTAATTTCACTCCCTCCCCGCAGATCAGCGCGCTTGTAGACAAATGGCGACTAGTGAACACAAAGCGGTTTGTATTCCCCACTTTGCAAAGACAGAATCTGCTGTTACTGTGCAACGAACATTCCGGTGGACATTTCAGTGAACATATGAATACTCATAATGCGCGTATCTGGAGCTTAGAAAATCCTCACAAGGTGCTAGAATCGCAACGAGACTCCCCTAAATTGAATATTTTTTGTGCCATATCTCGGTGAAAAGTGTATAGGCCCTTTGTTTTCGGAAAACCAACTGTAACTGGTTCTGCCTATCTTGATGCTGTACAGTTATGACTATTTCCTCAATTGAAAGAAATCGAACCAGATAACTTCATTTGGTATCAAGATGGTGCACTGCCTCACTGGCATCTCTCAGTACGTGATTGGTTGAACATCACTGTACTTGACCAATGGATTTTCTGCAAAGGACCTCACGATAAAGCTTGTTTCACATGACCTCCACGTTCACCCGATCTGATGCCATCTGATTTTTTTATCTGTGGGTGTTCATTAAGGATTGTGTATATGTACCTCCGCTACCAGCTGACCTTCCAGACTTAAGACACAGGATTGAAACCGCTGTTGCAAGAATTACCACAGAAACACGGAACAAAGTTTGGGATGAACTCGCCTATCAACTTGATATGTGTCGTGTGACGAATGGGGCTCACATTGAACACTTGCAAGCTCGTTGGTAAAACTGTTTCAGTTACTCCTTCATTCGATATATGAATTGTACTTGTAAGTTATATGTAATAAGTACTGTAAAGCGTTAAATCTCTGATATTCATTTAGAAACACCCAATACTTTCATTCAAGTGATATTTAAAAACGAACTATGAGAAAATTGCAATAAGAGCGAAATTATTTAATGAATATGTGTTAAATTTTAAATAGTTTGAGTATTTGCTGTTTAAATTTTTTCCGGATATTCAGCAAGGTGAGTTAGAAATTGTTAATGGCTCACTGTAAATCAACAAGATGGAGATTGGTGATGGACCTCGTCACAAATGATGAGAAGGAGGTGGGATATTTCAGAATTCCCTCTTTAAACTACTACCCCATGCCATATCTAGAATGCATCAGCTTCTCTACATGATGTGTCTTCAGGGGCGCCAGGCCTTGAACTCCTGACCATGACCACTGGCTACTGCGTCCACAATATCCTGCAGAAGTTTTAATCTCTCAGTGCATTTTTATTGCTCATATATATATATATATATATACGCCTAAGTTGCAGCCCCAAGTCGGTGGATTTTCATGATGTAAAAGATTGACAGCGCCAATGTCGTATGATTATACGGCACGTATAATATCCCTTGAGTGTATGTTTAACTTGGGTTATCTTACCAAAATTAAATATTTAGTACAGTACTGCATCGTCAGAGCTCAGGTATCTATCACTAGGGCGGAAACTGGGAGTCAAAATTATTTGCGGTGATTGGTATACCTCCTATATGGTGCCACACTTAAAAAGAGATACCAGTTCCCAAGAAATATACTTGATATACAATGGTAAAATAACAATCCGCAGCCCCATTAGAAAAAAAAATATGGAATATAATTAAATAAATACGCGTGCGTGCATTTAAAATAAACAATTAATCACATATCTAGCAGAATTTTTCAATTGAATTAAATAATCCAAATCTACATTAAATATGTATAAAAAAATCAAAGGAGGTTTTTTTTTTCTTTTAAGAAAATCAGCATCTTTCATGGATCTATTCATAGTTGAAAAGAAATTAGGTAAAAACAAGATGGTAAGTTTAATAACTTTTAAAATTTTTCATTTTATGAATCGTGCATATAAATTAAAAGCACAAAAGTTAGATATTTTTTATTCTAAGAAAATGCTATCGCTTTAAAAAAAATCCTCGCATTACTTTATTTTATCCAGCGTAAGAAATGCTTAACTAAATTCCGTTGCATGTAGCACAGCTCCGATATTAAAAAATCTATTTTTATTTCTGTGTAATGTAAAAATTTATACTCATAAAGCCTAGGATATAAAGTTAGTGCTTGTCAACCACACTCTCAAAAGTTGCAATTTCAAAGTTTCTTCTTCTTCGGCGGTTGTCAAGTACGTGCACAAATTCGGGTTCAACTATTATTTTTCCCCATGAAAGAGTGAGGAAAATAATCTGAGGCATATACGTCAGAAGTGCTAAAAAATAACGGGGTCACATTGATGGATAACGTTGCAAAAGTGATTTAAGGCTAATGCTATTGATAGAGATTGAGACTGGAGTCCTGTGGAAGTCTCAGTGCAAATATGATGGAAAAAATAAACTTCTTAAGAAGGTTGTGAAACTAGGCGATTACCTTCTGTTTAGTCTTAAATCCTGTTTTCTTAGAAACCATTTTCGGAAAAACTTCGGAACAATAAATCCTGCAACGGGGAAAAGTATGTCGCAGTGAGATATCACGTTAGGGATTTTTTTTTTCGTTCAGTTATTTAAATCTCATTATGTGATGGATTTATCGAAGAAAGGCTTTACTCATACCGGCGCCGCCGATGATTTCGAGACGTTTTACCTTTAGTTATTTTTCTTCTCTTTCGAAGATTATGGATATTTATTGTAGTTGAACGAACTAAAGAGATAAAAAGTTTAAAAATAAAAACATCAGCCGAGAAAATATCGATGTTCTTAAAATGTGTAAATTTATTTCGACATTTAATTTGAAATTTAAATTTTTGAAAAATTGCCTTTTAACGAAACGAGTCAAGTCTGGAATTCAAAGGTATTTGAATGTTTTATATATTATTATCGTATTAGTTGTTACTAAGAATATTGGCAACAGATGTCGTACGCGACGGTCAATTGACGAGGATGAAACATGAGAAAAAATACCTCAGTTTCTTACATTTTAAGCCACAGATGACTGATTGTCTGATAACTTAGCATTCTGAACTACACATTGGCTGCGACATGCATTTCAAATTTGAACCACCGTCAAGTAAGTAAGTGAACATTAACGTCACACTGTTCAGCAACATGAGGGCTTTTGATGACGGACCTCGTAATTTTGAACCCTGGTCAAGTGACGAGGACGACATCTGAGCTGGCACCCACCTCTCCTAACTACCACACCAACAGGAGGATGTTTGAGCTCTCGACATATTTAATGTGCACCGCTTCCCTACATGGCGGGTTTTTAGTGGTACAGGGCTCGAACTCGTGACATACCAGCCATGGTGCAATTCCTTGACCACTAGGCTACCGCGGCCTCTGAACCATGGTCAAGTTACCAGTATTAAATTAAACTTTCTTCTGGCTTCCGCTTTTTCGAACTTCTACTCGAATAGAAAGTATTTTATTAATGATTGGAAATTTGAATAATATATATAGGGAGAGAGTGAACTAATAGTAGAGAGGAATTGAAAAAATAGTATGATTTGTCTGCATTGTTGTAAGAATGCCCGGTTTGGCTAGTTTGGCTGAAAAACAGTTTTCCGACGCTAACTTTTGTCTTTGTTTTAACAGTTACGTTTTACAACAATAGAGACGATTTTAAGTTGGCGTCAGAAACCGGTAAAAATGAAACCAACATGGCTGTATCTATAATTCCTTGAATAATTAGTTTCAGTCAATTCATTTTAATTAATTATAATTAAATTATTGTATTTTTATCTAAAACACTAGTGTATAGAAAATTTCAGCTCAAATGAGCGCTTTAAATTGTGAGAAAAAAAAATCTTTTCAATTTTTAACACAAGTTACCAAAATGGTCGCTAAGTCGCCAAAAACGATGCCAACGTAGCTGTATTTGTAATTCTTTGAATAATTAGTTAATCAATTAATTTTTATTAATTATAATTAAATTATTGTATTGTGATTCAAAATAATCATGTATATAAAGTTTCAGCTCAATTGAGCGCTTTAGAATGTATTTTATTAACGATTGAAAATTCCACCAAGATAAATACATAAATAGAGAGTGTGAGCTAATACTAGGAATTGAAAAATGTTGGCTGAGTGAGTGAGTGTTTGCTAACGTCGCAATTTAAACCAACAAGATCTATTTGGGACAGACGATTAATTTTTAACTCAGTGACGAGTACGACACATGAGCTGTCTCCCCCTTCTTCGAATTTCCGCATCCCACCACGAGAGGATTTAGAGCCATAACAAATGTAAAGGGCATCAGTGTCTGTAAGCTGCGGGTTTTTAGTGGCATTAGGGATCCAACTCATGGTAAAATGACTAAGAGCCCATGGCCATAACTACTAGGCTTTCGTGGTCACAATTGTGGCTGGGTGACCGCGACAATGACCACTCGGACACATAGCGGTTACTTTAATCCACAATTTGGAGAATTTAAAAGCCAAGTTCTCTTTTTAACTACAGTACCTCACAATATATGGCTAGTAGAATCAGGATTCGAACTCATTACACTTGGTGACTACACGGCTACACTGTTAGAAATAAATAAACGACTGTTCTATCCTATATAATATTAAATTTCGTATAAATTTATAATGCATTGGCTCTTAAGGGCTTAGACCATATTTAAAAATTGCCTTTTATCCAATTTTTTCCTCTTACCTAAAAAAAAATCCCAGCAATAACTAATTTATTTGAAATATTTTACTAAATTCCTTTCACATCTTTTAGTTTTGTATAGTTAATTAAATTTCACATGATTCATTTAATATTATATGTTTAACTTTATATCATCAATTGCTGAAATAAAGTGAAACACATGCATTCACCAATATTTTATTTAATGTTAAATATTTCATACATTCCAATCTAAATTTTCTTTTTTTACCACATACATACATCTTTTGCTTTACGGAATAAATTATATAAATTCAACTAAAAGTTTATTATTTAATGTGCATGATTCATTTAACAAACTTTAAATGCAAAATTTCTCAATGGTATTTATTTTCACATCACGTGAATTTATTTAATGACATGTATTTAATCTCACTATTCTTTTTAAATCAACTCAAAACAGTTTCATTTAATTTTGTAGCATTATTTAGTTTTTCTCGCTATTCGATAACATCAAGACATATACTTTCGTGTTGCTAATTTCAGCCGTAGTACAATGTATTAACCCTGTTTCACCTTTCAAATTAGACCCAAAGGATTCAACCTATAGGGATGTGTAAAAGAAAAGAAAAACATCCCTGGAATGTGAGAGAGCATTGTCATTAGCCCGTAATTTATATAAAAAGTTACATTAGGTGGAAGAAAATTAGTGTTATCACTAGTAGTGGAATCGTGTAGTGCTTCTAGCCGAATATCTATTGCTGGAAAGAGAAATTTTCGTTCTGTAATGCACTTTTTTTGCCTTTTACTTCGAAATAATACAAGATTATTTTCTTAATTTATATACTCTTTTCTTAAAATTATTTTTCTTTTGATGAATCGTATAACAAAACGAAAAATTGAAACCATTCTGATGAATTACTGTTTAATAGACTTTATTTATTTATTTATTTAAAAATAAGAATTATAAAATAATAAAGAGAAAGAATGCGAATTTTGTTGGAAATCGTTTACTTTTTTTTGTGCATTTAATCTAGATTGTTCAAAATATTATTATGTTTATTTATCTCTGTTCTTAAGAAGTAAGCAAAACAAATAAAGCGAAGAAAAACAAATAAAATGGAAAATTGCAATCATTTGTACCAAAACAATTTACAATTTATCTCCTAATTTGCTAAAAAATTACATAAAGTTAAAGTAAGATATTTTGAATCTAGATCGATATCAGTGAGTTTCTCTTTTGTTTTGATTCTGAATTTTGTTTTAATATATGAGCTTCTAATTTCACTCAAATTTTATCACGATATGATTCTACAATTTCTATTTTAAATCGGTTATTGAAAAATAAAACGGTAATATTGCCTCCTATAATGATATTGTTCATATAAAAAACAAACAGAATATTTTAATTTAAAGAATTTTTAATCTATGATATTTGGAAATATAAATTAGGTTTTACATTATCTTAATTTTTATTTTATTTGAAAATATGAAATATTCATTAAACCACTTTCAACTTTTACTTTTTTAGATAATAAAATAACTGATTTAAAAAAATTTTTGGTTTATATATTGTTTATTATAATAATATGATACTCAGGGCGAGTGAGTGTTACACAATTAAGCAACAAGAGGGATATTTGTGACGTCCCTCGTAATTTTGAACCATGGTCAAGCAGCGAGGACAACTCCTGAATTACTACTCCCTCTTCCAACGACCACACCACACCAATGGGATGACTTTGAAACATAACAAGTTTAACGTAAATCAGCCTCGCTACACACACGGTGGGTTTTCAGTGGCACTGGGCTCGAACTCATGATACACCAGCCACGACCTAATGACCATGAAAACTAGACTACCACGACCTAACATCATACCCAGAGGCAAACGAGAATATTGTCAGAAAATCTTGTAGTTGTGAGCTCTTGTTAAGTGATAAGAACGACATCTAATCTAGCTCCTTACTGTGAGGTTTGAGGTAAATAACGGTAGCGTGATATTGATTAATTTAAACATTTAGTTTATTTACTTCACAGCTATTATTTACAGATTATACACTTATTAAAATTATGGAAGAGATTATTAAAGTTCAAATGATGTGGTTTGTGAGGGATGAGTTTTACGGTTCGCTCTCAACGAAAGTTTTCAGATCATCTGCCATTCTCTCTCTTTACCCTCCCTATCTTCGGGGATCAGCGGCCGGCGTCTTTAGCTTCCAGTTACATCCGGCTAGTGGCAGGCAAAAGGTCCCTCATGGTGTCAAAGGTTGCCAGGGGGATCCAAGAAGAGACAACGCAATGGTTTTAAAGTTGCAGGTGCAACATGCAGGTGTGGGGATCCACATAGATGCCGATTCACAGCTGTGTGGCGGGAAAAATCGCAATTACGTCACAGCTGTTTGTTCCCACGCCGGGAATCATCACACTTAAACTCCAAACCTCTACATCAATATTTTTGAAAACACAATGTAGAAGATTATGCAATCATTTTTTTAAAATTAGAAAAATAAAGATTTTAAACGTACAAACAATCCATATTGAAATAATAATCATCAAAGATTTAGAATTAAGATGAAGTATTTATACGTTACTATATAATATACACAGCCACATTATATCACCGAAACTGCGTACATTTTATATATTGCTAACAAGGAATTAACAATGCTTGCGGTATGACGGATAAACTATTGTCAGGGGATGCTTCGTGTGCTCTTAGCACCATTAAGGAACTGAATGTTTAAACTACGTGACGATTTGTAAGTGCTGCATAATTATGTAATAACATGTATAATATTTTCTACTTAGTACATGTTCATACTCTTACGATTAACATGCTTTATGACGACTACTTGCAATTCGATGAAAAGAAACTATTATGTTAAATGATTTCTGTAATAAATCTTATCTTAATGGGAGTGTTTCCAAACTAGAGACATACTGACATTGATAGCTTGTTACACCAGGACAGAGGTCATATTGATAATAAGCCAGATGAAATATGATTGTGTTAAGATGATTTGGAAATACGAGTATTATCGCTTAACGTAGTGTTATTAAAAACTCAAATATTTAATTTATTTGAGTTATGCTTTAAAAATAATCAAAGTTTAATATAAACTATGGATCAGCCGGAATGTACTGTTCTTTTTTAATAAAAAAAAAACTGTTTAGAACAATATTAATTAATTATGACCATATTTTTTACAGAATAATATGTTCAAGTAGATTAGTGGGTAAATTGTCAATTTTATACAGAACCGTTACTCTTCTAATTAATCATGAAAATAAAAAATGCTATTTGAAGACTGGATTGGCTTGAAAAATTTGGAAGTTAATTTTTCAAGCTGTTTGGAACATTTTTATAAGTTATTTAAAAATTATAAAATCGTTATTATCTGCTCTTAATTAACACAAATTCAAAATACAATTTTATGTTTAAATGAACTTTAATCTGTATTTTTTTTTGGGGGGGGGGAATTGTATCAAATCAAAAACAAAAGAAGGGAAAAAAAGAGAAACTTCAAAATTCTCGAAATCTTATGTGTATGTGTCTCTATGATAACTCGTTAAGTAAATATATTTTGATATAATTCTTTAATGCAATATCATGAATTTAGTTTCAAAATAAAGCTTTTTGGAGAAATAGAAAAAAAAAAAAAAAACTGGAATTCTTATTTATTTTGGGCAACATTTGAATTAAGAAATAATTAGCATCTCTAGAGTTTTCACTGTTTTGAAAAATTATTGCTTAATCTTTTTTTAATAAAGTCTCAGGTGGTTGAAACAGATTTCTTTTTACAATAAATCAAAACATTTATTATTTTTTTATTCAACTGTAATCTAATTAAATTCCTCACGTATAAATAATTTTAACAATGAACACCAAGTGTTTAATCTTATTAAGAAAACTCAACGTTATTTTCCTCATAATTAGTTTCTTCGGTTTCTTTAGGTTGCAGATCAATTCCTTTTTTTTAAATATATATATATATACATATATTTACGTTCTAAATTAAGCTTAATTCTCAGTAAACACAAAACATTTGGATAATTAATCAGATTCCTGAGAAATGCATTTAACATAAAATATATGTTTCATTTGAACACATACGGTAATTGGTTGCACGTAAAGGAAAAAAAAAAAAAAACTTTGCAAAAATTTTCCTTCCGTCAACTTTTTTTACTTACCTCAGCTGCATTATTATTTTTTTTCATTATTTCTATCGTTAACAGTTGAGTTTTGGGGAAGCTTTCACTCGATTTATCTGCCTCCAGGTACATTCTAACAACTTGATTCGCAAACTAGCTGCCAGAGGTGTGGGGATAAAAAAATGGGACTAATGTAAAAAAATATCTTTTGTGATAAAAAAACCCGTAAAGACCGAACAAAAATGGCTATCTAGCGAACATTGAGTTTCTATAAATGACCACTTCTGCTTTTTACCAGCAGTGTTTATTTTTCGTCGAGTTCTCTATTTTTATTTTTTATGGGGGGTTGTTGAAAAATTTAAGAGAATATCTATTGAAAAACACTTCACTATAAACGGTCATTTACTGAATTCTTTGGATTCTTAGACACTGAATAGGTTTTATTTTTATAAACAAGCTCAAATACAAGAGTTGTTTTTAGAAATGTTTTTTAAAGTCTATACACTCTCTTTCCTCAAAAGAGGTTTCTATATTTTTTTTTCTTCAAAATCTCTGAATCAATGTGAAAATACCAAATCAAAACGTTAGAAGTTTTTAAAAAAAGGCTCATTACTATTATCATTCTTTAATGCCATTGATTTTCCGTCACTAAAAAATTTTTTTTAAAAAAAAAATAACAACCTTTTTACATTTTTATTTAACCCTCTGGCCGAAACATCAATTTTTTTGCCGTTCTTAGAAACATCCGCCTGACAGACGGGTACGCATTTTTTTTAAAAAATTTATGACCTTAAGGACTGTTTTAAATGTCCTTATCACTCATGAAATTGAGTAAAATTTTTAATATTTAAGAATTTATGAGGCACACTATAATAATATATTTTTATCACAAGAACTGTGACTAGTATTTTTATAAAAACATTATATTCATGTAAAAATAATTAAAAATAATACCAAAAACCAAAAAAAAACTATAGGAATATCCATATGATAGATAAAAAAAATCGCCCATATCGTGAGTTGAAAAAAATCGCCAAGTACCACCACGTGATCCTCACACTGGGTAGAGTCCAAATGAAGATGTCAAGGCAGCCCACCCCAAAAATCACACCACAGCGTTATCTACAGTCATCAAAGCAAATCATCCCCGTCTGAGAGATGGATATTCCGGTCAGAAGGTTAAGAATAGCTATTTAAAATTTAAAATATTCATAACTTCTTATGACTTTTTTTCAACTTTCAGAATAAACAACAATAAAAAATGATTTTGATTGCACCATTTCGATTCATTTGAATAATTTATTTTCATGTTATCTAATTTATTTATGAAATTATGAATATATTTTGAAAACAATTAAATACAACTCATAAATGAATAAAAAAAAGTTATTTTTTAAGCATTTTTCAAAGGGTCAAAAGTGAGCCAAATTTTATATCATCTTTAGTTATTAAATTAATTACATTATTACCATTACTTAATTTCCTTCTTTCACAAGGATAACAATTTTAATAATCCTATTAAGGTGTTTTATGCATTGGGATAAAAAAGAATGTGCAATATAAAGAAATAAAACAGCATTTTTTTAAAAAAAAAATATCGTCTTTTTTATGACAAATATATTTTTCTTACAAGTTAATACGCTTACTTTACACGAAGTAAACGAAAAAGCAAAGTTAGGGGAGTATAATATGCTACTTTTATTAAATTGTTTTTGTTCTTTACTGAAAAATAATATTTTAAATACATTAAAAGAATAATTATCTCACTCTAATAGCTTAACTAAATAAGCACATTTATAACAGGCAAAAAATAAAATCTTAATAAATATTTTAAGTATCCATGTAACTTTTTTTTATGTAATAAGCATTTATTTGAGATGTAAGTTAATATTATTTCCATCACACAAGCGAAATAAAGAGTGATATCTCATGTAGTTTAAGCCAAATATCTTGAGATTTTATTTTCAAAAATATACCATTCAATGCCTATTCATAAGAATCCATCGCATAAAACACTTTACCAGATCTAAACAAGTAGAAATAGTGAATAGATAACGAGAAAAAGTCTACAAAGTGTTTTAAAAATCCCTACAGTATTTATCCAGACATAAACATTTCTTTGAACTGCAGATCGGTAATGCATCTACCACATGGGACAAAAGAAATGGTAATCAGTTTGAGATAACCATCGCCAAATGTATTAGATCTTTGGGATTCGTCTTCTGTACAATTTCTAAGGAAATTCTTAGAAATTTAGCATTTAATGGACTTTCATAAGAACTCCCTGTTAAGGTGTTTATGAAGATTCAAAGAAGCCAAAATAGAAAACACACTAAGTAAAAAGCTATTAAGTATTTGAAAACTCTCAACAACAATATGAAAGGTATTCGAATGCCGATATTTATCTAAGAAATTTTATTTGATATTTATATGAGGTTCTTCGGAAATATTTGAATATATAATTGAATGCAAAAGTATAATAATCTATTACACTTAAAATATTTTGAAAATTTGATTTTTTCATCACAAATTGAGCCACAAATAAACAAAATCCTACTAAGCATTTCAAAAATTCTTGCAGCATTCTGGAGTAAATATTTCTTTTTACAGCAAATTGACAATACGTCTGGAACACAGAACAAAAGGAAAGATAATCAGAGAAATATCCCCTGCCACTTGCATCAGATTCTTGAGATCATCTTCTGCGAAATGTATGAAGAAAAGTATTAAAAAGCGACCCATGATTGTGGTGGGTCAGGAAAAAGTTTTTCTTAAGACGTGTTCCTGGAAACAAGAAATGAGGCAAGAAGAAATCCCGCTAGCTGTGAGGCTCATTAAATTGTGGAGCTAAAAGAACCGACAACTTCGTTTGCTCAAGAATGCTTTCTCAAAATTTCAGATTCTAGCTCAATTTCCAAGAAAACCCTTTTCTTAAATATGTAATTCGGTTTTTTTTTACAAATCCAGAGTGGGAGAAAATTGTTTTCGGTTGTGAATTTCTTTGGTAAACTCTTTCAGGGAAATTAATTCTTTGAAGAAATTTCATTCATTTTACAGTGAGAAAAAAGTTATACTTATTTTTAGCAATTTTTATTGGAGGATCAAAATGTATGTTCTACGAATAAATGAAATTTTTTTTGGATTCAAGCATAACTGCTTTACTATTTTACAGAATTTATGGTTAATAAGCTGATATATTTACAGTTGCTCAATAGTTATATAGTTTTTGATTCATGCAAACATTTTTCTTAAATAGCTGATGTAAAGAATTTGACATAGTTTAAAAACTTTAAATTAGCATTGCTGCTGAGGCTATACAAAGGTCAAAAATGTTTGCTTTTGATTGCTTATAAATGTGAGAAAATGAAAGTACACGAGGTGGATTTTAGTCAAGGACGACACCGGACCCTTACTCAACAAACTTCCCCACCACATCAATGTAACGACTTAGAAATCCCAGCTGGACAAATACAACCATGACCAATTGACAACTGTCGACATTTTATACGGATATAATACGTAACACAAAACTGTATCTTCAATATACTTCAACCGTAATACGTCTATTCCCAACTGATTACGTTAAGATAAAATTTTGAGCGTGATGAAATTGCTTTTTTCTTCTGGCGAAGGTTTTAAATAGCATTAAAACATCAACCCGTGACAAGAGATGTAAATATTCAACCACAAAAAATGGAGATTTTAACTAATGAATTATTAAGGTTTCAAAAACACTAACTGAAAATTTATGTTTCTTCATTTCATAATTATATACAATTAAAATTCATTGCAGAGCTTATATTCTGTGTTTAAGGAATCCGACTGCTTTCAACCCGAGGATTTAGAAAACATTTTATGACTTAATTGTTTAAATCAATATATTAGGTTAGTAAAAATATAACTTTTTTAAAAAATGTTCGGTTACTAATACACAAATTACAAATGTCTGAATGAAGGCAAATGCTACTTCTAGAGCACAGTTCCCAATTTATTTTTATAAGAAACATGGCTTTTTTTCTCGAAAAAAATTTAGACGGAAACAGGGATTGCTGAAACAGTTTTGAAGATAATTACCTGAAATTTGTTGATGTATCCTTTATTAAAACATTTGACTTGTGTTTTTAAATCACTACCTTATTACAAAAATTTTATTGAATTATATTTATATAACATGTGTTTTATCAACTGTTTCATACAATGCTATAGATGTTTTATATGCTATTTCATATAATGCAATAGGTGTCTCTTAAGCTGTTACGTATAGGATTACAGATGTTTTATAAGCTATTTCATATAATATAATAGGTGTTTTATAAACTGTTTCATATCACAGGTATTTTATAAGCTAATTCATAAGTTTTCTACATTTTTTTTTCATAAAAGCTTAAAAATCTCTTATCTCTTAGGTCATTTCAAAAGAATTAATGATGTTAAGTATAAATGTTATAAAGCTAAAAATTCTTTCATAAATAATTTGTTACAAATGCTCTCCTTTTATTTATTAATTGTTTTTCTTACTACTTAGATGTTTTAAAAAAACTTTAACAATTTAAACTTTTTTCTCAAATAATTTGCTAAAATTCAAAACCGACAAAAATCTTCACATCTTAAAATTTGAAACAAGAAGTATCGCACCCACTCAGATATTTTAATACAATAAAAAATTCTTAGAATCGATAAGAAAATTATATTTTCAATAAGACCCTAAATTTTGCAATGTTTTATTGACTGATGGTGGAACATAACATATCATCACTTTAATATATAAAATGAAAAACAAGAATTTATTTAATGAAATTGAAGAAAATTACCACATTTCAAATGCAACTATTATCTCATTATTGATATATTTCACACTAATTTTCTGCAAGCTTGCAAGCAAAAGATATGTCATTGCCTTTATTTTCAAAAAATATTTTTGAATGTCAAGAGTACATAATTACAAACTGAAGAAAATTACCTTCAGAAACATTTTAAGTAAAATGTTTGTCTTATTAAATGTATAGCTACGAAGAAAGCAGAATAATGAAGTCTGTTGTCGAATTAAAGCTAAGGAAATTACTTTGTGTTTTCAAATACAGGCTGAGCGATCGTATTTCAAAACTACTTGACAAGTTTGCTTTGGAGCTTAATTATTTAGGAAAAATGAAACAATCGCTATTGTTGGATTTCTTGAATTAATAAGCGTAAATGTTTTAATGAATCATTTTAGGGGAATTCTTAGAATATATAGTTTTTGACTGTTAAAATGATACACTAATTTGAACTCAAACATTTTTTATACTTTAATAAGATATCATTAATTTTTTAAATAAACATACTAATTTTAAAATTCGAAATTAGAATAAAATCATTATTTTAAGCTCAAACGTTCCAATTTTTTTGTTTTCGCAGCACTGCCGATAATAAATATTTTGCCTAAATATCTATGAAATATTTAATTTGACATTTTTACAGCATTTAATTTATTGATGGTATGGGTTTGCATGAAATAAGACGTGAATAATTTTAAAAAACAAATTCAGGAACTAATTATGATAGATAACAATTTGAAAGTGAATCGGTTATAGTGCGCTATTACATATAATGTTAATACTAATTAACTTATAAATATTTTTCGTTACTTTATTCAGTGCCGATATAAGCTCATTTCAGGCCCTGGGCGCAGAAGATCTAAAGGCCCCCTTGGCACTGGAGGATCGAAATTTATAACGGGAAAATCTGGTGAAATCCAGCTTATACAGGTCCCTGGGTGCTCGCCCCAAGCACCCAATGGATAAACAGGCACTGACTTCATTATAAAGATTTTAAAAGCATTTATTTCAATTCATTAGCAGAATTCAATTGTTGATACGGAATTTACTATTTCTCTGCTTGGTCAATTCCTTTCTTCGAAACAGAAATGTTATTGTACATAAATTTGATCATGAAATTTAATCAAAGAATTAGATGACTCCTATAAATAGTGAAACTTTTTTTATGGCAGTAAATTATATACTTATTATATATTTATATATTATTAACAAAGGCTACAAAAAATTGTGAAAACGAAACGCAATAACATTATATGAAGTATTATTCATTAACTTAACGCGTAAAATTTAGAATATTATCCCAACATTGCGTTTCGGAACGAAACGAGGGTCATTGAAGAGGGTAATTTTGACCCTTGGTCAAGTGACGAGGATGACATACCAGATGGTGTTCAGAATTTTATACCATGTAAAATTGTCACTTCGAGGAGAATTTTGATGCACATCAACCCCTCTTTTCGGCCTTTTAGTGCAACAATGCTCAAACTCATAATCTAAAAGAAATAACGATAGTCCCAAGTTCGCGTCCACGACCATTTCGCTATCAAGTCCAGCTTATCATGTGGGAGTGTTTCTTTACGTATCAAGGAGTTTATTTGTATAATAAAATTAACATCAATGTATAATCCAAACATCTTTTCAAATTTAGTATTGAGTTAAATTTTACTTGGAGAGAAACTTAGGGAAGAGAAATATTTAGAAAAGCACATTAGGGAAGATAGAAAAAATATCTCCATATACATTTTAAAAATTTACTGCTGTACTTCAATTTTTATTCAGCTTTTAGTATCTATTAGTCTAGTTCAGTGTTTCTTAAACTTTTAGTATTTGCGACCCAATACTCAATCATATTTTTCATAGCATCCCCGTCTATATAATAATAATGATGAAATTCAATAATACTACACTTTAATATGCAAAGCTACAATACGAGGACTACTTAAGTGCCACCGGCGTATGTAAACCTCTCACTCAGCCAAATTGTAATTGCCCCGGACTTATATATACGTCTTTCCGAAGGACAATCGTCACTTGACCATGGTTCAAAATTACGAGGTCCGTCGCCAAAAGCCCTCGTGTCGCTGAACAGTGCGACGTTAATATTCAATCAATCCGAAGGACGATCTTTTCTGTACATATTGCTATCTATAAAATTATTCCAAAGGTTTTGGAATGCAGCAAAAGGACTTTGACCGCGTGTTTACGAAGGACTTACTCATTTTATAGGATTTGCTTATATATTCCATTTCTTCCCCACCCCACTTCCAATATATCATATACACGCCCTTACATGGAAAACGGTCGTATTGGGGAGCGAATCACGTAACTTTTAATCGGCAGTTAAATGATGAATTATAAAATGTATAAATTATATATATATATAATATATATATACCAAAATAAGTGTTAATTGTTGTATATAATTTTATATACGTCAAGTCTTTGGGGTCACTGTTAATATTTTGAAATATGTTCTTAACTTAGTATTGTTAAATTAATTACAAAATACATTTTGCAGTATTGATACCTTTATAAGTATAAGTAAGCATAAATTCTATAAATACACAGTGTAAACGTGTACTCTATTTTCTATTATGTCAGAATGTATTCTGTTTGTTTAATTTCGGTAAATTAATAATTTTTTAAAAGGATTCTTTTTTTTCAAATTTTGTATATGCTCGAGCCTTCCTTGTAGAGTTATCACGCCCCTTTTTAGAGAGGCGAGCCCAACTGTTTGAGAAACGCTGGTCTAGTTTATTTAAGCCCACTGATTACAAAATCAGAATGCATAATGAACAAATGCGATTCGATTCGAGAGAGTTATTTTGTAACAAATATTTTGCATTTTCCAATCTATGTAATCTAATTTTCAATATGTTTAAATATATATATATATATAGCTATATGTGTACAACTGTGATCCCTTAATGTCTTCACTCATTCCATTAAATATTCAACCTATATTACCGGACACGTTGCATTGAAGTAAATATTGTTAATTTTCCGCAGTTGTGGTCTTGAAAAGCAATGCTCAATGATAAATTTAATGTCATTAAATAAGTCAAGATCAATTTAGACTTGAAGTTATGTTTACATTTCTGCTAAATTTAAAATAATCTACAATATATACATTTAGCTTGCATGTTTTGAATTACATAAAAAATTGAATTATACATTAATTTGAAAATACACTTTATTTTTCTCTTAAATGAGGTAATTATATGTATATCTATGATTTAAAAAATGATAACCAGAAGAAAATTTTTTGTGATTGTTACTTAACGTCGCTCTTTAATGTAAAATAAGAGCTATTGGTGATGGATGGTAAAGTGTCGAGGATGACACCATCTCGCTCTCCAAACTTTCACACATCTGTAACTTGGAGACTTTAAGAATAGACTGATTTAACGTGCATCATATTCTCTAGATGATGGGTCCTTAGTGCCATTGGCAATTGAACCTGACTCGATAGATTTTCAACTAGTCACAAGTTTGCGTCCATATGAATCTCCTTTTCTTGACCACTTCAAATTGAAAAACGTTGGCCAGTTCTTTCATGAAAACTAAGTGCTGTGTAATTTAGTTTACTATTTTAAAAATAAAAAAAAATTGACTTTTTATTGCGTTTTATGTAATTAATTTTGTAATCGTTTTATTTTTACTTACTAAAATTATTTCCGAATCGTGAAAATTCATAAGAATTGAGCTTTTAAATAGGAATTCGATGCACTTACCTTTTATAATTAATATTTAGCCAGTTTTTAAATAATTTCATTTTTTTATGCGAATATTGATAAAAAAAAGTATTTCTCAGATACTGTAGATATAATTTCTCAGATTTCTTTCTTAACTCTAGAAGTTCTTTCGTTGTGTTTCCCAGACAGTTTCTTTATTCCGTCATCATTATCCACCATTCAATTTTCATAGTTGTTTATATACTTTTTTTTCCAACCATATTTAAAAAAAATGATAATTATCTATTTAGAAAATGCCTTTTTGGTACTTTAGATATGAATTGGGGAAAAAGTCTTAAAAGTAATAATACTGATATTAAATGTAACATGATTCAATGTTTATACATATGAACTTACCGAGATATGAAAATAATACTACAATTTACTTATTATGTCGATTTGAAGAATAGATACCAAAATGTGTTCCATAGGAAAATTACAGAAGAAAAAATTAATTTTATAGCAGAGTTGAATCATAGTAATGTTGTGCTATGTTATTTCGGGAGTTTTTCCTCTCAGAACTAAGTTTTTTTGTAATTTTGATTGAAAGTTTTAACTGCTCCCTTCTGTAAGAGGAAACATGATATGGAAATAAGTTATGCATATACAGCGAGGTAAAGACACAGCTAAGAAATATTACATTTACACTGCCAGAGTGAGATAACAATTATTCTATCAGCTAGACAGCAATTTCATGCCTAGTTCTAAGTCTTTATCTACTAAAATAAATCATATAATAAGATTTAACTATTACATTTCGGTTGGAAAAGGATCAAGTTCGGGAATTCCTAGTATTATCATTCTCAGCTTATTGTATTATCGGTATCAGGAAGTTGTGATTCATTTGGGGCTTCTAAATATGTGTATTTTAATTACTAAGGATTTAATAGTTAAATTAATTTTCCGTTCATACATAAATTTAGTTAAATAATTAACAAACAATTATACGTTATTATTTTTGCTGTTTTGTATCCCGTAGACTACTACTAATTTCATATCGGTTTTAAATCATAATGTTATTAGTACACAACCTTCGAAGTTATCTATTCAAATTTTGAGGGAGTCATGGCAACGTTCGTTTTTCGAAAGTAGGATCATCGGTCACTTGTCCTTGATGAGTGCCAAGGGCCTTACACTGCGCCCTGGTCCTTCAGTGTATTCTGGCCAAGAAGGGAATAAAATAAAAAATAACAATATTAAATAAAATCTATCGAGCTTTTTTTTTAAAATTTTCTTCATACAAAATATTAATATATGCAATCATTTTTTTTACTGACAACTATTGCTCTACTTTCTGTACTTTTTTAGTTACGAACAGGTTTATTTCAATTTATTAAATCTTTGTTTCAATATTTAGACCTCAAATGCATATACAAAGAGGTAAAACATAAAATAAGTGTAAAAGCACCATACTTTTTCTCTCCTCAAATATTTTAAAATATTTCCAGATATATTATTTACATTCCTCTGCTAGCAAACATTCTTAAAATGCATGAAACAATTCGAATCCGAACATGAAATATCATTTAGAATCCAAAAGCCCTAAAGAAAAGAGTGCACTAGAGAAATGCAATATCGTGTTACAAGGTGCTTAAGGTTCTTTTCCAAAACGATTATTATTGGGCCCATCCTTCGAATAGAGCCAATAAGAACGACTCGTAAAATATTCCCATCGGTAGGGATGGGTCGGGGGGTAGACCTCTAGTTGGGGGGAGGAGAAGGGTGAGAACTGACTTCAAATTGTCAAAAGGCAAGGAAAGAGCACCAAAGTATTTTGAGGGTGAACAGTTTATGGTACATAACATTCTGTTAACGATCAAAAGGCTCCGCACACAAGAGCAATATCTCAAACATTCCATCATGTGATATCAACGAGCTTTCACCTTTAAGCTATTTGTGATATATATATATATATATAAACGTAAACACCGAAATATATTTCTTTCCTGGTTCATTGAATGCTATGCTGACTTTTTATTGGTCTTAAGTTCCTATATCTTGTTCTTACTTTGGCGTACAATGATCACTGTAGCGTTTAGAAAACAAGTTAAAAGAGGTATTGTTTCTATCGTTCCGAAAGGTATGTAAAGAAGGGATTTTGTTGGGGAAAAAAGTTCTGCCTCTTTCACTCTGTGTATCTATGAAAGGAAGAGAAGAGGAAATAGGGAAGGCAATGAGCCTTTTAGGACTAAGTTTCGGTTGCTTGATTTTAACAGATATTTGAGTCATTTCTTTTTAACTTTGCCACTATAGTTTTTAAAGAACGATTTAAAAGACATGGCATAGTTTTTTTTCTCTCCTTAAATAAATGAGTTCAATTTTCCATTGTTACTTTTGAAAATAACGTACTTTTTTCTTCTTCATTCCTCGTTAAAAGTTATGAATTTCTTTTTTTTTCTTTTTCAAATCGAACAAGAGATAAAATAAAAGCACTTGAGGGGAACGGAATAACTCATCTGCTCTGTAACGAATGATTTTGAACTTCTGATGCAAGCATTAAATGAAAAATAAAATTCTGTAACATTCCAAAGGGAATATATGATATGAAGATTTTCCACTTTTAATGGGTTAAAAACTAGATGAAAAATGGTTAACACACAATCATAAAAAAAATATTACCACTCACTTGCAATTTCACTATTTACTGACTTAACATATAAAGATATCTGAATTACAAAATAAATTGCTAAGACGTAATGCATTAATAAAATGAAACAGTCCCATATTGCTGTAAACGCAACTTTAATGGGTTTTTTTAGCTTATAAATCGATAACAGTTATTTCATAATAGCATTAAATAAATGAATGCAATTAAAAGATATTCCATACCTTCACAATCTTTACATTACCTAAAAACTAGATTTTCAAATGGAAAATTCCTTTTTCACCAAGCAAAAATAAATGCATAGCAAAACTGTTTGCATTTTAAATATTTAATAGTATTTTGTTACTGTATTATTTATTAAAATGTGAATTATATAATGTTTCAAAATAACTCAAGACTATGAAGCCGAAAGTCATTACTTATTGCCTAGAGCAAGTTAATCGGATTCCTTGCTTTACTTCGTCAAGATATCTTAGAGGAAAGACAAAAATGATTAAAAAAATAGTAGGGGAAATAAAAACCAACTAATTAGACAGGGAAAAATAACATGTTCTTGAAGAATTGTATCAAAGTTAAGAAATTACAGTCTAACATTGACAAATGTGAAACTTTATATTATACTATATTTGTTTTAAGTAGCAAAAATTCGCTCCTGAATATATACTTTTTAAAAAAAATGTTTTATTACTTCATACATGACATATTTTCCTATTTAAAAAGAGGACTCATATCATAATCTCTCTAATTAAACATTTTTATATGCTTCGCAAAACTAGAAAACTTTAATGTGCTTATTTGAAACGTTTGCTTAAAAAAGTTATAATTTTGACATTTCTTAAGAACTTTTGAGTGTTCTGCATTTTATTACTTAAGGAATAACAACTTCTATGAGTTCATGGTTCAGATCTTTTTTTTTCTGCATTTATAATTCAATTAGATTATGAAGACATGTTTAAACAATTAAAAATAAAATAATATCGTGCATAATTAAATGGAACGCATTTTTAGAAAAATTCTTAAACATGATTTAAAAAAAATCAGAACAATTTCAGTGTTTGAATTCTGAGAAACACATACTCATCTCTCAATGGAAGTTCGATACATACTAACCTCTTTCTAACATTGCCAGATTAGCTGAGATGTTTGGAAAAGAAAATATTCCGTTTTAAACGAAACGTTTGAAAGCTCAGAAGAGTAATAAAAAACGATAAAATCTTTAGGGAAGAATGCAAAAACCCACATTTCACGCAACAGCATTCCAATATACTCACTTGAAAGATTTTTTTGGATCTTTTTAAAACTTTAACTTTCTTCGGCAACCTGTCCTTAAAATGTTATTCCCTCTTCGTAGGGAATATCGACCAACGCATGCATAAAATATCCATTGTTAAAAGAAGAACGATCCGCGGGAACTCCGTTTAAAAGATTAAGGATTTGAAATCTCTTTAGAATGCAAGGTCAACAACAAGATAAAAGTTAAGAGGCATTAGGTGCACAGATTATTGATGCAAGTACATCATCTATCAAGCTAAAAATAACCCCGTGTCAGCTCTTCTTTTAGAAGGTCCTCGGCTAGAAAAGTTCAAACCTCTTTTATTTTTTATATAAAATTACTTGCAAGTAATGTACAACTAAATTTCCTAAAGAATTTCTTATACGTTGTTTTAAAGTAATTATACGGAACATAATTACAATATAAATAATACTTAAGTTACACGATGATTAAAATGCAGTATATAATTAAAGGATAAATAATATTACTTATAGTTACGTGTAAATAAAAAAAATAAAACAAATGATTACATTTGTACATTTAATAATGTACAATTGTATTAACATTTAACAATGTTACATATTGTTAAATGTGAGTAAGAAAACAATTTTGTTTTATTAGTTTATATGGTTTAATTGGTTCCCTACTTAAGGCCCAAAATATTCTGTGACATTTTGGACAAAGTTTTTATAAAGAACTAGAAAAAATTACTTTTCGTTTTATCTAAAATTTTCTTTCAGTTATACTTATAATAGTCTTCAATTTCTTATGGCTCCATTTTCAATTAAAATATTTTAAAAAAGAATAGAGGCAATAATTTAATGAACAGGTGCAATAATTTAATATATCTGTATTGGCAATCTAATGTGAAGATCATAGTTCCCAACTGTCTCGTTTAAAAGCAAACATTCTTAATTTACCTTTTATAAATTAAAAGTAAAATATTAAATTAAATAATGTACAGTCTGAAAAATTTAGCACCGAGTTGTTTTTGTAGAAATTTTAGCTTTCTATTAAATTGATTTAAATCTAATTTGCAATGTAATTTTTATAAAAAAAAAATCCTCCAATTTTAGGATTAAAGTACCGAAAGGTATTTCCGATGTGTTAGAATAAAGAAATATATTAAATTAAAGAAAATTTACGTTAATATTTTAATGGATTTTTCATGCTTTTACTTAAGATATAAAGTATTCCTAAATCCACGTTTCATTTTCTTACTCACTCAAAAAATTTATTGTAAATGAACATGTATATAATAATGAAAAAATCTATTTCAGTATATTTACGGACTTATTGACAAGTTAAGAAAACTTATCAGATCTGAATATTGAATAAGTATAAATACAATTGAATAAAAGCGAAGAACAAGAATTTTTCAGCATTCAATGGAAAGTTTTTATTCAATTTAAGAGTACTGGATATTACTCTTAATGATTTTCAGTTTTATTATTGTTCATTCGATTTTCATTATGTTTATTTTATTCCTTTTGTCCGTAAATGTTCCTAGCAATGGAATTGAAGGATTTGTACTGCGATGAGAAAAAGAACCGAGAACATTGGTACTCAAAAAAGAATTTGCATAAAAAGATTGTATAAAATTCCCAATTTGATCAGTGTATAACAAATGTAAAAAATCATTATTAGAGTCAAATAAAATAATCTAATTTTCTTTAGACGATGTTTTTTTGTTGTTGAAGACAGATATTGTTTTGTGTTTTCAGTTAGTAATATTCTTCTAAAAATATCCCCCCCCCCAACAACATAAAAAGTCTACCAAACCAAATCAATTACTTAATTGGAATAAGTTCAGAATTTGTCGTTAAAAAGTAGTTTTAACTATATGAATAAAGCAAATGATAAAAGCTTTTCCAATTAATACGGAAAACAAATCTGCAAAAAAGTTCACTTATAAAAATGATACAGTCGCGAGTTGTTTTATCAAAATTGCAGTAGAATACTTGAATAAATAGGTGGAGAGAGATAGTTTGTTAAGAACAGTTGTTAAGTTAGAGGGATAATTCAGTTGATATTGTTGTTCTGTAAACTCATTTACAACTGCAAATAAAGAATTACGAACAATGAATTTAACACTTATTGAATAACATGATTATTTATACAAGTTTATGTATATACTTTTATGTACTGTCTTAATGTTTTTATATGTTTAAATAGTTTAATTTTTATTAATATATTTTATAATTTCATTTGTTGTAATATTATTTTCTGACATATGCATATTAGTCTAAGAAAGAGAAGCCCCCAAATGAAAATTTGTACAATCAACCAAGTTCAACCCCGCATTTTAGCACTAAATTCCAAAATATATTTTACCTTACTAGACTTTATTCATATTTTTGTGTTTCAACTGACAATTTTTTTATGTTGTTTTGATGATTTTTTTATTTAGTATATATATATATATATATATAATTACACGCACATTAATTTGTTGAGTTTATTTCATATAACACTGTTCTTAGTCGCCGCTATTTAAAAAGAACTTTATAGGCTTGTATAGCACGTGAAAGGTTTAAAAGTCAAAATCATTAGTTGAGGAGAAAAATTAACCCTGTTACATTTTTGACCTATGAATATAGTAATAGTTCTAGGAATAATAAAATAAAATAAAAATTAGCAATTTGAACATACTAACTGTTTAATGAATGTAGAACTACTGGTCTGTTTTTTAGCTCCTTAAAAATAATTACCAGTTAAAACGATTATGAATAATTCAATTTTTTTTATTGCAACAACTTAAGCGCATTTTTATTTTATGACTCATTATAATGGAGTAAATGAAAAACTATTGCGAAGAATTCACACATACCATATTATATAAGAATTGTCTTGAAATAAGCAGATATTTATTTTTGGCAAAAGTTTTTATTTATCCTTTATATTTTATACGTCTACGGGTGAATATTTTAATTAATAGTAATGATGAATTAATGATACAACGGTTTCAGTATTTGATTTAAATACTCTATAAATAATCTAAGTAGATATATTAATATTATTTTCCAATATGAAGAATAATAACCTTGTATTATAAAAATTAATAAGTAAAATAATTTTAGCTTCATGTTTATAGACCGTACACTAAATTAATTTTTTCTTAGCTTAATTAAGTTCTTAATTAAGTTAAGAAAGTTCTTATATTAATATTTTTCCCAATTTAAAAAACGTCATATTCCTTTTTAACTAAAAAAAATTTAGAATATTTAGCAATTCTGCCAAAATACTTATTATACTCAATAGAAAATTGCATATAAATTTAAATCAATAACACATATTAATTACATAAAATATATTTTTTCCATTAAGAGTTGAACATAAAAATACTTCATTTGTCATTTACTTTAGTAATAAGCATTAAGATATTTCTTATACTGGTTTATTTATTCGTTTTACTTTCCTTTCGAATAAAATTAATTTTTATGGCTAAAAAAATTATTTTTTTTTTTAGGGGGTTTATTCAACATCAACAGACAGATATTTTTTCCTGTGAGTATTATACGTCATTAAATTCATTTATTTCATAGTACTAGAATAAGCATTCATTGATAATGGTAAACGTTAGGTTATATATTAATTGCATCAATTAACATTTTAATTTTAGTTTGAAGACAGTAACTAAATTGTAAAATAAAGAATTTGAGTACTTCATATTTAATGTTAAATCAATAATACATTCCGAAATAATACACAGAATAATATAATTTAGCAAAAAATCAAAGATTATAAAAACAATTGAAGAAATGAAAGCCTAAAACTTTATTTAAAATCATAAATTTTAGCTTTATTGTCACCCATGTCCTTTTATAATACTTATTTAATATATAGAATCAACGTTTTCGTTAAGAAGTATTAAAATAACTTTTTTAAAAAATTCGGGAAATAAATCATTTATATTTTAAAAAAAGATTTTCAATAGTATTAAAGAATAAAATTCTGCGTGCATTTTTCCTTGATGTTTTTAAATAGGTATTAAATTTATTTATACACTTCAATGACTGTATAAACAACTCAAAAGAACAAATGCTTAAAAGGAAAGATTCATATACCACTTTAATAAGGTTAGGTTAATAACTTAAACAACAAATTTTCATTTTTAATCTTGGAATATTTCACTACTTGTTGGTGGGACTCAAGATAAATGCAGAGAAAAAAAAAAGGATAGTTAAAAGATTTAAATATTTAACGCACTATGCACAGAAACAAAAAAATAATTCGTTTCGTCTGATTGAAATACCTCAGCACTTACGCAGTACACTTCATTATAACGGGTTAAAATGGACTTCAAAAATTACTCTTCCAACAATCGATTACAAATGCCAATTAGCTGTTTTTTAGCGAACGAAAATTATGTTAATGTTCTGCAATCAAGTGAAAGAGTAAAAAATGGATAAAAAATTTAATTGCTCATAAACACTTTTCTTGCTTGTCTTTAATTTACACTTAATTAAAGGTAACAAGTGTTGGTTCAACCCCTGAAACATTATCTGCTTTTTTGATAATGCGTGATCTTTACATTGCCTTTTAACGAACATCAGATGTTAGAAATTAACATACAAGGTCAATGACTTAGAACAAGTTTTGTCTCTATTTTCTATTAAGGAGTGAATCTAAGATCTAATAAGCTGATCAAATATAACACTGTGCGGTATTTTTCTATCTGTAGCCTCTACATAATTATAATATTTTTTCATTATAAGTAAATTATTCTTCAAACACAAAAATTAGCAGTATCAACAAAGATCTTGTTTCTTCCAAATATTTGTAAAATATTTATTTCATCTCAGTTTATGTTAAAATGGTTATTAAATTAAAAAAAAAAGATTAATATATCAGTCCTGGAGATATTGATTTAATCTTAATTATTTAAAACATTTTCAATTACATTTTCAGAAATATTATTAATCTTACTTTTACAATTGCAATTTCTTCAGTTTTTCTTTGGAAACTTTCTGAATAAATGTTATTTATTTTATTATTTTTTTTACATTTCACTGTCTTTATATTATTATAAAATGTATCAAATATTTATTAATGTCATGTTTAAAGTTTAAGAGAACTACAAAAAAAATTCGTACTAAGACAAACAAAGATACCTTGGTGATTGATTGCTAATTAAAAACGCAATTTTTAGCCACACGAAAGCTTGTGGAAACGGACCTTGTAATTTTGAATCATTGTCAAGTGATGAGTGTAACATCTCAGCTGCTACTACATTCTACAACGTTCCTCACTACGTCTACACGAGGACTTAGATCATTGAAAGTTTAATGCACATTAGCTCCTCTGAAAGAGGAATCTTTCATGATATCAGCACTTGGCAGAAGCAATGCCGGCCATAAGTTGGCGACCATGATTACTCGACTACAGTGTAAGCTGTAACGTTTTCTGGCCTCGCAGCTGCAAAATCGGTTACCTATGTAGATAGCATTACGCCGTTCTTATCCACAGGTGCATTCCTAGTATACTGCGGACTCCTTTCATCTGGCATTACGCCGGCCACCAAAGGCCATGGGAAATCACAACGGCTGGATCCCGCGTACAAGTCCGATCTCGAGTGAAATTCGAGGTGTAAGAAGGAACCGCTAAGAGAAATGGTGTGTATTGCCTCCTCCATCAAAAATATCACATTTTGCAGTATTGAAATACTCGTTCAAATAACATATGTAAATAGTATAATTAATGGCTGTAGTCGTAATAAAACAATAACTAATTTCTTAAGACCTCGCTACTCATCAGTTTTCCTACACTGACACTTTCATTTAAAAATATAAAAACATTTTAAAATTTAATAAAATAGTAATTTAAAGTCATATGTTTCCAAATGCTCACATATTTGTTCTATGTTTAAGACAAAATACAGTAATTACGATTGTAATGATTAGTATGAAAATTAAAACTTTGAATAATACCTTAAAATCCGGCGTATAACGCGCACTTTTTACACGAAAAAAAATGAGATCAAAATTTAAGGAGTGCGCTATACGCCGGGTATAAAAATGATAGCCTTAACAATTTAAAAAAAGAAAAAAAGAAATGAGCATTAGAAAAATTGGAACCTCTACAAAGATTAGAATACTATATATTTGAATAAATGACAAACCTAATGAAGTTAAAGAGTTCTGATACCAATAGTATAATATTTTTTTCAAAGTCCTGGGAAAATAACGCTGTTAAATGACATAAAAACAAACGAGAATTATACACACACACTTCTGATTTCTTTGTAAAACACGGGGGGGGGGGGGGGGGGGCCCCGGGAATATACCGTAAAATTAAAAAAGTTG
>BMAV01007264.1:51203-76931 GCA_019973955.1 Trichonephila inaurata madagascariensis
GAATATACCTAAAAATTAAAAAAATGTAGCTTGAAAGTATGGGTGCGCGTTATACGGCCGTGCGTGCAATACGCCGGATTTTACCGTAATAATAATTGTTATACTTCCATGATTTTTATAATTATTTTTGAATTTTATTTATTGTTATTGAAAGGGAAGAAAGTGAAATAATGGAATAAAATGAATCAAAGTTTATTTCGTAACGAGTTTAAAGGTATTTGACATTTGCAATTACGAATAATTATTTGCTTTCTAAGTAATGAGTCATTTTTTCCCAAAAAACTTTGAGGAAAATGTAATTTACCAAAAGAAAACAGTGAGTTATCAAAATTTAATGAAAGACACTTTTTTTTGAAAAGCGCACAAAATCTTTTAGATTCCGTTTATATTCCATTGGTCGTCTATCACAGAAAGATGTTGATTTTCTTAAAGTTTTTTCATACCAGCAAAGTTCTTTTTTCTTCCTTTTTTTATTTTCCCCTTCAGAAAAAGAATTGAATTGCTTTTTATTCGCCGATAGATGATGTCAAAGAATTTCTACTTCTCTAAAATTCTTCTTTTGATAAAGGAAAGTAACTAAGTAACCCTATAATCCAAAAGAATTTTTTTTCAATTTTACATATAATAAAATAGACTGTATTAAGATTTATGAAAATTTTCCACCTCAGTAGTTTCAAATTATATACTGAGAAATATATATAGGATTTGGAAGATGCAAAAAATACATTGCAAAACTTTTATGAATCGCAGTGAAAATTATATTAGGAAAATACACCAATAAAGCAATTGGCACTATTTTGCATGAAAGTTTATTACTGTTAAAAATAACAATTTCTCTCTTCAAAATAATACAAGTCATTGAATTTGAACTAACTTTGAATATTTCTATTGTGATTAATTTATGGAAAAGCAATAAGAAGAAAATGAATGTAATTATATTTGACAATTTTGTTGAACAGGAGGATTGAAGTTAAAATTAAGAAAAAATAAAATAATAGACAGTTTTGTATTGTAGTTAAGTATGTAAAGACGATTAAGGTACAAACCTGCTAATCAAATGTATGGAATTTATCAAACTTAAAAAAATAATTAAAATCCTTAATATGATATTCCGTAAAATTTAAGAGAATTAGATTATCATACAAATTAAAATTGTTAATAAGGTTACTAAACACAATTTTCAGTAATAAAGCTTCATGCAATTAATTATCTGAAAAAAAAATCATTATTTTGTAAATGATTAAAATAATTCAAACCTTTTTCAGAATCAATTAATTCTAAGATTACTTTTGTAAACATTAAGTGTATTATGAACGTATTTGAATAAAATATTTTACTTTCCTTATTTTCAACGAAAATTGAGAAAGATCGCAAAAATCTTACTACTTAGTAAGAATGTAAATAGTATAAATCTTTACTTTAAGAGAATTTGAATTAAATTTAATTGCTTTAAGTTAATTATTTTTGAATAAAAGTAATCTAACAGAAAAAAATTACGATGTTTAATTATCGTTTCGTAGTACATTTAAGGGGATTATTATTACAATTAATTATCATTTCAATTCAGAAAGAGTTTTTTCATTAAAGAAACAAATACTGAAATTTTGCTGAATACAGCTTCAGAAATTCTTTTTTTTAGAAAATTTTCAGTAGTGAGGTTTAATTTATTTTCACTGTTTCCTTAGTAATTTGTTGTCAGGATTATAGACTAACTATTAAAATGAAAGCAATGTTTCGTATTTTCTCTTTTAATGCCAAATCAAGATACAAAAGAAAATTCTGGCTTCTGTAGTTTATTAATTTTAAATAAAATTCATGCTTTGAGTGTTACTCTATTTCCCAAGAACGCGTAACTTGACGATGTGAGTCTTCCACTTCCAGTTTAATCTGGTATTTTTTCGAAGTCTTAAGAATTTTATTCTATATCTTGTATTACATTTGACCATATAGCCTTCACAACAAAATTAAACTTTATTTACATAAATATTTAGATATAACTATGTGGACTTAGATAGCAACATTAAAAATATAAACACAAAAATAAAAAAAGTGCTTTCAAGAAGTTTATTCCAGATTTGGTACAAATGTTTTGCATGACTTTTTATTTTGTTTCAATTATACTTCTTTTAGCGAGCTCATGTTCATTTACTGAATTAGTTATGTAAATATGCCGAACCAAAGTGAAGTTCATTTTCTAGTTGGGAACATAATGGCACCCTAGGACCTTTTCTTAACATAAAAGATATGCTTTATTAGGAAACATTAACACTATAAATTGCTTTCCCAGCTACATTAAAAATATTGCAGATTGACTCAGTAAGAATGTGCGAAATTAAAAAATAAATTAATTTTTGATATTTTTTATAATAAATTTTACTCCTACACATCAGGTTGCTTTATTATGATTTCTTTAAGATGCTAATTATTTTTTTAGGCACTTACGTATAATCCAAACATTCACCAAATCTATTAATAACTCACCAAGTTGCCAACCTCGATTTCCAATGTGCTGTACGCGCTCAATTTGCAACCATGTGTTTAATTTCACATAATGTCGCCAATTGGTTGTGAAGTACCTTTATTTGCTTTTACTTCTCTCTCAAGCTGTACAACTATAAAATATGTATATGAAAGGAAACCAAATAGGCTGCTCTGAGTTATAAAAGTATAGCCTATCGAAAAAAGTTCGATAAATTGTTGATCTGATTTGTAGTTGTGAATCATGTCCCACACTGAATCAACACGAGAACTATTAAGGGTGGACCTTGCAATTTTAAACCACAGTCAAGTGACGATGTCAGTTGAAAATAGATAACTTTACAGTAATTAGCGTTCTAACTTTCTAAAATGAAAACTATAAAGTCCTTTTAAACGTAAAACTCCTATATAGTTGAACTATTTTGAGTAAAAGACTACCGCATAAAGCTATTGCATTAAAATGACAAATACTCGTAAATGATCAAAAATACAATTGATGGCTTTTAGCTCTGGACATTGTAAAATTTTGAACCATGTTAATAATATCGCTCTTGAAATGATACATCATCATGGCATTGGATAAGGAATTAGTAAATAACATTGTAATTTTGAACCCTGTTGCTGTATTCATCATAACTTCGCTACCACACACTTAAAGAATTAATCATCAAAGTCTTTATTTCATATGAGGGACCTGTAGTGCAATTGAAACTCTCGGAATGATTTGAAGTATTAAAAATACAATTAAATAACCGAGTTTCAAATCAGCTTTAAGGTATCCGACTACGTTCGGAACCATGAATTTAAAAAAGCACATAAATGTATAATTTTCTTGATATTTAGTGTCACTTAGATCAGAATACATGTATAAAATTGTTTTAAGGAAATTATGAACAAAACAATTATTTAAATACAATATTTTGGCAAAAAATTAACTTAGAATAACCTTTTTTCTAAATTTTCTCCTTTTGTAAATAATGCTTCTATTGTACTAATATTTAGCCTGTATATAGCTCAGACCTTTGTACAGAGGCTCAACTATGATTTTTGAGAAATTCACATTATTTTCAGAGTTACAACCATTTGAAATAATTATCGGCGTATTTTCTTAAAAATTCTCTCTTCTGTTTTCGTAAAACATGGATAAACTGATTTCTAAGTTATATATTTCAAAAATTCTAGTTGAGCCCCTGTACAGAGGTATGAGCTTAATACAGGCAAAATATTATTATATAATAGAAACATTTTTCACAAAAGGAGAATATTTTGAAAATGGGTCATTCTATGTTCATTTTTTGTCAAAGTATTGTATAGTAATTGTAATGTAAGTATTGTAATACTATTTTTAATCCAATTTTATATACATTTTCTAATCTAAGTGACGCTAAATATCATAAATATTATTCATCTACACGCTTTTGCAAAATCACGGTTCCGAACGTAGTCGAATACCTTAAGAAACATATATTTCTAAAGAAAGTCATGTTTCAGAATTCTTAGTCAAAAAAATAAAGCGAGGTTAATTCATTTTACACGTCTTAACTATTATAATAGTGAACACAGATTAAAGTGCTAATGAAAACGTCGTCAAATTAAACGATAATCAATAATACCATAACGCACTGGAATGCACATAAACCACTTTTAAATGAAATCATTTAAATACATTTCGCTATGTAACTTGGGTTGATTGAATATAAGGTTGTAATTAAATACATGCGTCAAAATAAATGACATTTATTACATAAGTAGTTCCATACGAGGAGCGAATGTTTTTTTTTCAGTACGCACCGATTCATCAATATAATTGGCAGGCTTCAAGACAGCGCTCTAGACAATGGAAAATACGGATAAAATAATTGATGTGGGAATCCCTTTTTTCAGTTACCCCCATTCCTGGAATATCACAGGCCATTCCCTTTTACCAATAATTGGAAAGATTTCTTTTATTCGATTTCCACAAAGTGAGTGCATTTTTTATTTCAAGAGTCGGTCAATTGAAGTATCTTTTCTTTTCTCTTCTATTTCCGGAAAAGTTCGTTCCTTTTCGCTTTTAACCACGATTGCCTGTTTTTATTGGAGGAATTTAGCATGCTAACCATGCCTCCACCCCCGTTCGGCTCTGTTAAGATTTATTTATTTTTTGTTCCATTATTTTCTCTACTCAACGCATTCATTTGCATTTACGTAAACGGGTTTTTATTTTGTATTGAATTTCTGCTTTGTTCTTCTCGAGTGCCAAGTTTGAATTTACTTACCTTTCTGCTGCGTGTTGTTGTTACAGTGCTTTGGAAAAAAAACTCCGTGATTAATAGTGGTTACAAAACAAATGATTTAATTAGCAGCCTGTAATTGATTGAAAAAAAAATCCTAAATATGAAACAGAGCGTTAAAGCTGTTTTTTATTTTTAAATTGCTTTGTCCTAAAAGATGTTATTTCACAGCTTATGAAATATATTAACAGGAGATTTTTAAGATCTCGCAATGTTTATTTTTAAAATATTTTTTTATCATGTTGTGATAACGGTCTCAAAGAGTTATTTAACTATTGATGTTGTTTTAAGAAGTCAAATATAGCTCAATCTATCTGCCTACAGTTATAAGATACATAAATAGCAATGTGAAGTTTACCTATTTCAATTCCTAATTTTAGTTCACAATCTCCATATATATATATATTCAAATTTTCAATCGTTAAAAAAATATAGTTTTATTCGCATCCACTAAAGTTCAAATATGTATTTTTAAACTTGTAGTGGATAACACTTGAGGTTTATACAGTTTCTTCAAATAATAATTCATTAATTAAATTTTACCTTGCATTTTAAACTTATTCTGCGTTTTTACTGACGTAGTTAGAGCTACCAGCAACAGATGGCGCCAATAAGTTTTTCTAACGAATTTTTCTAGGATTCAAATACATTTTTTGAAACTTTATAGTGGATGACACTTGATGTAAAAACAAATTTTTCCAAATATTAACTCGATAATTAAAATTAACAAAGAAAAAAAAATGTTTTCTTTGTTGACTGAAGTAGGCATTTGAATTCAAAAAAAATTATATTACTTGTTCATAATGTATATTGGAACGTTTTTATTTTTAATCCATCGACTAACTTTTTCTGTGCTCTCATTTCATTCTTCAAAGCATATGTAAATGCATAAGAACTGAATATATTTACACTCCGTTCTAATTTTTCCGTAACGTTTATTTATTAAAGTATTAATAGAAAAATATTTTTTTAGGTACCAGATAAGTGTTCAAACAGTAAAAACATTTGTTTTTATTTTGTTTTAAATATCCACCTACAAAATAAAAGGCAGAATATATGTAAGTCTAAAATAATTACGCAGCCAGATCCTGTACTGCAGCAGGTAGACTTGTTTTGAGCTCATAAATGTCCAGTGGAGTATCGATGACATGAACCCTTTCGTCCAAGTAAATCCTGTGTATTCATAATTGGATTTAAGTCTGAGAATCTTTCTGGACTTTGAATGCATTTTACATCTTCACTTTCAAGATATTTCTTAACGAATTGAGAACGGTAAGAGCTGTCAGCTCCACCCATGAATAAGTCTGGATTTGTAGTACTTCGGCAAAGGCGAGCATGCTGTTCAAAAACGTCGTTTAAATATATATTTGCCCATTAACAGAATCTCTTCCAAAAACTTAAAAAGACTGTATGACTAATGGAGATTTTTCCCTCATCAAAACCTTACCACCACCATACTCATCTCGTTGTGATAAGTTATGGAGGTGGTAACGTCTATAGAGGCTAAGATTATGAGTTCCAGTGTTGTCAACTCTATCGCTAACTTCTTCTCCTCTCCACATAAATCTCTGTCACGTAAACTTTTGTACGTTTAGAATAATACATGTCATTCTCCATGAGAGTTATGTCAACTGCTTGCTTGGAAATCGTTGTTCTTGTGGTTGTAGCAAGCTCACAAGACAGGACCGTCTGCTTTCTATCGTTTGGTTGTCATGCAGTACGGACAGAAATCGTTCTTGTATAGCTGTTATTACTCTTAGTCGATCAATTACTATTTGAATATGAAAGTTTCCACTGGTTTGGCACCTTCACCGTCTGGAAGCTAAGCGCTGAAAGCCGTTGGATGCTTCTATCTGGGATCATCCATTTTCTAAAATTCAAATAACTCTGCTATTTTAAAACAAATTTATTTATCCTATTCGAGCAATTAAAAGTATTTTTATGGTACTGAAATACGCACAAACTTATTAATTACACTAAGTATCAAAGTGCACAGCCATTGGTTAACATCATTTATTGATGTAAGTATACATTTCAGGCTCTTTTATGTTCCATTTAATCCTTTGATTTTAACATTTTTCTAGTTATGCATAACTTATAGATATCTGTTCATTTTTGATATATCGATGTTCTGATTACTAGTTGATGACACTGTTGCCAAATCTAGATAGAGATATTTTTTATTGTTATTAAAACGCTTGTAATTTAATTTTCCTACTAATATTTATGCGTTCTAATCACCTCAAGTGAATAATTGATTGTTATTACTCTTAAGAGATTTGTAAATTAATAATATAAATTAATATATAAATGTAATTAACAAAAAAAAAATATTAATCAGAAAATTCACTTATTTTTTGGGGGACTCATGATTCGAACTTGAGTATATTACAAAGAATTTAATAGAAGGATTCCGAAGGAATTTTACAACAAATTATCCAAAACCATTTCATCTGCAAAATTTTACTTTTTATTCTTGCATATCACGAAAGACAACGACAATAAAATATATTAAACTTTTCACATATTTCAAGAAAGCTTAAAACAATTTAAACCAAACTGGAAATTAAATATTTAAATATTTCGCTGTCGTAGAAGAATATTTACAAACGTATTTTAACCCTTAACAATGTCGTGTTTCACTACAATCAATTACGTTTTGCTCCGATTCTGGAAAGTTTCATAAAGTACACGAACGTATTATAAAGAATCTTGAAAAATTATTCTAGAAATAGGATTCTTCTTACCAGATATATATAGTTTGTAGCTTTATACTATTGTTTCTATGTAACATAATATGTGCAAAGTTGTATTTCATTCCCTATTAATTTTATGTATTTACACTTTAAATAAGTTGAGGAAAATATATATAAAATGTTTCTTAATTCATTTTGAATGGATTTTCTTGCTTTGTAGATGGAATATACTGGATAACTTTCACAAAATTAAAATTAAAATTTTGGTTTTGTTTTTGCTCTTCTGTTAAAATACTGCTCAAACATTTTGAAGAGTAAAATATTACTATTGTTAAGGAAATATGCCGACATAGAGCTAAAATAGGGAATTATTTACTAAACAAAATAATTCATATAACTGTATATATTGTGGCAACACAATTCAAACAAGTTTATTTTTATTTTTGTTATTCAAACACACAGTTCAAGATTATTTTCCCAACTTCATTAAATAGGGCTAGTTTTCTAACTTGATGAATTAATATTTTTTCTTTCTATTCAAATATGGAAACATTTCTTTAATTTTTTTGGTAATGATGATAAAAGATACGAAATATTAATTAATTCTCTCTCTCTCAGTGGCATAAACAAAAGCTTATCTCTACTTATAATATCGAATATGTACCTACACTTTTATGTTCACGCTTTATATTTTCTTTTATAATTACTGTTTTAGCGTTAATTTTTATATTATTTTTGATTTATGGATATTCTCATTACAAGTTTAAAAGTATTTTATGCAAGCATTAGTGGGATTTTAAAATATTGTTGAGTTTCAATTCTTATATGAAGTGTTAACATTGCGTAATGATTCAATTAATTTTATTGAATAAAAGTGGAAAGAGCTGAAAATTTTGAGGTTTATCCTTTTCTCAACCATTTCCTTTAACAAAAAGAATTAATTATTTAAGGAATGTGAAGCCCTGATTTTCAAAATTTAATACTTCTACAGAGTTGTATATTTATAACGAATAAATTTCGAAAAGAATATACTTAAATAACTTTAGCGAAAAATCAATGAGAAAAAGTTTCTGGAATTTGTGCTTACAAGTATAGCAATGATAAATTTTTTTATAAAAAATATGCTTGGTTATAATTATAGTATAAGACGAGGTATTAAATACAACAACTTTATTTAAAAGAGAGCAAATATATTAGAAAAACATTTCTTCTTTCTAAAGAAATAAAATGATAAACCGAAAAAAAAAAAGTACTACGAAATAGTACCTGAATATTAGTCAATTTTTAAAAACTACGCAAATTTTTAGTGTGTGTGTGGATCTATGATTTAAGGTAAATTAAAATAAATGATTTAACTTATCTTAAATAATTAATGAAACGTTTTTGTTTACTATGAAAAATATTAGTGAAATATGGATCATTTAAATTAGTTTTTTTTATTTTGACTAAATATTTTTAAGTAAAGTTTTTATGTAATTAAAACGTTTATGTGTTAATTTTAAGGGTACTATAGCGTTACTTCGAAACGATAACAGTAATTCAGGCAAAAGAAATAACGTACTGAATAAGTAACTAATCAATGATATTTTTAAAAAAAAATGATAAGCAATACACGGAGCAATTCAAAATGGAAATATTCAAAAATGGAGGGAAAAACCTGGAAAAGTTGAAATGGTACATTTTGTTTTTGTATAAATGATAGTTAATAATATTACAATAATAAATAATATTATAATAAAATAAAGATTTTAATTTTTTGTCTAAATTAAACTTGAATAAGATGGAAACATTTTGACAGAGATATTCATTTTATTATAAGCCCTTGGAATAAATCTCAGATTTAAAATACACACTAAAGGTTTATACTTGGTATTAAGGGTTAATTAGTTCAAGTAAAAGTAGTTTTCGCGTATAATAATTAAGCTGCAAAGTAGTCGTGTGCAAACCATCAGAAAGTGTCAAAAACCTATTAATAACTATGAGAATCTTGGAGAAATTAATTAATTCTGAAGATTATGAATTCCGAAAGTTATCAATGATGCTTAAACTTTTATAAGACTTTTATGCTGTCATGACATAATTCACATAATGAATTGGCTTAGCAAAATGTTTTAAGTAAAACACATTAAAGGGCAAGTGGCGTTTCACTTCTGCGCGTGATATCAAGTAGGTTGAAAAGAGGTTTACGTTTTATGAGATTTCATCGGACGATAAGTTATTATTTAATGGAGCAGTATTAAATGCTGCACATTATAGATAATTCAAAGACTATGCGAACTTATTTTGTTCATTTTAAGAAGCTGATGGGACACAGCTTCTTAAATCAGAATATGGATGAAACGGATATAGTTACTGTTTCTGAAATAAATTTACATGAAATACTTATAAAGATTCCAGTATGTATATTAGTAATTATTTCGGTTCGAGCGCCACATTGTAGAAGCAGATCATATCTTAGAGTCACATCTCTCTTAAAAATTATTGCATTCATTATAGTTTACTTAGCATCTCAGAAAAGGTATATAATGTACTAATTTCAGTCCTATAACTACAAGCACTTTTAATTTTATGAGACAAATGTACCCTATCATTGATTTTGTCAGTCAAGTGACGAGAATGGAAACCCACTTTAACCACCATGACAAACTGAAGATTTTGAGTCTCAACAAATTTGATGAGAATCAGATGAGGGGTCTTTAGTTGAAACCAATATGGAACTGCTTCTCAAACTTTCAGTATTTTCGACCCAATATTCAATCATAATTTTCATCGCGCCCCCTTCCTTACAATTACTATGTATTGAATTCAATAATAATATACTTGGACACCAATGCTACAATACCACTTTAACTTCTTAAGTGCCTCCGGCGTATATAAACGTCTCACTCAGCCAAAGCGTTAATTTTCCCGGATGTATATATACGTCTTTCAAAAGTACGATCTTTTCTGTGCACTGCCATTCATAAAATTATTCCGAAGTTTTTGGAATGCAACAAAAAGGCCTTTACAGTGTTTGCAAAGGATTTGCTTATTTATTCCTTTTATACCCTACCCCTTCAATACGTCAATCACATACACACGTCTACGTGGAAAACGGTAGCGTTGAAGAGTGAATCACGCACCTTTTAATCAGCAGTAATGGGGGATTAATTATAAACCATTCAAATTATCAAGAGAAGTGTCAATTTTTGTATGTAATTTTATTTATGACAAGTCCATGGGGTCAATGGTAATTATTATATATATATATATATAAACTCACTCTAAATTTAGTATTCTTAATTAATTGTAAAATATAGTGTGCAGTACTAATAAGTGTATTATATCAGTGTAAATGTGTACTCATTTCTTATTACGTCAGAATGCATTTTGTTTACTTTCAGGAAGTTAATAATTTTTTAAAAATAATCTTTTGTTTTCGACTTTTCAATAGGCTCGCGCCCCCCTCGTAGAGTTATCATGCCCTTCTAAGGAGGTGCACCCCACAGTTTGAGAAACACTGCACTAAGGAATGCAACCCGGAAACAATGCCGGACGTGAGTTCTCAGCCGTCTACATTTATTTACCTTCTCTATCAGTAGAACGGTTTTCTCCTATATTTTGAGGATTTACTATGATTTTGTTTTTCTTCCTTACTTTGTACTTCTAAAGTGAATAACGTTTTTAAAATTGAAAACAATCCTTTCTTTTAATGTTGTTGTATTCCATTTTTAGTCTATTCTTTTTTAAATTATTGTTACTTACACAAAAAAGATTCGTGACGCTATTGTATCAAACTAACTAAACAGAAATTTGACTATAATTTGTTTTAAAACGATCATCATAATATTTTTAGTCTGAAAATTTAAAATAACATCGTATTAAGCCTAAGAGAATGCTGCCTTTCTCACCACATTTTGTACAGCAATCTATTCAAAATCTCATTTTCCTGCCCAAGACATCTGCGAATCCCAAATAAAAATTGTCTTCTGCAAACACAAAAAAGGTGTGAGAGTATTTACCTTTCCATGCCAAATGTAAGACTATGATAATATATTCAAACGTGGTAGACAACGGCGTCTTCCCGGATCGATAACTTATCATCATATAAATACAATTTTTCTTGTCAATATTGCCGTTATCTTTCCGAAAATGAAGTGTGGAATAAGAAATGATATCTTGGAACTGCGAAGACATCTAGGAGAAGGAGAAAAAACGAGCCTCCACTTGGAACAGCAAAACACATTTGCTTCTAATTTTAAAATCCGTATCTTTTCTGCATATTTGAATAGAATCTTCAGACTTTTGGGAACCTGCCAAGCGTCTAACTTAACAACTTTGTACAAGCAATCCATTACACAAAAGAAAATTTGCTTTTACAGTCAGAGTTTCTTTTATTTCTTTTTTCCTACTTGTTACGAGTGTATGTTTTTATTAAAACTCTCTTGCCTGACGAGCGTTTTAGGAACCATGTGAGGAAAAAATAAACTAGCATAACACATTTGTTGTTCGTGTTTCATGAAGTCGCGGTACTTAATGCTGAAGAATTGTTACAGCTTTTTAATTGCTTTCCACCACCCAAATTGTTTTAATTTCAGAGACTGTTTCTGGTATGGGATTGACTTTAACCCAGTATAGCTGACAGTCCTACTTTTGGCTTCTAAATATACTAAACACGGTTGAGTAACTCTACAACTTTATAATTATTTTACATTTTTTCAGTTACCTTAATTATGTAGAAAATATTCATGTATGACTAATTATGCTTAAAATATTTTAAATGTTTACGAAAAATACCGCACAAATAGTTTTCATTCTTCTCAAGCAATTAAAGTGTCTGAATGTATTTCTAGAATTTTCTATGTTTGTACATTCTTTTTTTGCGAAAAATCAGCTTCTATTTTTTAAATTGCTAAATCTGTAAAACTTAATGTTTTTCATGTGTATTAAAATATGTATTATTTTATACTAAATTGTCATTAAAATCAATCGTAATTCATGAAATTGATTAATTTAAATAGATTGATTAAATAACATTCTCAGAGTTTAGAATTATGACGAAATCAAGCATATTTGAGTTTCTTCTTTGTATAAAGTTCCGTAATTGATGCACTTATAGAAGATTAAGTTATTTAACAACAAGTTTCTGAAAAATAATCTTAAAAGTTTAATATATACCTTCGTATTACACCCTTGACCAATTTCGCAAAATGAAAATACATTGGCAATTAGAAATTTTTTTAAAAATACTGTCATCGTTCCTATTATGTTCGAAAATTTTCATGAACGGTTTCCTCTATCGGTTTTATATTGCGTCATTTGGATACGCCTTATGATTTGATGAAATCAGTACATAGTATAATAAGCAGGTAATAATGAATGATACTATGAAATTTGTTTACGTTGGAAAGAATTTACAGTGAAACTAAGCTCTGAAACCTTTTTTTCATATATTTTAGCAAATCCAGTTGTCGTCATAAAGTTTTACTCTTCGTCATATAAACTATTTTAATTTTTGCATCTTGTAGATAGTTATTTCAAAAAACGAATAAAGCAAAGTAATGCTCAACAAAATAAAACAAATAGAAATATAAAGTGTATATAATGGTCATAAAAAGTCATATTGTAAAAATAGCTGATGTTTATAACATTTCCGTATTCTACATTTTGCGCTCAACAAACATGAAAAGCTTTTATATTCAAAGATTTGTGAAAGGTTTTTAGTCTACAGAAATGTATTTATTATATTCATTATTTAACAAGCATATAAGCATTTGCCAATATTGACCAATTATTTGAAGATATTTGTGTTTAAAAATATGTAAAGAAAATTCACTCTTACACAAAAAAGTGAAAACATTTAATGTTGAAAATATATAATAAATTTGAAATCTTTATTCAATGTGTTAAGAGCTTAAGTTATTTATAAATGTGTAAATACTTTTAATATTCCTAATTTTTTAAAAGTATCTGAAAAAAAATTAAATAAAATTTTGGTTTAGTAAAGATGGTTTTGAAGATAATGTTCTAATGGAGATACAGTGCCTAAGATCATGAAAATTAATTCGTACTATTTAGTAAAAAAATCGATGTCACCTTTTGGTAACTTTTTTGAAAAATTTAGGCTAAATTCCTATAATTTACAAATATTTATTTAAAGATGTGTGAATTAAACAGAGATTTTCATTGATTTTTTCACGATTAGAGAAAAATTTTGATTACGAAAATGTTGAAATAAAAATCAAAATGATGATGGTTATAATGAGTTTTTTGTTTTTTAATTCTCGTAGTTGAATTCAGGTGAAAGATATAAATGTTTATATACAATTGTAACAAGAAGAAAAATAAAGATCTTTATACAAAACAACATCAAATTCTAGCCAGATAGGAATACTGAATAAAAACATACAGTTTAAGCTGTCTAAGAACTTGGATGCAAATTATAAATTAACACAAAAATTTTCACTGATGACACTGGGAACCAGATGTCACATTTATAATAGTTTTTTTCTTTTTAAATCATTGTGTACTTTAATTTCTTATGTGCATTCGAACAACTGACTTAGTTTAGATATTTTTAAAAATGATATCAGGAAGCTCTCTAAAATTCAAAAGAATAATTTATTTATAAGTCAAATGAAATAATTTAACAAATATTTATAAATATTGTAACACAGTCAGAAAAAAATCATCAAACATTAAATTAATTTCCTGTTTTTCGTTGAAATAAAACTAAAAAGAAGACGCATTCATGAAAGGCAAGAGAACGAATTTAAATTTTTTTTTTGCTTCATTCACTTATTAATTCATTAAATAAAACTGGAGTTTTATGTAAATAAATTAAAACCTACACTTTCTTCGACAATAAATAGTTTGTTTTCCTGAGGGTAAAATATTTTACTTAGCATCCTTTCCATTTTGACTTGCTAAGTACACTTCATCGCAAGAAATTTGCGAAGTAAATTAGATACATGTTGAAAAAGAAACATGATTTAATATTTCTATTTACTGATTTAACAAACAATACAAACATTATCAATGAATAAATGCTTTTGTTTTCCTATTTTTGTAATAAATGTTCGTCGGAATTTCTTTAAATAACTGCGCATTATTTTTCGAAAAAAAATTAATATTAATTAATTAGATAGATGTAACTAACATGTTTTTGGAACAGCATTTTATTTCTTTCTGACTTATTATAGTTATTCCTTATTACTCACTAATTAATAAATTAAATTAAAAACATAGCTTCTAAGAATCGTAGAAAAAAAGAAATTCTACGTTCCAAAACGTTTCGTCCTCCCACCCCTCCCCCTGCATTTAAATTATAATTTACGACAACATGAAAGCTTATTTCCGATCCTTGAAATTATTGAAAGATTTATGTATTAATTTAAAAGTTAGGAAAAAATTATTATGGACACAATAAAACTTTTTTGAAAGTTATTATTTTGTACATTTGAAAAAACATTTACTTAATCAATTAATTTTGTTTGCATTTGTTGTTTAGAACCTCCGTCCTTTTCAGTAAATGTATAAGATAGTTAATGAAATAAAATTATATAACTTACTTAACCTCAGACTTTTTACAATTTTTTTAGTTATAAATAAAAAGAAATGTTCCAAAAAACAAATTTATAATCTAAAAGACAAACAGTGCATTCTTTGATATAAAGTTGTAAAAGTCTTATAATTTTCTGTTTTCGGGAAAATTGTTTTTGTGTGATGAAAATAATATTTTTTAACTAGATATAACGATGAAAACCTCTGAAAAAAGACAAAAACAATAAAGTACTAAATTCTGAACACACAATTTCAAAAAAGACTCAAAATAAATATCAAAGTATTAGTTCCGAGAAAAATGCAGTCCATTAGCGAAAATCCTTTTAAAGTATGAGCAATAAATCGTAAAATAAACTTTTTCGAATTCGGGAATATTTTTTAAATATTTTTAAATTAGTTGGATGCAAGATTTTATTATAGCGTTCATTATAATGTAAAATAAAGTATTTTATCTATCATATCATGAATCAAAATTTTTAATTACTAAAATTTTAGAGCCTTCAAACCAATTATATATATATATATATATCCGAAAAGGCAAAAAACTTAATGATAAATTTTCTTAATAAAGTAGTATTCGAAACATTACTTTTATTTTGTCCGATTTTGAAGATGGGTGTAATAAATCAAAGAGATACGTCTAGTACATACACAAAACAAAAGGGAAAAAGGTTATTTTGTTTAAGACAGAAGCAACCATATTAGAACAATATATGCAAAATTTCAGCTGCAATCGGGGACACAGATTCTTATATCATGCATGAAATTATATTTGAACTGTTGGTTTATTTATTGTGATTTTATACGTGCGTGTTATTTGCTCCCTTGTAAAAAAAATATTACTGGATATTAGAGTCTTGGATATAATGTTACCAATACAACACGTTATTATTATTTATAAGCTCTTGCGTTGTCGAAACAAATGTATTTAAAATATTTTATTTATAAGTAAAATACATAAGAAATGAAACGAGGAAGAAGAATGAATGAATGAATGAATGCATGAATCAAGAAGTAAAAATATTTTGGCTATTATCCTACAGAAGTGATATCGCAGAAATTTAAGAATAAATATGAAAGTTTATTCAATTTGGCAATGTAAATTTAACGCCTTTGTCACTGATACCTTACAATTCGATTCTTCTTATTTCTCCACCCGTATGCATGGAATTTATTTTAGAGAACCTAAAAATTAAATAGAAATCAATTTTTTTTATTTATTAAATATTTTTGTATGTAATATGAAATGTTTTTATAATCAGAGTTAATTTTTTATATCTATTGTAAAAGATGTAACTTAACCGAGCATAGAGTTTCAATGGTTAAAATTTTGTAAGCTTGTTTTTTCTTAATTTTGTGTAAGAGCAAAACTTTTCGCTTTTGATATTTGCAGACTATTTCTGTTTGTAAAAGTAGACACGATCTATGTTTTAAACTCGGAATCTTAATAATAAAGAATTTAACTTTGGTAATTGTGTGTTATTTTGATTGTGCAGTCTATTTTTTTAAAAATAAATCATGAAATTGAATATTGAATTAAAGTTATGCAAAAGCATACAATTTTTACCAATCCATTTATGTATTACATACATTTATAAGTAATGAAGAATTCCAAAAAGAACTGAAAGTATAATAAAATTAATAAAAAATTATTTCGACAGTAGTGGTGTTACCAATTTTTTCTGGAAAATATTTTATGCACAGCTTGACTTTTTGAGATGTTTTTGGAACAAATGATTTTTCCATTTAAAATTGTTGCATAAAACAGCGGACTTGTAAAATATTATTCACTAAATTAGCTAGTTTTGACAAACACAAAAAAAAACTTACAAAAACAATACTTTATATTTGTTCACTTTACAATAGGAGCAATCGTAGTGGTTTTCTAGATGTCATCTGGATTATTGAAATCGTTTGTCATAGAAAATATGTTTTTAAACATATTATAGTTTGCATTCTCTTTTCAAAATTGTATCGTCCATATTTAACTCATAGTGACTAAAACACACACTGCTCTTTGTAAAACTTTATGTAGGATTTTTTTACGGTATTTTTATTTATAAAAATTGAATTTCCATTCAGGTGAAAAGAGACCTTCGTATTTTCTTTCGCACTGCGAGCACGGTCCCTCATTCCGTGTGAGCTATTTTGAACTAAGTTTATTTTCAGTTACGGGTGCAGTGAAGAAACGATCGAATCTCTGTTGAAGCGTGAGGATTACAGAAATTACGCTGAGAAAGTTGGTGACAGTTGCATGGTTCCACCACCAGCCTAGAAGCTGTTGGTTGTTCACTGTTATTTCCACTTTGGGACCAGTTATCTACGCAATTCAATAGCAACTGAACGATGAGTCGTTAAGGTATTAATATGACATCTGTCGATTTCAATCGCTGGCTGGTTTGGCGGAGACTAACTAGCTTTTAAGTTGTCACAGAGAATTCTAAGAATTGATTACTTGTCTTCTCACGCGTTCACAGAAAGAAAAGTCTGGAAGTAAATGCAGTGCAAAGTAAAAAGTAACAAATTGCTTCAAGATATATGAGCGTACTTTTTTATTCAAAAATGATTAAAAAAAAGCATTTGCGTGTTCGACGAAAAATATACATATCTATACTCTAATTAAAATATATTCCAGTTTGAAATAAAAAAGCCCTTGGGAATAAAAATAATTCTAAGCATAATACTCAACAGTAAAAAGTCAAATCGAAAGAAAAATATTTAATTGGAAAAAAAAAAATTATGAAAGTATAAAGAATTTTTTTAGCGTATGAAACTGAATTGAGTATAAAAACAAATATTCCGAAAAAAAAAGAACGTAGATTACTTAGAAAGGAAACAATGTATTCGAGAGTAAACTTATTTTTCCAAAGAGTATACTCTCATTTTCAAAAAAATCGTATCTAGGGATAAAAACTATTTCCGTTTTTGCCCTTAAATCTTTAAAAAAAAAATTTGGAATATAAAACGGAAATTATAGAGTTTTAGAAAGTATGTCGTTAAAAAAAGCCCTTAAAGTATATTATACATTTTTTCAAGAATCAAAATATGAAAGCTACCAGTATGAAAATAAAATGAATGTTTTGTTTGACTCTAAATGTTACAAAGTAAAATGGAACAAAATTAAATCTGCAGATATTATCGATGCCTTTTTAATATATATAAACTTCGAAATTCGCTAAAAAAGCACATATTCTAGTTAGATTTTAACTTATTTTTTTTTTTAGTTTAAGTAATACAAACATTTCTGCATTATTACATTTAAAAAAAGTATACAAAAGTAAATTATAGTCATTTAATATTTAGAATATTTTAATGTAAATATAAAAGTTTCACAAACATTTATCTTCAAACTTTCTATACAGCTATAATCTAAAATATTAAGTTTTTAAACTTCGTCACAAAAAGCATACTTTTTCTATATATAAATAAGTATAATATTTTGTCAATGTTTTTACTTTTCCAGGAGAGAGAGAGAGAGAGAGAGAAATTAAAAAATTAACTTATTTATTTATAATCTCTTGTTATTACATAAATAACTTTTATGGTGTTTTTCTATAAAGTAAATGATTACTTTCTCTATATTTTTTATCATCATACTACTAAACGCATCCAAGAACTTTGTAATGTATCGGAATTCAAATGCTCAAGTGTATTGCTATTTTTCCTAGTTTAACCTAATTAAAATACATAACATACAAAAGAAAGGGTTATTTTGCTTATGTAACACAAAAGTCTTACTCATGAAAATTACTATGATTTTAAAGTGGAGTGAAATATATATTAGCACTTTTTCTTTCCTTAATATTTTACTTAGAATAACTTTTTTTTTTACTCTAATTTTGAAAGAACAATCTGGACTGTATATAATAAGCATATAATTAAAAGGAAAATAGTTTTTAAAAGTTTTTAAAAAAAGAATTATATTAAATAAGTTTATCCCTATGACTCATATACTTAAGGATGCTTAGAACGCAAAATAAAATATGAATAAATAAGGTTGCCGAAATTTTTTCATATATGTATAAATTTCTATTTATTTAAACGAATGCATTCGTTCACTTCACTTCCTCAATTCTATTTCTTGTTCAAAAAGAAAAATGGTTACAAAACACATGTATATTAATGGAAATTTTATTTTACTGAAATAAACCCATTAAAAATATGGAAAAATGAATTACTCTATTTCACAAATAAAAAAATATTTAAACTATTTGTAAATAAAAGTGCATAAAAGTTTCAAAGACGAATTTTAATCGCATGATCTTTGTTTACACGGCTCTTGGAGAAAATATTATGAATTTAGTGTACGTTATAGTCTTAGGTTAACTGAAAGCTTTGGATGAACTTCGAACCCAAAACTGAGGAAGGTTGTTGTTATTCACAGCACGTGAGCCAAAAGAATGAAGAAGGAGAAGACTTGCAATTTATGAATCTACGTGTTTTAAGTTTCCTTATATATAACTTTTAACTCTTTTGTGAAACTTCTTTTATAGTAGAGAAAAGCATAGCGCAACTAAAATGATTTCGATGGATATTTTTTAATACTCTATCAGGCTAAGCAATTCGGAATGTGTTTTCATTTCATTTACTAATACTATTTTCATTTATTTCTGTTAAACTTTATGTCAACTATTTAAAATGAAAACTGTATGAAACATCCTGAAGTGTTTTAAAGTCTTTATGTTCTAAGGTACATCTATATTTCTTTAATGAAAAATTAAAACGTATACAGTGAAATTTAACAATAACAAACATTGGTATTTTAATCAAACGGAAACTATAATTATTTTTAAGAAAGTTTTAAGATAAGATAAATTATATATATGATTTGTTACAATATTTACAAAGTCAAACGTATGCGTCATAAGATTATTTGGTATTTTTCCGTTTCGCCGGCGTAGGCGGTAAAGTCGCAGAAAATGATACGACGACGCCAAACGGAATATTCCCGCTGATAACTTTTACCACTATATTTTTTAAAACAAGGAGTGGTATTTTCTTATCAGGAACGTTTTTTTTTTCCATTATGCATCAAAAATGGATGAAAAACCAATGAGAGTTAACATTTATTAATATTTTTATGTATATATTATGTGTTGTCGCCAAAAGCTCCAACTTGGCGAGTTTTGCGCAGGTGAAGTGGCAAAGCGCCGATTTTTTTAAAGTAATTAACCAGTTTGCATATCTGCAAGTATGGGATATTTACATTCATATTCCAATTCTTTTTAGTTGCCCTTTTTTGCATAGGTCTCATTTGCATCTAACTGTGTTGTAGTAAATAAAATATCCCGGATGGATTGGAGTAGTTGTTATTTTATACCTATTTAAAAATGAAAGAAATTATCTTTAAATGAAAAATCACATTTATTTAGTCACATTTTTTTAATTTGTGTCATACTGTGAAGCAATAAGGGAGCTATTCGCGAAGGACCTAATTACTGATTATTCAATAAATAAAATTAACTGATTAAAAAGTGACAGTTAAGATTCTCTTTTTATTGTAAAAAAAATATAATTCTCATTATCAATGAAGTGAATAATATAGAAAATACATGAAATTTGATTGCAAGAGGATTTTTTACTATAAATGGCGCAATTGCGATTTAATTTTGTTTGAATACCTAAGGAACAAAAATACGAAATAAAAGTTGTAAAAAAAAAATAAATTAGTTCCAAAGAAATGAAAAAATACCATTTTGAAAAAAGAAACGCATGCATTTTTATATAATAAGATGCTATTGATCTCGGGACCTTTTTAAACGAAAAAAAAAAGTTCTGAATTTGGTAGACGAAATCCCTAGGGCTCTTGTCTAGCAGACCTTTTAAATTTAGGCGCACACAATGTTAATCCTATTAAATTCCTATTCTCTTCCTCTAATCTAGTCTATTGTACTTATCTAAAAACAATCAAATGTATTCAAAAAAGAAAAGAAAAACAACGAAGTTTTCTTTTTAATTATATTTCCTCTGATTTTCGTCTGTTGAGTTTGCTTTAACGATTCGTTTTTGAGTTTTTTCTGATCTTTAGAGGTACTTCTTAAACATTAGAAGAAAAGTTATTGAAAGGAAACCCCTTTTTAATTCTTTTTAAAATAAATTATTCCATTCAACAGAAAAATAAAAACTCAGCAGAGAGAGAGAGAGAGAGGATTTAAATATCGAATTCTTGAAATCAAAATGCTTTTCAAGGCAGCGCAGGAAGGAAGACAAAACAAAAATACAATCTTAAATAGTAATCATGGTTTCATAAGACACAATTCTATGTTCATGTAGTTTCCATGTCACAGTTTAATTCAAGATAATCTAATGGAAACATATTTCTACCTTAGTATGAAGATTAGTTTATTCCAAGGTTTCTCAAATTGTGGAGCGCACCCCCGTAGGGGTGGGGGCGTGATAAACCTATATTGGGGCGTTAGCATATCGAACAAATTGAAAACAAAAGATTATTTTCAAAAAATATTAATTTATTGAAAGGAAGCATAACAAAATACATTCTGACTTAATAAAAAATAAAATAAACATTTACACCGATTTAATTCCTTCGTAAATGCATCAGTGAACTGCACAATGTATTTGATAATTTATTTAAAAGAGCAATTTTTATAACACCAGTGACTCCATGGGCTTGTCATTTATAACATTATATAAAAAAATTTAGTACTTAGTTGATAATTTGGATGGCTTAAAATTAAAGTCGTATGGTAGCTTTAGCCTCAAATAACATTATTATTGAATTCAAATGCATTGCTATTGAATGGAGGTGGGGGGCGATTAAAATTATGATTGAAAATTAGGTCGCAAATATTGGAAGCTTGAGATGCACTGGTTCATTCTATTTTTTATTAATAAATCGCTATATTCATCATATCACTTAAGGTATCCGACTACCCTAAATTCAGGATTTTTTAAGAAAATTCATAATTTTTTTTTCTTTTTTATGATTTTATATTATAGACCATCTTATTAGTTTTATAAAAACACCAAGTTTTTTATTTTCCATTCTCTAGAACAAAAACTTTAAGTGTTTTAGTAAAAGCAGATGCCATAACTTTTTACATAAGATGTCAAACATTAAAATGCGTTTTATGCGAAATGTGTTTATTTCGAAAAGTTCAAACGGGGACAGCAATTCCTCAAAAAAAATTTTAAATAATTTGCTGAAATTCTGTGTGTATATTCTGGATAACAGTAGAAGAGTTTTAACCTTCAGATTTATCAATCTCTGTTTTAATACAAAATTTACATTTCTTTATATGAATATAATCCCTGGTTTTTTAAGCAATTTCATATAATAAATAAAATAAAGTGCTCTGGTTTTTGTAAAAATTAAAATATCTCTTATTCTGGATGCCATTTAAAAAAGAAATAGCTAAGTAATAAATCAAAATTGAAAAATCTAGAATTTGTTCATTTATTATTTGTACAGAGCGGGCCCCGTTTATGTTATTTTTGGTCAATTTTTACCCATTTTTTCCCATTTATTAGTACTAATTTATTTTTATCTTCTTTTTCTTAGCCTTTTTTTTCTTAAAATGTACTAAGTAAATCTAAAAACACACACACACACACACAAAAAAACTCCATATCTCCATTTTTTTTTAAAATAAAGTTGTCACAAGTAGTCGGATACCTTAAAGAGGATATTTCATGAAAGCCTTTAAGATCGCGACAATTTATTCGATTTTGTGTACTGTGCATTCCAAAGTATAATCCTCAACTTTACTTTCAAGCTGGATTTTTTAATTTTTAGGTATATTTACCATATAACTAAACTCTTTTTTTTTTTTTTTTTTGCAAAGAAACAATGTATATGTGGAATGTTCTTAATTTTCTAGGTATAGTGTGTGACAGGATAATAATAAAGATTGAAATTAAACTTGACATGACAAAAAAGTCCTTTAAAAATATAATATATCTAACAAGTCAAATGGATCAAAAGATGATTATTTATATATTGATCAGAGTAAGAGTGTTGATGGAGAAAAAAGAGGAATCAATTTGATAATGTGCCTGAAAGGAGACAGATATGACGAACTTTTGATGTTACCCAATAATGTCTGCTTATAAGGTATATCATTTCTTTTGAATAAACAAAGTTAAGATAAATATATAGAAATATACTTTTTATGCTGACCATTTCCTTATTTTTAAAGTTATTATAGTTATTATTCTTATGTTTGGCGTATAACGTTCATCCGTAAATTTTTATCATATATTTTTTTTAGTTAAAAGTCCTCGTCAGAATATCCGGTAATAGATTATTACAGAAATAATAGTTGTGTATATTAACACTTTTATCCAGACTTTGTTGGTGATTAACCAAAAAATAGATCTCTCTCTCTCTCTCTCTCCCCCTCATCACAGCATCAAACTCATTTAATTCCCAAACTATGAATCGTTATGGATATCTGGATGAAAATAATTTCAAGAAATCATAATTTTGCAAAACAATTTGCATAAGCGGATATTTCTAAATACCCCCCAAAAGCAAATTACAGATCCCTTTTCTGATAGTATCGGCTAATCAGTAATGGAAATTTCATTCATTCGAAATCTCCTCGGAGCTGTTTTCCTTCCAAACAATATACGCATTTCCAGTCTGGATATTATAAATGCCCATTTTCTGGCGAGGACCAAAATAGCCCAGCTCTTTACCCAGCACCATTATATACAAACTGGCTAATGAGGCTTATAATTAAATGACTGAAACACACCGATGTGGTTCAACAATTAAGAAGATATAGCGGCTCGTTTAGCAGGCGTAGCAGGGGTATTTTGAAGCTTTTATTTGGAAATCTTTAGCATTTAGCTGCTCGTTTAAGAAGCGCTTGGGTCGAAGGATGCTCATTAGAGAGTGGTCCCGAGTGTTTTAAGGTTTAAACGGTTTTCGAGAAATCTTGGGATTTTTTATTCCTGGGCTTTCAGTGCTGTTTAAGAAGAAATTGTAATTCAAATTAGTATTTGATATCTTGAATTATAAAAACAAAAACTAAAACTTTTATTATAATTTATCTTAAAAAATGTTCTTTTTTTCGTACATTGATTCTTAATTTGCTCATGACGACCTTATCTAGAATAGGAGGTTATTTTTCAAACTTTTTGACTATCAAACTTTCCTATTAATTTAAGCAACTTAATAACTTTGAAATGGTGTATTATTCAACCTATAGATGTAAAAAAAGAGAAAAAAAAAGTATATTCACAACTTTGTGCCATAGTTAATTTTTTTCAAAGGCTAGAATTCATAACTGTAATTCAAGGAACAATATAGCAGAACAGTAATGAAAAAGATATAGCTTTTCTTTACATGACTTTAAGATACTCAAAGTAAGTATTTGTGCACAATAAGCTTAAAAATTCTAAGGAAGTAAAAAAAAATAAAAAATAAAAATAAAAATCCGTTGCCTTACGTATTAAAGAAAACAATTGCCTTTGTTTTTAAATATCATTAGATAATATGAGATAAGATCATAAGAAAATATATCATAAGATAATATCTTATTTTTCGTTAATTGTCTTAGGAAAATCAAGTGCTAATTACGAGAATTTCCTAACAGCTATACTCTTCATTATGTATAAGAAACTGTTCATTTTTGTAGGATATTTCAATGATTTTTGGAGAAATTGTGAAAGCCTTAGAGGAAATTGAAACTGTTTTCCACTGTTTGAAAATATAAGCCTTCCAAAAAAAGTCTGTTCTATTACCTAAAAGAGCATAGAACTATTCCCAAAATTGTTCTTTATTAAAGTAAATTGATTGATTGATTGACTATTAACATCGCACTGTTTAGTTACACGAGGGCTTTTGGCGAAGGACCACGTAATTTTGAACCATGGTCAAGTGACGTGGACGACACTTGAGCTGGCACCCCCTCTCCTAACTACCACACCACACCAACGAGAGGACGTTTCAGCTCTCGACAGATTTAACGCGCATCGCTGCCCTACATGGCGGGTCTTTAGTGGTACTGGGCTCGAACTCGTGACAAGGCAAGCCACGGTCCGATATCTTGACCACTCGGCTACCGCGGCCACTTTATTATAGTAAAAGAAGCTCACTAAGATTAGTAGTCCTGTCCTCTATGTAGTACTTTCAGGTTGAAATCCTATTTCTGTCCTTATAAAATGTTTATAATTTCATTTAAGTTTAGTGTACTTACTGTCTACAAAAAGCTACTAAATATTAAGAATCGGAAATGATTATTTCAATTACGGTTAAATGGAGAACAAATTAAATAATTCTTACCTCATGTTCAAAACTTTTGTATTAAATACACAATAGAATTTGATTTTAAAGTACTTTTAAAACAAGATAACATTTATTATTCTACGAAATTAAACTGAAAGGAATCAAACCGTAAACTTCCAGACTGAATATTATTTTTTAGTATTATGTAGATGAGATATAAACATAGTTATTAATATTACATCGAATAATTGAATTTAACTTAAGGAAAAGTTATAAGCAAGAAAATAGCAAGAAGGTAAAGAACAAAGTAAAACTAAAACACAGAAATAGCAAATTCTTAGATTTAAGGATAAGATTACAAGTTTAAGCAAAGTTTTAAGAGCCAACCATTTCTTTCATTTTCCTCTATTTCCGAGCTTGGATAAAATTTATAAAAAAATACACTTAGAATAATTATAAAATTAATCTGTACAAGAACTAATATGCATAAATTAATATAAACATGTGCATACATACATATATATATATATATATACACACACATACA
>BMAV01007264.1:77331-103010 GCA_019973955.1 Trichonephila inaurata madagascariensis
AAAAGCAACTCTGTCAATGACTATTCACCTGATTTTTGTCGATCATAATTGGATTAAATTTTTTTCATTAACATACTCTTGATAATATATTTATGCAGATTTTTTTCAGAAGTATTTTATCAGAACAAAATAAATATAAACGCTGTTATCATTCTATTACCTCACTAAGAAAAGAAATATTTTCTTAGCTCGACTTTGTGTGTATCAAACAATAAATTTATTGTGATACGAAAATAATGTAAGTTTTGTTCGAATGTTTGTAAAAGAAGTGTAAAAAATGTAGACTTTTAAAACGCCATTTTTAGAAGATTAATTTTTTTTCTGTTCAAGCGCTTTTAAAAATGAACTAAAGGATGGAACGTAAGAAAAAAAAAACTCGTTAAATTTTGTTCAAAAGAATTTTAACCGCACGAGAATAAATGGAAAAGACCTTTCTTCAAATTTCTTCTTAAAAAAACTCTTGCGAGCAACGAAAAATAACAAAAAAAAAGAAAAAAAAGAAAGGAAATATACTCGTTTTTTTACGCCTTTGGAAATTCTTTAATTTTTAAAGAAGGTTTTACCTATGTTGGGAAAGTACAGAATATTATAGATGTAATATTTGGAGGGAATCCAAAATTCTTGTTGGGGAAAAAAAGAACCAAGGGAACTACTCAAAATAAAATTAACATCTACAAAGAATGACACTATTTTTATGCTCAAAACAAATACGATAGTTTTTCTTTATACCAAGCGAATTATTAAAAATAAACAAAAATGTTCTGATTATATCAACGCAAAAAATTATGTACACTAAATGTTTCATCACTAACTTCTTGCTGTTCTTATGAGAATTAGAATTTTTACTTGAGTATTAACTCATTTATGAAAATACAACATTTTGTTGTGTGGTTATAAATTCAAAAATAGAATAGTATTCATACAAAATAAATTTGTGATGCTTCACGTTGGTAAAATGAATAATACTTGTAAATTTAATGCAGTTGATTCTTTTAAATGCAATATAAAAAAGAATTTATAACATTGCTATAAATACTTAGTTAAAAAATATGTAATAGCTCTCATTCCTATAAAAAAAAATTCATTAAATTAAATTTGCTCAAGATTTGGAGTACGTGCAAGACTGTGAATGGTTAACAAACGTAATAGGAAAGTAGCAACAATTAGAAAGTTAAAAACGATTAAGGAAATAATTAAATATTTAGAATTTACTTTATGCGTCAGATAATTTTTCACACAAAACTTAAGTACATAAAAAAAATCTCTAAAGAATGGCGTGGATGCATTAAGTAAAATTCAAATCTAAGTTTTTTTCGTTCGGGTATTGAAACGAATAGAAATCAACTAGATAACTATTGAGATTAGCTGGAATTAACAGATTTTTTTTTAAAATTTGATATATGCATCATATGCAGAAATTATGATAAAAGAGTAAGAGGAGAATTGTATTTCATTTTAATATTTTATTTTATTTGTTTTTTACACTGTAGTAAAAACACAGATGTGAAAAAGCAGAAAATCTCTGCAAACAGTGCTAGTGAGTTTAGTGTTCGTATAGTCAGCGCAAGTGATAAATGGTATTCCGATAAAAAACAATTTCGCTCTACGTTAATATTGATATCCTCATCTTTTTATAAATAACCCTCTGTTTTCTGAGTTTCGGTATTAGACAAATGTGGCGCAAGGGCTTTTCTTTAAAGTAATTATTTTTCTAATTGAACCATGAAAAAGAAATAACTATAACAATGTAATAAAAAATCGAATCATACAGTGTTAAACAAGATGTTAGTAGTTCTTTATTAACACTCTTAAATACATATTTTATAAGAATTTAAAATAAAAGATTTTCCTTTATGTCAGTAAATATATTGATAAATCGCCCACATTTAAAATGATTTAAATAAAAATAATTTAATTCAGAATTCTGCTAAATGATAGCAACATAAAGCGTCTTTAATAAATTACAAAAAAAAAAAAAAATCCTGTAAAAATACTTTATTTTAAAAAGAAAGAGTACGGTTCACACACACACACACTGAATGTATTTTGAAAGATTCTTGTGAAATACCAAAGAAAAAAGAACATGACATATGTTCAAAAGTTATTTATTACAAAAGCTACGTTTCGTTTTTAACATATTTAGTTGTTCAAAAATCTAATAATATAGCAGTTATTTATTTGATGCTTTCATCATATTGTTAAAGACAGTTTGGAATTTATCTTCTTCTTACATGAAATAGTACCGTGACAGGTGGGATGGTTTGCAGGAAAGGGGAAATACTTCTTAAGTATGTAATGTTCAAGAGGTAGGAATTTGGCGACAAATTTGGTCAACAAATATCTCCAAGTCACCAAATACAGCGACAAAAGCTGCTGTTCCGAGATGAATCTAAAAGGATCTAAAATTATTTTTAGGGATACATTTCTAGAAACATCTGCATTGCTGGAAAGCCTATACAAAGATTACACCATGGAGTGAAGTTCAGTATTTTATAGATTGTTAGCACTTCTACATTTTGCCTAATGCGCTACTGAGACAGCGAACTTGTTTTGTTATGTTTGATTATGTTTGATTTTGTTATGATTTTTTGCTTTTCTGAATCCTTGAATAAGTTCATTACTTTTTGCCAAAAGGAAATCTATCAAGTGTATTAGTGTTCTAGAATAAATTTTCGACATACTCAGAATGAACCCAAACTTTAATTACGTTAACTTGTTACTTATTTCAAAGCTATTTAACCACATAACAAAATGTTGAAAGTCAAATAATAGTGATGTATATCAAATGTGTTGATAATTAAATTTATGTATGTATATATTATCTTTTGCAATATGTGCATAGAACTTAAGTACTATCATCAAATTAGAGATAAATTTATTATACTAATAGAATATAATATTAACATATTTTAAAATATAAGCGGATTATACTAAAAGCACTCTTATTGGTTAATTAAAATTTAAATTAAGGGATTAAAGAGAAAATATTTATGAGCAAAATTAGATCCTTAATTACTTTATTCCTAGGTATAATATATGTAGTAGTATAACTATAATAAATTAATTGTATCTCAAGTATGTAAATAAGCTCTTAAAGTTACAAGCATAATTTAATTTCTATATATACATTCCATATTCACCCATATATAAATTTTATTCATTTTATAAATTTAGTGCTTGGTTAAGTATCTTTTACTGTTTGTGAATTAATTAGAACTTATAAAGTATATAACTTTTATAGTTTAAAGTGTATCGTGTCGCCCATCCGGTAGAGTGGTTAGCGACGCTGACTGCTGTGCCGTAGGACCTTGGTCCAAAACCCGGAGAAGGCATGGATGTTTGTAAATGTATATTGCCTTCGCTACTATAAATAGCTCTTGAGCCGCAAGTCCTCTCTTGAGGTTGGTGGAAGAAGAAGAGAGGTGGGAGGCCCCTGACTCCCCAGGTGTCCTCTCTCAAAACTAGGGTGGAAACGAGCTAAATCGTACTGTCACATGAATGGTACTCGAAGCTAAGGCTAACGACAGGCGTCAATGAACCTTTTGCCGTGATGAATTTCGTGGGCCGCGATCTCTGTTGATCAGGTGGCAACATTAGCAACAACAAAGTGTATCGTACTATATACAAAATAATATTGAAATTATTTTACAACTCTTCATGTGTTTCTTAGCGTTTTCTAGATTCTAAATAATATTTTATCTTCAACTATATTTTTTATGTTGTGCTTTTATAAATAAAAGCATCGACATAAATTCGAAACAATGCGAAATGAATTTCTGAACTAAGCTACATGGTCTTACTATACTTTGTCAGTTGATCTCAAAATATTTAGTCTGCAGTGGCGCACACAAGGGGAGGGGCTGGGGGTCCAGACCCCCCCCCAAAGCCTTTGATATTTTTTTCCGATTGATTATAATTCAAAGTATATAGTACGTAAAATTTAATTAAGTATTTGTTATTAATGATAAATTTTATTAATTAATGCTAATTATTTATTCAATAATTAGTTTTTTACTGAGTTTTGTTCCCGAAAATCGACAAAATCAAAAGGAGCATGATACAAGAATGGTAAACTTTCGACCCCGGACCCCCCTTCCTTGAAAAATTTCTGTGTGCGCTACTGTTAGTCTGTATATACTACTGTCCTAAAACTCTCCTCAAAAGTAATACATATAACTAAAACCATACGCAATAAAACACCATAAGAACACATGCACAATACATCTATTTTTCCCCCCTTCTTCCCATTTACAGGCTGCCAGCGGGTAGAACCCATCGAAGGAATTTTGATCCATCGATTCGTCGGTCAAAAGTCTTGACAGGTCTGGTTTATAACTCACATCACTCAATGTGACAGAATGAAGCCGAAACGAAGTTTACCAGCACTTTTCCCAAGTCCGTCGTCCACTATCTCGAAACAATGGCTTCCCAACGTTTGTTCCTCTGGTTTCAAGATTGCTTTTTTAGTGGTGAAAGAAATAGGATATTTTTATAAGACGATGGTTTACTTGATGTGTTTGGTAAGATGGGGATGGAATAGAAAGTGGGGACCTAAGGTCAGTTTTTTCCGAGTGATTCCATCTTTTAAAGTAAATCTTTTATTGTTTAAAACAAGGGAGATTTTGTAGAAAACAACTCGAGATATGTGTGTAAGGATTTGTCGTTCTCTTATCTTTCTGATGGAGAATTTAACGAATTTAAAATGAGAACTATAAAAAAATAACTATCAACATTATTGATTAAAAATACCTTTTATGTAATTATTTAATCCTAGTTATATAAAAATCTTCTTATAGCTGAGGATTACCTTAAATCTAATATAGGATTATTATTGTTATTAAAAATAGTTTCTTTTGTGGTACTAATCTCTAAAGCTAACCTCTTAAGTTAATCTCTTTAGTATATTTCTATTGAAATGCAGCAATTTTCAAAATAGATGGTTTTCAACCCATATAAAAAAACTTGTATTATTTGATAGAAACTAATGAAATATTCTATAAATAGAAATCATGGAAGATTTATATTTACATAATAATAAAGAGGGAATTTAAGTTTAGATTTAAGTGGGAGGAATTTATTCTCAAGTAGATGGAATTTTTGAAATTTATGTTAAACCAGTGGCGTCACTCCCGCAGACATACAATTTTTTTTTAAATTTTTCCCATAGAGATTACGCCTTGGCATTTTCGTCTGCATATTTCTTAGGACGTAATCCCCGCCCCCACAAGCGAAGTCTCTATGCACTAATGCATGCAATTGTGCTTAAAGCAATTAATTAATAACATCGTCTTAATTTACATTTGAAGACAATACCAAGTTTAAAGGCAAAATAGCTTCCATAGCGCAAAAAAAAAAATTTCTCAAAATATACACTAATACTTGGCTCTAACCTATTTATTTCTAATATAGCTTCATTCTTGACGTTGTTGGAAAAGAAACCTTGCCTAACAGTTATGTTATTGTTTATTATTGCCGTTTTGGTATCATATCTTTAATTGTTTCCCTCTTTAAAAGTTTAAGAGTAAAAAAAAAAAGTTTTTTTTCTGACTTTCAATTTGCGATGGAAAAGAGAAATTTCAGATTTTTTTCTTTTGATGATAAAGGAATATTTTACTCGATTTTGAATTGTACTTATTTTTGCTTAAATATTACACTTAATTGATTTTAAAACAAATTAAGACATTAAAATAAATTATTTTGTTTATCTGAGGACAAACATAAGATAAAAGTAATTTTGCTAAATTATGTACCTATATATCTTTTGGAAAAAATGAGTACGCTAACTTCTTGCATGGAAATCTGCATTTGCCCATGCCTGTTGCCAAAGATAAATACAATATCTAAAGTTAAACAAAAATATCGAGGTTTCAAATTTTTATTTCTGAGATTACTTTATAGTGGATTTTAAAGGGCAATTCTATTAGAATACAAAACAGCTTCAGCAGTTTGTTCGTAATAGTTATTTGATTTAATGCAGTTTTTTTTTTAGCATAAAATATCTACCAAATCATGACATGGGATTGATTACTCACTAGAAATAACTATTTTTACGATGAAACATAGTTTATTGCAACAATACGATTTGTGATTTTAAATTTAGAAACAATGAAGGTCGATGAAGCTTGGAAGTAAAAAGGCAATTACTTTATTGATCGACTGATAAATGATAGTCATCGAATACGCTAAGCTTCAGGATTCTGTTTTTGAAAATTTCCTATTAACTTCAGAATCTTATTCGTAGACGATTGATGGCAATGGATTCTCCGATACTCTCTCTCCTTTTCCTCCCGTTGAAATGATTTTATACTCTTAGAGAATGATGTTTTCATTCGAAGAAAATTTTCTGACAAAAGTTTTGAGAGCACAAGAAATAATAAAGGAGTTTGATAAACATACTTTCATTCATTCAACAAGTTTTTATTAAAGATAAAGTATGGGATTAATTGTTTCTGCTTGTTCCAAATGTACGAGACGAATAAATTATTTCGAATTATGCTCATTCCTTCTACAGATTCGTCTGTAATTACTATAAGAATTTGTCGACTATAAAATATTTGAATGTAGTATGCCAGAAGTCCTAAAGAGTGTCAAATTTTCCATTAAACAATGCGTATTATATGATTAAAAAGAAAAATTTTAAAAAGTGAAAATCTCAGTCTTAAGAATATTAAAAATTAACATTCTGAATGATGTAAACATCAACACAGCATTAATACAGTGAATTTAATTAGTGGCATAAATACAAACATAATTATAACCTTCACAAAATATAGGAAAAATGTCTCAATTTACATGAAAATTTGCATTATACATCTTTTATATCTTTTCATTTACCATTTTAAAATATAGGGCTTATAAAATTTCAAAATATTCCATAAATATTTTATTTTTCATGTTAACATGAAAACGTAGAGTTCATTTAGAACTATGATACAAAAGAAAAATTTAGCGCGTGCGAAATATTTTTCACTAAAGAAGATGAGTCAACTCAAATAAAAATCAGTATTAAGATAAAACATGTTGCTCTATGTAAGATAATGAAGTCAGAATATAATATTAATGTTAAAATACTTTTTAGAAAAAAAAAAAAAAAAACATTTCAAATCTGGTTCTTATTCTTTAATGTTACGCGCAGACAGCCTTAAAGAAATGTACTTTTCTGGGAGTTTATTTTTAAAGAAAGCAATTATATTCCACTAAAATTTACTTTCTTTATATGAATTACTATTTTTGATTTTCTAAATGTTTCTAAATGTTTTCTAAATGTTTTCTAAATGTTCTATTTTCATACTATTTAAAAAAGTATTTTAAAGAAAATTAAATTGATATATAATGAATATTAAAACGCAATTTATGAAGGATAGAAAAATGGCAATTTCGGTTTTAGTTTGTTTTTTCTCATTCACACCTTAAAAATATGATATATTTTTTGTCATAATTTGTTGTTTTATTGAATTTGATAAAACTGAAAGTCTGAATCATCAGCGCTTACTCTTACATATAAGCACCTTGATGAATTTTTTTAAGAGCGTAATTCTGAAAAAACCGAAACAATTATTCGGTTGCAGAATTTAATATGCGGATATATACTCAATGAAGTAATGAAATAAACTTCAATAACCAAATCCTAATTTTTTGTACTGAAAAAAAGATTTAATTCCGTCTACTGTTGTAAAAAGTCACTTTTTCTACCGGGAAAATTAAATATATAACTCCGAAGAAAAATTCTCAATATTTTTAAAGCTAGAAAAAAATAATTTTATAATAAATAAATTTAATATTTTCATCGGAAAAAAAATTAATATTTAAATTAGAACAAAATAAAAAAATATCATTTGTGCAGCTCTTTCACTATTTACATATCGAAAAATTTTTAAGTTATACGCAAGTATTATGACTTCTTTTTTAAGTGTCAGATTAAGGAAATACTATCCTGCCCAGTTCCAAGAAATAAGCTCGATTTTTATAAGGAACTAACTGTTTAGTATATTCTTCTTTACGTATTCTAATTACGCTTTTATCAACATAGTTTTTTTTTTTTGTTTTACATGAAAACTTACATAATTTCCAGATTGGGCATTAAATATTTTTGTATTTCTGAATGTTTCAAAAAACAATTCTATAAGGAATTTTCATGGCATTATAACAAATTTTATCGATGCTTTTGGACAAAAAAAAAAATAGCGCAAATCTCATAATGAGACTACGGTAGTCGCTATTAGCTACAACGGTGGCAAATGCAAAAAAGGGCCAGAATGCAAAAAATGTACTACAAAAAATTAAATTTATGTCCGAGAGTTATTCAAAATACGAAGAAAGTCGTCTATTTTGTTCTTTACGTTTCCAGATTCAAGAACAAAATTTACTATTTAAAACAATATTATTTAAACACTATTTTCTTTTTACTCTTAAATAGACATTAAATAGTTAATTTGATTAATATCATTAAATTTCTTAAGAAGTATAATTTTTAAAAATCAAATCCCTTTGAAATTTTATTTGATTGAATGTATTTAAATATTTCAAACAATAATATCACATACTTATTTTGTTCAGAGCTGACAAACACATCTTCTGAATTTCCGAGTCCTATCCTAATCTTGACCAGCCTTGGACCTAATTCACGCATGCGTACTTGTAGCAATGGCCGCTACGTCCGCAAATCAGACTAACGCGTTGTAACTGAGAATTAACACGCTATCTCGAGGACATTTATAATATTAAACAGAATAGCTATGTTTCATGTAATGCATTAGGTGTTGGGTTCGAGTAAATCTGAATTAACGTTAATCTGGAATTACATGTGAATATTATTGATTTAAAGCTGTTTCTATGAAATATTTCAGAATGATCAATAAGTAGCTAAGTGTGAATTACTTTTTACAATGTTTGATATTTTCTGCATAATTTTAAATTTGCAATGTGGACACTTTGGTTGTGATAAACTAGAATTTCTTTAAAGAAGTGCTTATATTTTCTTTTCAAAATTCTTCAGTTACTATTAAGTAAATACCAGATCCCAGTGGTGCACACAAGGGGGGGGAGCCTGGAGGTCCGGACCCCCCCCCAAGCCCTTGATTTTTTTCCGATTGGTTATAATTCTAAGTATATAATACGTAAAATTTAATTAAATATTTTTAATTAATGATTAATTTTATTAATTAATGCTAATTATTTATTCAATAATTAGTTTTTTACTATGTTTTATTCCAAAAATCGACAAAATCTAAAATAGCATGATACAAGAATGGTGAACTTTCAACCCCGGACCCTCCCCCTTGAAAAATTCCTGTGTGCACTACTGCCAGATCTTTAGATTATGATTGTTTCGAGTATAAATGGCATTAATTAAAAGTTTTATTTTACATGTATACACATAATCTAAATACAAATATTTGTTTAAAATTATTCTTTTAAAATTTATTCATATTCACTGATCATGACGACATAAATCCTGTATTGGTTAACGAAGTTTTTAATTCATGTCATTCGTATTTTATTGAATGATTTTGTGTAACCTCTAAAATGAATTGAAACAGGGCATGCTTAGTATATAAAATGCTGAACATACCACGAAACACTAACAGTAAAATTTAAAAATTATCATACAAAAAGACCTGAAGAATGTTCTAATTATAAAATAATTCTAATTTGGATCCCAAAGAAGTTAATACATAATTTGATTAAACATTTAATCCGCACTTCTGAGGCATTAAAACATTTATATTATTATAGTAACATCCAAACAAATCTTCAAACAAAAAATGAACAATATTCTTATTACCGTCAAGAAGAAGAATGCCTTACATGCAAGTTCTAAAACATGCCCCTGATATTTGCATTCGAATTTTTTACAACAAAACTGATTAAGAAATCTCAAGACATTCCGAGTAACTTCCTCTTTTTAAACAAACATTAAAAATCTTTCTATATCTAGATCGTTTAAAATTAAGCACACAAGAGTATAATTGTTTAAACTACGTTACGTATTTTGACTTCAATGGCAGATCCTAACATACACGCTGCACATATATATAGCCAAATGACAAGCTGAAACCATAAATTTCATAATTAACAGAACACAGTGTATAATTCTGAGATATTTGACAATGTTCATAAATTGATCATATTCTTTGAAAAAGGATTCCAACATGAATAAAACTCTTGGTAGACTTTTTAAAAAATTCTCAAGAAACAGCAACCTACTTACTCGTAGATCTTTACCATTTCTTGCATGGATTGATCAGATTTTCTGACAAAATTATAAGAACATTCTTTTACAAAAATGATTGATGAGTTTGTTACACATTATATGAATTCACCCACATTATAAAATCAATTGGTGTGACACATACCATTAAAAGAAATTTCTTTAACCCAAAAGCTTATAAAAATGAAGTCAATGATTCTTTATAAATATTTTAAAAACACATTTTCGCTTATATCATGGGCGCCTGTCAGTGTGTGCGTGTGTCTGTTTTTCTAAAACAATAATCTACATATATATAGGGAAAGAATGACTATTTCATTCATCACGAGATCACTAGAACTATTAGACCTAGATACTTGAAATTTGGTAAAAATGGCTCTCTTGTTGTTTAAATCGACTGCCAAAGGTGTTTAAATGTGTATCATAAATAAGAAAAAAAAATCCCGTTTTAGAGCTTTTCCAGACATGGTTCTTTAATTATGGTTTCCGACAACGTTCAGAACCGTGATTTTGCGAAAGATTATAAATGGATAATATGTATGATATTTAGTGTCACTTAGATTAGAAAATGTATAAAAAATTGTTTTAAGAATAGTATTACAATAAAAAATGATTTAAGTACAATATTTTGACAAAAAATGAACATAGAATGACCTATTTTCAAAATATTCTCCTTTTGTGAAAAATGATTCTCTTATAATAATATTTTGTCTGTATATAGCTCACACCTCTGCACAGAGGCTCAACTAGGATTTTTGAAATATATAACTTAGAAGTGGGTTTATCTCTATTTTACTACGACAGAGGGGAGAAATTTTAAGAAAAGAATGCCGATAATTATTTTAATTGGTTTTAACTCTGAAAATAATGTGAATTTTCCAAAAAAAAAAATAGTTCAGACTTTCTGGAGAAGTCTTTACTTTATATATACAAAATATTATTATTTTAGAAGCATTTTTTATAAAAGAAGGGCATTTTGAAAAAAAGGTTATTCTAAGTTAATTTTTTGCCAAAATATTATATTTAAATAATTTTTTTCGTCAAAATGTCTTTAAAACAATTTTATACACGTATTCTAATCTAAGTGACACTAAATATCAAGAAAATTATCCATTTTGTGCTTTTTTAAAATCACAGTTCTGAACGTAGTCGGATACCTTAAGTAGTTATCCTCTAAGAAAGGGTTGTGTGGAAATTTATTTCCAAAAATTGTGATTTGATGTGAAATCGTGGAAGTGTAAAGAGTAAATGTATTTCCTTTTTTGAAATTTAAGTCATGTCCCTAAATTAAGAGGTGAGCTCTATAAAAATGTTTTTCAATACAATATAAGGCTTAATGATAAGACTTAGATATAAAGAAAACTCTCTCTCTCTCTCTATATATATATATATAGTCATACAACATCATGCAACACCCTACAAAGCTGGTGATCAATGGCTAGTCCTTAATATTCCTCACAATTTTTCAATTATTATGCTTAAAATAAAATGAGATTTCAGTTATAAAATAATCCTAAGAAAAGTATTTAAGTAAATCAAGATGTTACGAACTTTAACATTATGTCAATCCTCCGCTTAACAAATCTCCAATTACAAATAATAATCCCACATATAATTGCTAAATACATGACACCTTAAATAAACACAACTTAAATCAATTGGTTAAGGTTTCGATTCGAAGGAATTAACTCCCTCCCCGCTCTGTAACAACGAAAACATTGACCAATACGAGTGCTGAGTATGTCCTGCACGCGACTAGATCCCATCCTTAGTCGAACAATAATCACTAAAAGGCCCATGGAATTCCCTAATGATCCATTAATACATTGCTATAACCCTGGGGGCAGAACATTCTTTCATTCTTCAAGTAGTGATTGCCGCAATCTTCAAGGCATGATCCATCTACGCGGACCCCGTATGATTGCTCGCATCAAGTCCGTCATACCCGGTCTCGAATGATTGATGCATGGTTTTTCTGTCTCTGGTGCACAGGCAATGATGGATTCACCCCGAATAAAGATTCTATTGTTGCTGACTCTCAGGAGATGTCGAGACGTGTCTGGGCATGAATAATCGACCATATTGTATTGATTATCATTGCGGGATCCGGAGAAACTACTTCTGTTGATTTATTTCCAGAACTAAGTAATTGTAATGCAGCGACGCTCATGGAAAGGTATGTGATGAGTGTCTACTGTGATACATAGCACCGTGATACTGATGGTTTAATTATACATGGGGGAAGTTAGTTGGACAGTGATAGATAGAGGATTTTGTTTCAACCCGTTCGGGTGTCAATGCATCAGTAAGTATTGTACTTAATTTAAAGTCATTGGATGGCTGAATTCCATGTAATGGAAGGTAACCATTTGTTTTATATTCTACTATAATGATTTTATCTGCTACATATGTCATAACAAGATTTAAAATTTACTACTGTAGTCATTTGATATATATTTTGTCATGGCATAATCGTGTATTTGGCGTATGCTAGGCTCTTATTTCATATGGCTTGCCTTTGTAAAATATGAATAATTCCGTAAATTCCTTTCTTCAATAAAAAAAAGAAATTGATTGTGTTTCATGTATCATTGAATACTACAAACTTTACTATCACATGGGTGTATAAAAATTGGTTGACTATGTAAATAAGATTTACTTGAGTAATGAGCCAAATATAACAGTCCATTTACTTTACTGCATCTGAACTATCTTAAACGGGATTTAACTAAATTTGCATTTGTAGTCTTCTACTAATGTAAGCAAGGATTGTAATATATATTAGTCATTAATTGATCATGTATATTTTTAAATATTTTAATTCTTTAAGAATTGTTTGATTGTGTGTTATCGAGAGTTGAGTGCTATCAAAACAATGGCTTAGGATTCTTTGCAGTCTCTTGTTTGCAATATTTAAATAATATTACTTAAGATTGTAATCTCTAATAGTAATTTATTTTCTTCTTCACTAAGTTTTTTTTTTTAAATTACTTACACAGAGTTGAATTTTCTTGAAACAATAATTTAATGGTTTAGGCTTCTTAAGAATATTTTATATAATATTTTGAGGATTGTTATTTTTCATCTGTGAAGTTCGATTCCAATTAAGTATAATTTATTCCATTTAGGAAAAATTGTCTCCTCGAACAGGCTTATGTGTAACATTCCTACATATTATAAGATCAGTATTTAATACGTAAAAAATACAATAATTTTTAAAGTTAGCAATAGTTTCTGACTTTCGACTTATGGCAACTGGGTTAAGTTGATTTTACTGAAGCAAATGCCATATTTGTCCACACTGCTAAACATATGTCAATTTACTAGGAAACGAGTGAATCATGCAAATAACTGGAAAAAATACACCCGAGATCTAGGCATAAGGTGTGAAAAAAGGAAGATATAGTAAAGTAATGGCATAGCAAAAAACAACGTCAAAAATAGAAAAATACCCCTAGGACAACCTGGAGGCGTATGAGCCGTGTTCACTGCAAATCCACAGCGAGGGAAGAAAAATCCCTTGTGTATCTTGGGATAGAAAATAACGGACTGCCTAAAGATGTTAAATTTTTGAGTGAGTATGATAACCTATTTTCGATCGTTTGAAATTTAATGTTTTAAATATATTTGAAACAGCTTGTTATCCTTGTTTAGATCAAGATTTTACGTCTATTATGTCATTTAAAATTTAAATACAGGCGACTTTTAATTTCTTTCATTTGAAACTCCGAATGAAAAGAACATTTTTAGAGAAATGAAAAGCCTGTTGTACAGCTAGAAATTTCTCAAAACATTATTTCATTTACATACAATAAACTTATTTATCTTAGTGAAGAAGAAGTGCATGTGTTGGATCTGTTTAATAATTAGAAGCAAAATACTTCTGCACCGTGATTTATTTTCCGTATTGTGCTCACTAGACGCAAGTTCTTTTGGAAACTAATTCTTTTACTATTCGGGCCACACATACTTGATATACGATGCATAAAAATTATCTGACAACCAACGAAGTAAAGTACCGGGAAATAAAAAAAAACTGCATTAACAAACCACAAGCGCATCTTTTTGCGTTACTCCAAGTTTCCTTTTATCTCTGGCCAGTAGCATTATATATATTTTTTTCTTTCCCCTTTTTTTAGGTTCCTTTCTATTCTAACATCCTTCTACTTTGTACCCGGGGCGTCTATGGAAAGCAAAGCAAGGGTCTATTCATAGATTGCGGTAGAGAAGAAAAGAGGAGGAATATTAGAATGAGACGTGGAGGAAAAAAAAATATCTATAGTAGATTCCCGCTGCTGCGTCTTGTATGATGGGAGTTGAAATCACTACGAGTAATTTCCTTTTTCTATTTTATACATATTTCATTTTCGCACTTTTTTTGTGTTCCCCCGAAAAAAACTACATCAAAAGAAGTGGTGAAGTAGGAAAAAGAATTACTCCTTTTTTTTTTCATCAACGCAAGTATAAGGGACGAGTAATAAATGTGAAAAATGGGTTTGAGTAACTGAATCAGAGCTCGAGTTGGAAAGAGACCCAAAGTGTTTGAGAGGGGGGTGAGGGTGGAAACGTACTTTACAGTACATTTCGGACACTGTTTCGTGGACCGTTTCCAGCTACCTCAAAGCCACACTGAGGGGTTGCAATTTGAAACGGAAATTTACGAAATGATGCACCCCATCCGGTAAAGAGAAGCATAACGGATATAGAAAAATAAGTTGAAACCATGAAGGGGGGGGGACATAGATGGAAAATTAAATGCTGTAAACTGCAATATTCTGCAGCGCAGGTTGCACATTTCCTTTCAGTGTGGGGTTTGTCGCACTCTATTTGTTAAGCTGGCCGCGGAAATTACTTTATGTGGTAACAGTTTGCAATGAAAACGTTTATGTGTTTCCGAAACATTTTTGGTGAAATGAAAAATACTTAAATTTGAAGTTCCCTCCAATAACGCGCTTTTAGAGGATGTTGAAACGGTCCTAAATGACAGGAAAATGTAATAATGTGAATTCAGAAATGTAATAGAAAGATCCCCTTCTTATAAAAGAATTATTTGATGCTGAACATGTCGATTCGGAAATGGAGATTTTCTTCTTTATATATTAACCGCTCTATTTCCAGCACGATGCATTAAGTTTTTGTTTCTCCAAATCAAAACAGCAAACTGTTCTTGTTATACAATATTGAGTTGAGACATAGCCATCCTGTGATGACTATGTCTGGGGTGATTCGCGTAAGCTAGAGGTGTGGGATTATCTAAATGATGAGACATTATGTAATTCTTAACACAACTTTTATTAAGAGTAACTTAAATTACTTAATTCTAAATAACAACTTTCTTAAAGTGAGAATAAGCCAACAATTAAACCTTATATTCAAGTCAGATCGCGCAACTAGAACATTTATCTTAATTATATTAATTTAACTGTCTAATCTAACTTCCTATACAAAATATTACCTTTTATAGAGTCACCTTCCTTCCTAGGTTGAAGAAATTCCTATTATGTTAATTTTAGATGAGAAGACTCATGCTTTCTTAATCCTTATTATAATTTAAGGCAATGAGCGTATCCTTCTTCCAAAGCTGTAGGACGTCTAACCTTTATTCCAAACAATTCCGCACTAAGTTATCTCTAGGCTTGCCGTTATATCTCACCAAACTTTCTATCCTTTTAAAGTATATCTCATTTGCATATTCGATCCGTTTCTCTTCTTGGTATTGGGTTGGAAAAGTTTTGCCATTAATCGTGGCCGTCAAAGAACTTAGGAGTTATGTTAGAAGAAGAACGCGAGAGACGTCACAGAGTGTCTTAATATATATATATATATATATATATATATATTGTTCTTTATTTTCTTGGAATTTCTATTGTAGAAATAAGTGTGTGTACGTGTTTTTTTAAAGCAAGCATTGAAATGCTGAAAAAAGGATAAAAATGAATTACTAGTATAATATGCGTCGGATTGAATAAAAATTGCTTCTATTTTTTAAAATGCAAGCTTCATAAATTATTGGAATATTGGCTTATAAAATAAGTTGGAATAGAGGAAAAAGTAAGTAATTACTAAAAATGAAAGTAGAAGCAAGCCTCTCACAAGATAAGTTTGATCAATTTAGAGTAAATCAAAAATTTTAATTGTCAATTTAGAACTCCAGCTAAGCCTTTTGGGAAGTAATAGTAGTATATATATATTAATTCTAATATCATCTCATTAGGTTAGAAAATTACAAGTAAAAGAATAAAATTTCTTCATTAAAACACGCTGGATAATTAATAAATGACTTTAAAATAACACGGAATTTTTTCTTAGGTACACTACGACAACTAATGTCTTTCACGAAAATTGACTCAAATTGAAACTCTAAATTCTAAAAAACTCTAATTAGTTCTTTAATGGTTACATATTTCAAGGTTATTATATTTATTGAGAGGAAAGAAATAGGAGAAAAAATATATACTGCCTTTAAATTTATAGATGATACTAACCAAACAAAGAAATGTGAAGAAATGAGTGTATAAATAACACATGAAAAAATACTGTTATAACAGAAACTTGAGAATGAATGGATATAAAGGTCAAAATTGCATGCAAAAAGAGCTGCAACATCTTTTTAAGAGAAAGAATTATGAAAAGAAAAAAAAAAAAAACATTTAAACCTCATCAATTAATACCACATTGCCGGATTTAAGATTTTACCTATTCTTTTAAAAATACATCTCAAGATTTTACTTCTGGAGACATCACGTACTTTCTTTCATTCCAGTTTCCTTTAACAGAAACTGTTAATTTTAAAATGTGAATAGGCTGCTTTGTGAAATGAAATACATTGCTATGAAAGCTTCAAAGTAACCAAATAAATAACATTTAACAAAGTAAGTACAATGTATGATATTAGAATAAAAACAATGAAGACTTCAGAATTCCCAAATTAAATAAGATAAAAAAATGATAGAAGAATTTTAGCATACTCTCTCAAGAAAGGATTTTCCTTACAAGGAAAATAATGCAGTGGAGTCAAAAGGATTTCTACAAAAGGTACAAATCAATTACCAATCGCTTCTACTGACACTCCAATCTCCACAGCATTTAATAAGACATTAGGCCAATTCTGCAATCTCGCATCGAAAACAAACACAAAAATAATCAAGACGTGATAAAAGAAAACCTTATCAGAAAACAAAGTAACCAGAAAGGCAACGCAAAGCCCTAGGAGACAAGGGGATTGTAAATAAAGAAAGCATTTCCTATTTCCTAACCGGGGAACGGAGTGAATTGCTCTTTTAATTGAGATTCCTGCTCTTGTGAAGTTCCCTCGCAAAGTAAACGGAGGTATGCAAATGCACTTCCGGTTTTAAAAGTCTAGATTGTATTCGAGTATATTAAGGAATGCGCTATAGCAGGACAACAAGGCACTGGCAAATCGCCAGGAGACTTTAATACGGATAAACAACGCAGGAAGCTATGGCAATAAGGAGTGAGGGGGTGGTATGAAAGTGCAGCCATGGCGGATATTTCGAAAGATATAAATGAAGAATTTGGACCAAAGATACAAAAAAAGAAGAAAAAATACAATGGATGGGAGGTAAAGTGGAGTGAATTGGGGTCGTTCTGAGTGCGATGTTTTTGAAATTTCACTTTTATGTTTTTATTTCCGAGTGTGTGAGATTTCTCGGGAGAGCTTGTCTCCGTTGATGGAAGCGAGAAATTTCTGGCTTTGTTTTAAGAAACATTGTATTTGTTGGAAACGATGTATGTGTATAGTATAAAAAAGAGCAAAACCATCAGTCTTTTAGGGAATAAAAAGTGAGTTTTTCCAAGAAATCTAATTTTACAATAAAATAGGATAGAAATACTAATTTTTATCCATATCTTTATCTACAATGAGTTAATCAGTTTTGGTGAAATGTATTCAGTGATACATATTTGCGATAAAAAAGTAAATAATATTTCATGTTATTATCCATTTCAATAAAAAAATTCAAAACAAGGTGCAATTAAACAGGAATATAGAGCTAGCATAAATGATTCATTCGTTTTGAAAAAGCTATATTTTGAAAAAGTATTACACATACTCACACGAAAAACATGAAAATAATCACACATGAGCAGAACCATCACTAGTTTGTAGTATTGATTCCACTTCTTATACCCTCATTGACACATCCCAGCTCATGACTACCTAAATGATGAACTTCCACATCGCTGGATTAAACGTATTGGTGAGAAAGATCTAGCTTTGCTCCCTTGGCTTCTCAGATCCCCTGATTTAACGCCCATGACTGTTAAGAACCTTGTACGCGTACTTTAACTACAGCAATCCTTAGTCGAGCTTAAAGGACGAATCAATGCTACAGTGTAGACAATTGCCAGGAATACTCTACAAAATGTATGGGATGAATTTGATTATAGTCTGGAGTGAGTGAATGAATATTAACATCACACTATTCAGCTGCACGAGGGCTTCTGACGACGGTCCTCATCACTTTTAACCATATCAAGTAATGAGGACGGCACTTGAGCTGGCATTCCTCTGTCCAAACTTCCACACTACTTGGGAAGACATTTGAGCATCGACGTGCATCGCATCCCTACACGGTGAGTCTTTAGAGATATTAGGCTCGAACTCATCACACGCTGGCCACGAATCCGTTACCTTGACCACTAGGCTACCGCGGCCACGGTTATAGTTTAAAAGGGTGTCACGTCACTAAAGGGGCATATAGTGAACATTTGTAAGAGTGTAAGAGGTGTATAAGCATGTGGTGAGTTAATAGTTCTTTTTATATACCTTTAATGTGTGTACGCGTAACAATTTTGAAAAAATAGCATTTTCAAAATGAATGAATCATTTATGTTTTCCCTGTAATTTATAATTCTTATGGAATTATTCATAATGTATGAAATCACGTGCTTAACAACAACAACAAAAAAAAGGAATAATGTATAGTAATTTGTTTTAAGATGAATTTCCTTAAAATTATGTATATTGATTTGTTATAACAAAATATAAGTGAAACAGGGACAGAAATTGTAAAACTCATTTGATTTTTTAAAAGCTTATTTTTATCATTATTTTTATGTTGCTCCATTTATCTCGCCTTAAATAGTTTGGTAAAAATTTAAAAAACATTTAAAGTAAACATATACAATGCAGGAATTTTCTTTTGACACCTTACACACTCTAAGTGTAAAGTTTGATATAACACATGAAATCTACACTCACACACACAAATGCTATTGTGAGTGGAAATATGAGAAATTAATCCTGTTGGAAAGAAAAGCTTTTCTGGTGGATTTTCGGAAAACTATTCCTTACATGTGTTGCTCTGTAGAACTAAACTGGGTTAAGCCCTTGCAGACAATTCCGACTATTTTTCAACGAATTGATCGTAAAGCCCCACTCCACTCTTTCGGTTTCAAATATCTTTACTGGAAAAACCAGAACAAAAGATACGTACAAAATACTCATTCCAAAGGTTGAATTCACAACAAACATTTATGTGGCAGTGATTTGAGCTATATTCTTTTTCTGTAAACTATTCAATATATAGGTCAGGAAGGAGGAACATTTCTCTACTTTTGTAGTCAAATATATTTTAAATGATTATTTTATTCCCCATTCGCAAATAAATTAGAAAAAAATGAATAGACAAAGTGATAAAAATGCGTATTAATAAGATAAAGTGTAATAAACTGTTTTATTTATCATTAAAAACTTGGAATGAGATCGTACAAAATATGATTTTGTTATTAAAGCATAAATTTGCAAGCGGCAGTATTTGTACCATATGTTGCATATTTTTTAAAAACTATTACGAAAAGCAACTCGGTTCCATAATAATACATTGCTGCTTGGTTTAATATATTCCAAGATACTACAGAAGCTGTTATTGATAATAATTTTAGGTCGTCTGTATTGTTGGGAGAAAATTGGTTCACTCGTCACTTACGGCAATATATATTATTAGACATAAAATATTTATATTAGTAACTATTCTTAGAAAAGTTGGGACTCAACGCGTTGGTATGAATTACGAACTATTTTATAGAATTCACAAATACCCAAAGGACATTTAGGTTATTTCTTCATACGTGGAATTTTGATTATTACAAGAATTCTTTGCGTAAATGTATAAATATCAAAACAAGATAACGCAAGTACTTTATAAATATATGTTTTGCATACTTCAAAAAAAAAACAATATTTATGTCAATATTATTGACACTTTTTCTCTTTAAACAGTAGAATATATATTTTTTCACTTTATTATATTCCAGAATATATACTTCTTCAAATCCCAATATATAATACAGAACATATATTACTTCCATTGAATCTTAAACCAAGAATATCTCAGTAAAATTTCAAAAATAACAGCTTTGTGACTGAAACATTTCCTGGTACAATAATAATAAAATTAAAGTAAAAGAAAGTGACTTTATCCAACAAATCTTCCATTAAAACTCCATTTCGATATTATATGGAACCCAAACGAGAATAACATCATTTTTGGAATAGTGAATGGAATCCTTTAAGAAACTAATTATTCTCTAGTTGCAAGAGAATTGTTTCACAGGGTGGGCGTTCAAAGCGATCAATTTACTTCGCCATAAACACCCCCGACAGTGCAGAATACCTAAATCTATGGCAGGTGCTCTTCCGATTATCAAAGTATTACGAAATTTAGCGAGACTCTGTGATTGAGTATTTGTTCGCGGGAGCTCTTCACAGAAATGTAGATCAATAGCGTGCAGTTCCTAATAAAGATGCTTATAAAATCGCACAGGTTAGTTTGATTTTCTCCTGTAATAGACTATGGCCTTTGCACAAAGGTGCAATGAGTAAGTAGGATTCCTATCTCAAATTTTTAGTCCATTCTTATGCATAGGTTCGAAAACAACCATTTGTTATGCATTTAAAAATCATCTGTAAAGTGAAAAAAATAAGGAAAAAATATCAATTTTGTTATAAATGAAATGTCAAATTCAACTTTAGATGGAGATATAAGAATTTAAAATCAATAAATAAATAACTGATAAAACTTGATATTTTCATAGGTTTTAGTTACGTTTTCAATTCTAGAAAAACATAATGGTTCAATAGTTTGTTGGCAGCGTGGCACTGGGTGATCCAATTGTCTAATGGTACAAATGTTCAATAACACAAAATCAGTAATAAAAGGTGATATTTCTTCAAACATGTGCTTTGATGATAGAAAGTTTTCAAACTAACTTAAAACGAAAGGACATATTAAGAATTAAAAATTATAGCATTCAAAACCAACTTTTAGTAGTTTTTATACTGTTTGATTACATCGATGCAATATGAACGTTAATAGTTCATCATGCGATTTGGAAGTCAAGTTTTTTTTTTTTCATTATAACCTCTCGTTAATAAGAATTAACAAATTATATATCGCAATGTTTATCAAGAATAAAACTTTAAACTGATATTCAATGTATTTATCAAAGAAATATGTCTTCAAAGACTCGCACTTGAACATAATATGACATTTTTTATTCATATTACATAAACCATATTACTTAAGCCAAACATGAGTTTATTACACATACCATTAACTAATGTGAATGTGAGTCTTGATAAAAATCTCTAAATTATAGAAGTGCTTGCCTAAGTCCATGATGATACGTACTTCAAGGAACCTAAGAAACTTCAGTGTATTGGAGATAATATCTTGTTTGGGAAGCCCCATTCAATTGAATATATGATAAAGGAAGACTTGGCTAATGCGGCATTTCTCGTTGATTGTAAAAGACTTTAGTTCATTCGGGGAATTTTAAGATGGAGAAGTCAATTGGAAAAGCTAGTTGAAGAGATTTACTATTGCCAGCTATGCTGATAGGCTAGGCAAACACCAGGATGAACACCACAATATCACTGATACACTAGTAGGAATGCGATGGTGGGTTGGTCCTGGTGACACTGTCTTTACATTGTATTTTGAAATACGGTACCATAAATTCAGAAATTCTGGAAGAGTCACATGCATATCTTTTAGCCAATTTATCTGCAGTCTCGTGGGCTATGACGTTTGTGAAAGGATCCGAGATCCATATCTAACAACCATAGTACTGGCGTCCAGCTTCTGAAACAGTTTTGTTGCGAATAGGTGGGAAAATGATCAAAGGGGAAGAGACGAAGAGAGAGAATGGAACGTAACGAGATGAGAAGGTATTGTATCGTGTTTATTGGCGAAAACTAAATAAATATTTGGGGGCTAAATTATAGAGTTATTTTACTTGCCGGTGGAATCATGATCACACCATTTTATTCAAAATCTCCGATTAAAAGAAAAAAAGAACAAGAGCAAGAAATTACAATGTGATGGAAAAGCATCCACCACAGACGAATCTCAGGTGACAAAAACATTCGTTTTAATTTGATAAAACTATACACTTTCTTTTTGTACTGCTCTATGGGCCATAAGACGAGTATTAAATGAAAATTTGGTTGTCAAAGAGAATTCACTTTCTCTTCTTGTCAAAAAGTGTATGGTCATTACATGCGGATAAATATACCATTTCACTAAATTGTTTATATCTGAATATTTTTTTTTAAATATGAAGAGAAGCTTTCTAAATTTTCATTAAAAAATCTTTTGATTGTAACATATTTGCTTTTTTGTTTTTAACACACCTAAAATGTATTTATACATACATTCTATTTTCCCTTTGTGGGGAAAATATTATAGTGTAGGGGTGACCCACTGTATTAAAAGAACACGTGATTAAGTGTGCTTAACTTCGTCCACGTCCACTAGTTAATTAAAACATATTTAATAAGCAAAATGAACGTTTACATATATAAGAAAAAAACATGTAGATGGACATGCTCGAGAAACGGAGCGCATGCGCGAACGTCCTAACAGTACCGAAGCTTGGCTACCTCTGAATATTATTCTATTCGCTAGAGGGCAAGAAAGTCTTTCTGTTGTTAATGTGGGAGGAGTCTAAGCAAAGGGTGGTTACAGTAGTATCATATTTTTCTTTAAAACCACGTAAAACATATAAGCCTTTCCATTAAAAAAAGATTCTTAAAAGGAATTCCTTATAACACTTCTATATTCCTTTATTTCCTCATTATTATAACGTTATCAATCATATTTGTGTCTTATTACAACAAATATTTTATTTAACAATTGAAAAAAAATTCTATATCCAATTTCAAATCTAATCATCCATTATACCTATTTTTTAAAAAAAAGGTTTCTTACGAGTTACTCGTTGGAATTCTAACTACACACGTAGTAGTACCCAATTCTCTTTGTAGTCTTCGTTAAAGAAAATTGTTTCTTTTCCCACTAATTCCTTGAGACCTGCTGACGTAATTCTTCTAAAGAACCCCATTCTGCGGGAAAACTGTTCATTCAGTGGTTGATTTGCTGAATGACGTCAACAAGTTTTTGGTTTGTCCCTGGTTTTAACTAGTGACAAGAGCTGAGCATGTGTTTTCTTTTTATCGTCTCTTTAATTCTTGTGGGTGAACAACTGTTTTTCTTTGCAATAATTCTTCTTTTCTCGACTAAATTTATTGGATTTAAACTTGAAACACGACCACGCAGAATAATTTGTCACTTATATTTAAAACAAGTTATGTGCATAAATTTTACTTTATGCATTTCATTAATTTTTGTAATATTTAAAATTTCAGTTAAATAATCTAAATGAAATGACTGAAGTCTACATATCTCTCAATACTAAAATAATTATGAATCTAGAAGAGTGAGAAAGTACACATGCATAAGATATTTTTTTAAAGCAATTTTTAGTGCGAAGAAAAATCAATGCAACTTATTAACATTCTTGAAAACGATAAACATACACATAATTATTTTAATTATTGCTGGAAAATAAAGGAGTTGCAGAAAATATCAATCTTACAGATTTAAAGCAAAAGCAAAATGTAAAATTGTTACGTGACTGATTTTGCATTTTAAAAATGTCCAAAAGTTGGCCTCGAAAATGAAGACAACGAATAATAAGAAAAAAGAATAATGCTTAAAGACAATGGCAATATTTTTTAAACACTCTTATGAGAAGTTCATTAAAATGAAACTGTGATTCATTAATAAATGATTAATGTAACTTCCAACTTTAATTTTTTAATATCCATTTTTCAAAAAAAAAATATTTTCCTCAAAATTTTCTTTTATTGTATGTAAAAAATTGAGGAATATTAAAGAAATACCTTTTAAAATAATCTACATTGTTTTGTTATATGTTCTGAAAGATCAATCTCACACACAATTTTATTCAAATGCAAACATATTATGTACGTGACATATCATATGTGCGAATGTGAGTAACAGTCTAACTAAATGTTAATATAAATTCTCATATATAATTTTTCTGTGTATCGTAATTTGAATTTTCATTTTTAAACGCCAAACTAATTTTCTTTCCCACGTTAGAAAGATTATTTGGAAATCCTAGTAAAGGAATATAATTTGGGACTAAATGGCGCCAAATTTTTCCCTGAAAAACCAACCACGCAACTTCTAAAAATAAATACCCTAAAATAATTTCTTCTATTTTACACACTGAGGGATTGTAACATTCCTAAAATTTTCTTCATTATAATTCCCTAGCTGAGAGAATGTGGGGATTCTGCTGTCTCTTTTCTCCAACTGTACCTGTAGAGAATGGATGTAAAACAGTCACTATTCATTGTTTAAAGCACGCTGATAAATTCGATTCTTCTCGATTACTGTCTTCTCACGACTATTTGTCGAATGTATTAATGTAGAACAGAAAAACATTTCACCTTGCGTTTAGCACAATATGTGTGTGTGTGTACGTGTGCGAGATTTAAACAAATCAACACAAACCACTTTATCATGTTTACATTAAGTCAAAGTTTAAAAAGGTAAAAATGTAGCATGATCATAAAAATTAAGTTACTTGCTACCAAATATTTGTCGCTGTTCCACTAATGAAAGGCAACTACGAGGCGGTGTTAATGACAACATTTTTTTAATTAAATTTAAAAAAAAAACATATATAGTATTACAGCCACATAAACATTCCATTTAAGTTCCAGAAACGAATTGAGAAAGAAAGCCATCTTAAAACGTTTCTATTTCTCGATCCCTGTGGGTTCACTAAAAGGGTTTTATCGTGATGTGTATTTTATACTTGGTAACGCGAAAGTGGTCTATCAACTGCGGTGTGTTACATTTCCTGCCCCAGAAAGAAATGGAACTTTTCATTTGGAGGGAAAAAATAGCAATTTCTTTCCCTTCTTAAGCTCTTGTAAAGCGTGTGGTCATTCTGAAAATCTACTTTTTTCTTTTATTCAAAAGTGAATTGCTCCTTTACACGCTAATGGATTTTAGCTCGTTTTAAACACACATTTCATGTTATTTCGCTTTCATTCTGCACCTGAAGAAACATAGTATTTAAATTATTTTTAAGAATCCCATTGATGCGTGAGACACAATAATTAGAT
>BMAV01007264.1:103410-125865 GCA_019973955.1 Trichonephila inaurata madagascariensis
TTTAATTGCTACTCAGCTTAATTCCGTTTACAAATTCTGTTTACTACAAGCGTAAAGCACTGAACATATTACGCAGTTTTTATTTTTAGTTAAAAAAATATAAGTACATTTAAAATTTTATATTATTTAAGTTTATTAAAAAGTAAAAAAAAAGTAATAAACAAAGGGTAAAATTGGCTGAACATTTTAGTTAATTCACAGAAAAAATATTAAAATAATAAGTAAAGCTTTTTTTTAGTCAGAAAACTGTTGTGTTCTTAATTTTTTATAAATAAAAAAAATGTTGCAGTTGAAATGTCTTCAATTTACAGAATAAAATTAATTCATCCAAGAAATAATTTAGAATTCAGAATTTTAAAAGCTTAAGCACATGAAAGGAAAATGTACTGGAGATATTAAAAGAGCATCCCACTTAAGACCAAGGCGAATTAATTACTACCCTCTTCTGTTGAGTAGAATTAAAATGTTAAACAAGTAATATATAAAAAAATTAAGTCAATTCTTACTTAGATAAGAAAAAAAATTTTTTTAGCTACTTTTTATTAAATAGTTAGAATTAATATATATATATATATATATATATATATGACAGAAGCACAACATTAAGTGGTAATTAATTTTTATTATCATTAAAGTATCGTATTGTCATCCAACACAATCGTGTATATAAAATTTCAGTTCAACTGAATGCTTTAAAACGTGAGGGGAAAAATACAACCTTTTCAAGTTTTGACAAGTCGCCAAAAAGGTCGCTAAGTCACCAGAAATGATGCCAACGTGGCTGTATTTGTAACTATTTAAATAGATAGTCTTAATGAAATAATTTTTATTAATTATAATTAAATTACTGAATTGTCATCCAAAATAATCATGTATATAAAATTTCAGCTCAATTGAGCGCTTTAAAATGTATTTCATTAACGATTGAAAATTCCACCAGGATAAATAAATAAATAATCAAATAAATAAATACATATATAGAGAATGTGAGTTAATAGTAGGAATTAAAAAAAAAGAGCTTTGCTAATGCATTTTTATCATAGTTCATTAATATAACAATTTGAAATATCTGTTTATTACTTTTATTTTCCCTCTCGCGATAATTAAACCCGATAAAATTAAATATATATTTAAACAATATGTCAGATACATTACATATCTTCCCATTTCATCCTTCTAGCAATATATATCTTTAAAATTAAAAATGTAAAATAAATAAATAAATAAAAGGTTACATTTTTGATTTTTGATGACTTTGAGTTTTGTATCATTGTAACTAATGTGTTATATCTTTTAATACAATAATAATGCTAATTTATTACAAAGTGTTAGAGTAAGGGTACAAAAATTACAGAAATCTATATATATACAATAATCTATCTATAAACATATTCTCTAGGTTGTACTATTTTAGCTCGAGAATAGATATGCATACCATTTTTAAGGCTTAATGACAACTTGCCTTTTGAAAAATTAGTTTCGTATTAGCATATTTCTCCCATTAAGTTTATAAGTAATTTAGTCGGACTGGAAAATAAGTACTTAGGTACTTATTTTCCAATCTGATGACAACGACACCTCTTGCCACAACTTGGAATAGCATTGCTTCAAGGGTTAAAATATTTGAAAACTTTCTTGACACCATCTTTCAGGAACATGTGACCGTTTAAGCAACCAAGCAAATAAAAGGGAACAAAATTCCCACAAGCATTAACCGAAATTAATTACGCCCCACTTGACACGGGCTATGGAACGATTTATCTATTGGTTTCCCTCTGACGTATTGCTTGGCTAACGTCCACCCCAGAAACGATCCGTAAATAACAACTTTCTGAATCAGGTGCCCAAGGATTTATGATGAAGCACGAGCACATGGAGAAGCCTCATTTTGTATTGTGCCGATTCACGGGTTTCATTTTTGGCCCCAAAAGAGTTATAAATTGAAAGAGAATTTAATGAATTGAAAGGGATTTCGAACTTCGAAAAGATTAGTTCGGGGGTGTATTCGTTGGAGTCCATTGTTCGGGTTGGCTTTGGACATCTGCTCAAATCCTTTTCGAGGGGATAATAAAATTGCGAAATGTATTCCGAAACATATGGAATCAGAATGTGGGAGATAAATGTATAGCAAGACGTGCTGGGATTGGAGAATATAGCAATAAAATATTGAATTACTGACGAGGAATGGATATCTAAAACACAGAAGTTATTATGAGATAATGTGGAGTACTATTTTGTGAAATTATATTTTGTATCACTATTTTACTAACTCAAGAAAATGCTTTGTCTGTTTATTTTTACGGCTTTCATTCAAATGTTCATTTGTTATTATGCTTAGTAGACCCAAATGTAAAGAATTTTTTTTGCATGTGTACTGATAAAGAAATGTTTGAGAAGAAGACCTTATGGAATTAAGTGAAATTATTACAAATATACCATGAAAATGTTTTTAAATTGGATAAACAATGAATATTTATTTCGCTTCATTAATTTTCAACAGTGTAGAGCTTACAATGTAGAGTGAACCAGATTTCTAAATTTTTTTTCAGAAAGAAATTGTGATTTAATTTAACAACATGCTTAAGAAGTGTTAATTTCATTCATACAGAATAGAATTCTACTAAAGTTATACTCATTTTTATTTCTGGGTTTAAAATTCCTTCATGGTAAACTAACCATAACATTATTCAATTTAGTAACAAAAGGCTATTTAATTGCAGATTAAACTGTTTACTTTTAAGATTCAATGAGAGGTTAACCATTAATTTTTTTTCATTTGTAAGCCTTTGGAAAAGGATATATCAAGTGAAATCAAGAAATGCACAATTTTCAGCATTTAAATTTGTTAACCATCAAAGACAATAAATTATATGTATGATCCATGGAAATAAGCAGGCAAGAAACTTCATAGGTAGAACCACTGTCGTAATTTAAAATGGCGCAGATTAACACTGTTTCAGAAAAAAAAAATGTTTAAAAGATATGAGAAAATCAAACCAATTTGAAAGATCTATAATTTGGAACAATGTTGTAGTTTTGTTAGTTGTATTTTTCCATGGAAAAGCTGTTTAAAATTTTCAGTATTTCATCTATGATTATAAAATAATGCCATGTATCCAGCATATCTACAATTTAATTAATATGGATAGTTATTACATTATTTCTTTGTTTTTTAAACTTTTATTTTTTTCAACACAAAATGTTTAAATTTTTTGAATTACTTTAATATTTTCTTCGTATATTATGTTACTCTTTTTTATTTAATTCCTACTATTAGTTCACTCTCTAACCTTATCTCTCTCTCTCTCTACATATATATATATATTTATATACTGTAAAATCCAGCGTATCCTTTTTTAACACCCGTTTATTAGCTTGTTTGTATGAAACGGAATCTTTTAAATCAATTTTTACTCACTTTATTAGGTCAGATTAATTCGAAAATTTGCTTACTTATCCAGGAACGAGATGACAATAAAATGATTTCATAATTTTGCTCCATTGTCCTGATCAGGAGCATTAGGATTAACGAAAGCCCAGTTTCAGATCCCATGCCGCATCTGTAGACTAATTGAGATCCTATTTCCCGATTTGGTGACTAATTAAAGATTTGGCGAAAAAAAGATTAAGTTTAAACTTCGTTCGATGAACTAGAAAAAGGTTTTCTTTTAGTTTTTTAAACTATAATATTTCCGAAGAAACCAGAAATGTTCATGCTCTTATGTTTTGAAGTCGTTTATTAAAGGTACTTTTTGAAGATTTAGAAAAAATAGCACACTTTTAGAACTAGAACCTTTTTAAGTTCATAAGAAGAATGCCATTTCTTTTAAATTAATAGTAATCCGATGTATGTAGAAAGTCTTTTTTTTATTTATGCTCATCTTCTCTTTATATTTAAAGCTCTCATTTTTATAACCGGCGAATAACGCATACCCGTAAATTTCTATCTCATTTTTTTTGTGTTAAAAGTGCGTGTTATACACCGCATTTTACGGTATATATCTTGTTCAAGTTTTCAACCATTAATAAAATACTTTTTACTCATCCATTCAAGTTCAAATACATTTTTTAAACTTGTAGTGTATGGCACTTAATGTTAATGCAGTTTTCATAAATATTAATTAATTAATTAAGTTTTATTTTTTAATTTTACATTTATTCTGTGTTATTTCTGACGAAGTTCAAACTAGCACCAACAGATGGCACTCGTAAGTTTTTTAACAAGCTTTTTCTTGGATTCAAATACTTATTTTATTTTTCCTTTTGTGTAAATATAATACTTTGTTTCTTTTACAATATATGTTGTTTTATAATTATTTCGAATTAATTTTAGTTACTTTACATTTATTAAAAATTTCTGCATTACTTTCAATTGTATTTTTTGTGTTAAAATTTTAAAAAAACTGATAACATCAATTTTGAGTTTATAATGTGTTTATTGAAAGTTGAACCATCATAGTTATTTAAATACATATAACTTATATGCGCTACGTAATACATCGGTGGAGAAAACGCTACAAGAAAAAAGTTCAGAACATATTCAAACCATCAGATGCATTGGAGATCCATTTTTAGGCTTCTAGAAAATATATTATTCTGCTCCATGTCCAAAAAACATATTTCAATTCGAAAAAATGATGGATAGGTGCACGAAACATACTAAAACTAAAAAGGTTTACCAATACACTAGCAATATATTTTTTCAAATATATATATACTATGTATGCATCAATTTGAAAGTCTCAATGGACAAGAAACAATTTTGTCGAGAAAAATTTTAAAGAAAGACAAAATCCCAGTCTTAGATTTGACCTGCTTTTTCTTTCAACACTCACTATTTGCATAAAAATAAAATAAAATAGTTTAACATTTGTAAGATAGAATTGACCAACATATTGCCAAACTCTATGTAAATTTGAAATAAAATGGTAAGCAATTTATTTGTAAACAAACATTTGTTTTTTTAAAAGCATAAATATAGCATCGGATTGTGTATTTTCAGCTTAAAAAACTATTTATGTAATGTTTTCAGTTACGCAGATGCAAAGTTTTAATATTATTCTTTATCTAATAATAAAATTAAAACTATACTATATGCTTCAAATGTAAATCAAATCATAATAAATAAAATGATGTAATCATTATTTATGTATAGAAATGCTATCATTTATGTATGAATAATTTATTATTATTCATAAATAATTTATCGAAACAATAAATCTATTATCTTTTAAACAGAAAAGAATCACGAACATAATGTAACATATAATAAACCAATATCATAATATTTTCAAAAACAGTAATGCATCACACACACATTTACAGCAAATACATTCATAGGCTAAATTTGGATAAATGTGTAGCAATATTTATAAGTATATTGCTAAATCGGTAAACAAAGGAAAATTCATTTTAATGATTTGTATAAAATTCGGTGAAGTATTTTACATATGTAGCATAAAATTCCAAAGTAACTATAAATATATTACTTAATGTCATAATTACAATATTTCAAAGTAAATACTTGAAAGTCTTTGTAGTTTACAAAATATATTTAGTAATCTATAACAGAATAGACAACTGTTACAATTAATTACATTACTTGCTGTCCTATAGCTGTTGTTTCATTTAAAAGTATCAGACAAATATGCACAAATATTGTATCCTTTTAATTCCACGTAAAACTAAATATTTATCCTTGTTATTTTTAGAGAGAATTTCGGAATCTCAAATATATTGTTATATTGCATAGATTGTTTAAAAGAAAATTTAAATTATATAGTTCAGTAGGAATTTTATAACAATAGTTTAAATAATTTTCATATAAAAAAGAAATATTTTCCTTATTTATCTTAAAATTGAGTCTTACATGATTTTTTTTTTCCTTTCTTAGATGGAAAGTACTTATCGTTTCAATTTTGAGATTATTTTTCCATGATTAAATATGGAACACACTAATATATACTGAAAGGACAGCATTTAAGGTAAACGCTGTTCTGCAGAAATTACCATACTCTTCGGGAGATAGGTCATCAAAATGAAGGAAAATTGAATTTTAATAGAGTTTGGAAGTGATTTGGGGGGAAAAAATTAGCGTAGAAAAAAACAGAAATCTCTTGTACTGAATTTCCAAACAGTGCTAAGCACTCAGCCTTAAAATTGTTATGGAAAACTGCAATTTCGCTTCTAAAATTGGTTTTGTATTGAGGTGCAAAAATTTAAAGTAAAGGGTATTCAAAAAGAAAAAAATTCCATTTGATAAATAAATTTTCGTTTTTAAAATTGGAAATGATTACATATTTAAAGAGACGACTTATATTCAAAATTTCAAAAGCGTTCAATTTCATAGTGAATTAGCTAAAGCTTTGGGTTTCATTTTTTTTCATTAGGTTTGTGTATTTTCATTTTGTTCAGGTGAAAAGAGATACTTAATGAAATATTTATAAATATTTATCATGAAAGAAAATGGAAGGCACATTATTTTGTGTAACTGTGAATTTTAAGTAAATGAGGTATGACATTTATTTTAAATATTTGAAATATGTTAAATACACACGGAGAAAATATGTGTAAAATAAAGAAAAAAAGAAGTATATTTTGAATTTTCACACAATTGACCAAATCAAAAAAGATGTTCTATTGTGCCGCTTATGACATATAATTTCAGAAAATACAATTAAAAAAAATTTCTTAAGCAAATATATAAAAAATATGAAAATTATAGATCATCCATTTACAAATAAAAAAATAACATTTCTTTATTATTTTTTTAAAATTAACTGTAAATGAATTTTCTTTATCTCATTGGAAGGGAATTTAAATGAAACATTTCTTAAACAATTATTATACATGAATTAAAAAAAATGGATTTACTTAGTGACATGTTAAAAAGGAACAGAAAACACCTTTTGTAAAAGAGACTCCATATGGATAAATAAAATAAATAATTCATAAATATCTGTTTTTTAAGTCTCCAGAAATCCTTTTTTCTTTCAAATGTCGTTTTATAATTTAGCTCATTTTTACTGAAAATTGAAGAAAAAAAGTTGATTAAATATTATTTTAATTTACTCAGGAAAATTTTTTATCAATCTAAAGTAAGTTAAATACTTAAAAATGGCCTACAAAAACTCTTAAAGTTGATTGTATAAAACATATTTATATATAATTGTAATAATTGCATTCTGTTAAAATCTTAAATTGATGCAAATGATCGAACATACTGCAAATTTTATTAAAAACGTATAAAAAAGTAGTTATCAAGTTATAGAATTTATATGTAAATGCTTTTATGTAGAATAAAAAATAGAAATGGATATAAAAATATATTTTAATAACACGGATAAAAAAATAATGCAGTAATAAGAAAAATAGATAGTTGTTTACGTTTATTGATGGAACAATTATATTCTGAAATAATTTAATTCAGAACAACATATACTTTAGTTAATTTCTATAAAAGTACGGTAACATACTTTAAAGACAGAAATAAAAGTATTTGTAAGGAAGATTATAAAATCTGCACATTCTAGAATTTATTTAAGAATATCTTACTGTCCAATGAAATAAGCGGTCAAATCAAATAATCACTCACAAGTTGAGATAGAAATAATTGTGGAACACAAATATACACAGATATTTGTAATGTTATTCACGTCATGTACAGAAATTTGTCTTGTCAATAATTATGAGTTGATTGGTCATAGAAAATGTCTTGACAGAAATAAGACAGTATATCTTTTATAGACGGAAGAGTTTAAAGTGAGAAGATAAATTTTCTTATATAAATGACAAATGCAACTGATATCAAACTAGCTACAATAAACCATGTGAAGGAATTAACTGAATCAATATATAGATTATATCAACTACTTAAGATTACCATAGCAAAGAGTTGCTATGTCCATTGAATTCGATTTCAGAAATAAGCGAGGAACCTTTTTGTCAAGTGCACTGCTAACCATACCAGGAATGTACGTTTAATTTGGGAATTGTATTTTTAATGATTCTGTTGAAAACCCTATTTATAACTTTCCTTTCATTGAGGTTAGTTTGTTCATAGATTACATTTGAATTTAAAGTATCTGCTTTAAGGTATCCATAGGAATTATTATTTGAAAAAATAGTCAGAGAACTCAAATATATTACACTGTACCCGGTTTATACTGTGTGAATACTAACGTCACACTATTCAGCTACACGAGGGCTTTTGGCGACGGAGCTCGTAATTTTGAACCATGGTAAGGTGACGAGGATGACACCTGAGCTGGCACCCCCCTCTCCTAACTACCACACCAATGGGAGGACATTTGAGAAATCTACAGATTCAACGTGCATCGCTCTCTTACAGGACGGGTCTTTTAGAGGTACTGGGCTCAAACTTGTGACTTGCCAGCCATGATACGAAACCTTGACCACTTGGCTACTGCGGCCCCTGGCTTATACTATAAAGCACCATTTTAGATTTAAAACTAATTACATTGTCATTTATCATCAATAAAAAATTGAAAAAAATCTTGAAATCTAAAACATAAATTCACTGACGCTGCTTTAATTTTTAAAAAATATATATATAATTTATGTATTTTGCGGTTTTGCTTTAAAGTATAGTTGTGAATTTTCATTTTAAAAATTAAATACATCACTCAAAATTCTCCACCGTATTGCGATTCATTTGTGCAGAATATCTATTTTTTTACATGAAAAACATTTGAATTTAAACAGGTGAAAATACGCTTTTTATCACCCGTAGAGTTTAAAAAAAAATACACATTAAAATACCTAAAAATCTACAGAAGGTTTAACAACACACTATGACTAACACTATCAAAAAATGATAATATAAACTTAACATTACATATCTAATCCACAATAAAGCAAGATTTCAATTTTTTTAAGAAAAAACCCCTTTAAATCTCCCCAACTTTAGCTACTGAACATGGCTGTTCGACCAAAAAGGGTTAAAGCTGAAGCAATTGCCTTATTTGTGTCATGGCTGGAAAATCTGGTGATGAAAACGATGAACCATGACTCCACGCCATCAAATCATTCTCAATATCTCCATATTAATGTCACTCAGCGTGACAGGAGGCCATCTAAAGATTCCGCCTTCCTCATGAAAGTCAATTTTCTACCTTGCACGGGGCCGCCTGACAACCCCATATTTTCACAGGAAGAGAATTTTTCCAGCCAACCTCCTCCTTAGAATTGAGACTATATTTAAAGGGTAGAAAGAAATTTTAACTTGGATGTGTTATAACTTAAAGCCTCACGAATTGGGTAATAATCAGAAACGAATTCGAAATCTTTCATTATTTTTTTGAATTACTTTTGCATCCGTTCTTGAAGTGGGAAGTTAAAATAATTTTTTTTTACAGATTTAGGATATATAGTTTAAAACAAAAAAATAATTTTTTAAATGGCTCATTTAGAAAAAATACCATTAAATTAAATAGGAAAAATACGGTTATACTTTTATTCATTTTGTTACGCAATCTAAGCTGTCATGCTAGTATTAAAATATTTTTCTTATAAGACAAGGAAAAGTATCCAGAAAAGAAAACTAATAATACATGTTTTATATAATAATAGTAAAAAATAATCACTATATATATATATATATATATATATATATATATATATTCAATAGTTTGTATAGTAATAAGCACATACAAAACCCTCCCCCTACAAAAAGGAAAATAAAAACCCTTCAATGATATTGCATTTTTAAACCATACATTAAACAAAATAATTTCTTTAAAAAAATAAGTATATTTTTAATTAATATCACAAGATTAGAATTTCCTATACTTATTTCGGTTCTTATTTTCATAGAGTGATGCCCTTAACAAACGGTTTTGTAGCATGGATGCATCCACGTTAAGTTACTCCGATATCAAATTAATGTGCAAAAACTAGTAAAAGAACCGATATCGAAACTTCAACTCCTTTCCATTAAAAGGTATTTTCTAATTGATCATTGTGACTAAAAGACGTAAACTGTCAATGTTTAAGATGGAAAAATTCATAAAAAGGAAATCACTTATTATTCGATTCACCGTGGGAAATATGCTATTAGAGAATATCTATCTATGCAGACGTTACCTTTGGCGTGAGCGTAATTGATTAATAATGAAAATATAATTCGGTTCAGTAAAACATGAATCAGTTCTTACGAGCTCGTGTCAGATTTCAAACAAAGCACAAGTACACTATTAATTAACAAGCAAGGACTTCTTAAGTCTCATTGAGGCCTGAACCTAGAGAAGGTTTTTTGAGGCCCTAGGCCCCTATGCAAAAGTGCCCCTATACACTTTTAAATCCCCTATGCTGAGATCTTTAAACGTGGACAGTATATAGCATGCATTGTCAAATACTCATTCAAACGGTAACTGGAAACAATAGGCCTAATTCTAGACGTGTGTGTGCGTGGACAACGGTTATTCCATAATAACACGGTCTTGCCACTTGATATGCAATTTCAAACTCCCTGATTTTAGGCGAATATGTACAGGGATAACATTTGACAACATTAAAATTATCCAGATCAGGATCTTATTAAGATAGAACGAAACGACGCCTTCATCGAGGGCGAAGCTCGGTCCCCCTGAGCCCCCACCTTAAGACGCCCCTGTTAACCCTTTATCTACCGATGATACTTATAAGTACCTCTCAATTTAAAATGACATAGAATAATTATTTTTACGTTTACTCTGACAATTATTAGCAGGAATATTCTTTTAAATTCACTCTTCCATGATATATGGCAGTACGGGCTCCATGATAAGTATGTTAGCGGGGAAGGCGAATAGTTTTATAGCAGAAACTGCATTTTCAGCGGATTGCTAAGATTGTTTTTTTTTTTTTTTTTTTTGTTCCAAAAATATAGTTAACGTCAAAAGTTAAGTGTCTTATTTTATTTGTATGTAAATGAAGACCTTAGCAAACTATTTGACTGTTTATTTTAAGTAAACAGTGTGAATAATTAATTTTACAGTTAAATATCTTTAATTAATTAATTAGCTCTAACGGATTAAATTTCCCAAAGTTGATTACTTTGTTTATGTATATCCCTTAATTTTCAATGTAGCGATCCAGAAAAAAATATTGCATGAAAAAAACTGCAGTAAATCATAATACAGTAGATAAAGGGTTAAAGATTGAAAACAAAAAAGTGAATGAAACAGAGTAGTTTGGTGTTTGTTAATTAAACAGTGACTTTATCAAAATGTATAATTCTTCAATGGATTAAAAATTGACATCGATGATGAGCCCAAATTAGAGATGGTAGTAGATTATTTAAATAAGATCCTCAGATTATTGGTAGGATAATGCTAGAGCTGTCAGGGAGCTTTGTCATTTATCATTTAGTACATCTTATACTATTCTTTTAAACTTAAAACAAATGTATTAATATATGGTATCATCAGGTTCCAGATTAATTTTAACATGTGTGTAAAAAACAATTATCTTGAAAACGGGAAATTTTTCATCAAACTCTTAAAGATCTAATTGAATGATTAACTAAAAAAGCCAACACTTTTATGTCTGTTGCTACTTTCTTCTAAGAAACTTTGTAAATTCTGGAATAGATTACTTTTTTACACAAAATTGTGTCTTCTTCATTTGGATACATTGGAGTATTTAAATAGAGCAAGAGACACGGATATCTGCCAAAGAATGAAAAAAAGTTCTCATACATTTTTCATGTAAGGTTTCCTTGACATATGGACTTGTATTTCTTCTGAAAAACTCCCTGGATTCATTTCTCCTGAATAATTCATGAAATGACAACCTTCAACGTTACTCTAGAGTGGCTTACACTTCACCACATCGTTGTTCGTCTTCGAATATGCGGTATTTCTTAATATATCGAATTGCATTTAATGTATGCAATAGAGCAATTAATTCGAAAAGTATCATATACTTTATTGGAGTGCAATTGGAGTTGTCTACACTTATCGAAGATAAATTTTGTATGAATGTGTTGTAGTATAAAAGAAAACAAAAAAATATTTTTTTTTAAATATGGCAAAAAAGGACTAATACTTCCTGCAACCAAAGTAGCAATAAACATGACAGTAGATTTAATGTTATTTATTAAGCTCCAACAAGAAATAACAAACAATTATATGAATTGAGTGGTTTCTCGAGAGGAATCCTGTGATATATTATATTCTCATATGATAATATTTCTTATCTCTAATTAAAATCTTCTGTCAGTTTAACCTGATTGTGCTTCATTATCTTATATTACGTTCATTCACAGTGGCTGTTTTACTGAGCTAATTTCACTGCTATATTTTCAACACTTTCAGCATAATTACTAATCGCTTTGTCAAAGTCCACTGATGGTAGACTATTAGCAATCCTGCTAATATATCAATTCTTATTTGCATACACATTGATTCCTTCACAAGGCAAGATTATAATTTACTTTTCTATGATTTAATTCTATTTTTGTATCAGTTGATCCTTATATGGAACTGAATTAACCCTTTTGCCTTATAAGAAAAAAATATCATGCGCCACATAAATTCATTAGCATTTTGAAAACATGTAAGTCTTTCCTACTATTCCATTATAACAATTAATAACATTAGAATTGTTTAGTCTGAAGTAAATATATTGAAATATTATTTGACAATTATCGATAATCTGAATAAGAGTACATAGAGACTATTACATGCCTGGAACAAGAAAAATTAATTCAGAGAACAAGAAATGCAATAGAAAATATATGTTTAAATCCAAATTTTGTAATATCACTCCTGACATTTTCTAAAAATATACTTTATTGTAAAAATCTTAAGCCGAGTAGGATCTCACAACATCACCTTTTAGGAAAATCATGCCAACCCTTTGGCGGCTTAATGATAACAATATTTAACATAAAGTAAATATGATTCAAATACCGTAAAAATCAACAAAGAAATAATAACATTTTATTTTGTTAAAATTGATTGCCTTTATTCTGGCACTATGGTCTACCAAAAAAAATCATATATTATTTAGTAATCTTGCAACGCCGCCCATGAAATATTCTACAAAAAATATGGAAGTGAACACATTCATGTCAAATTTGTTACCTGCACAACAGTACCTTTTATAATTAATTCGTATATTAATCATGAGTGAAAACACTTGATGAATGGGATCTATCACTTTAAACACGGCAACATAGCCATGTCGTTAATAGGCGCAGGACTAGAACTTAATGCAACATAGAATAACTTCAGATATAGACCACTCAAAAGAGGCAACCACAATTGTACGTAGTGTCATTTCCAGTATTGGCTAACTCTCAGGATATGCGAAAGCAATTCGAAATATTTCAGGAATGACTGCTTCCTAAACGAATGCAGTTGAAACAACGTTACTATGAATGATAGACATCATCATCATATACATCGTGGCATTCACCGCGAATCCAAATGGAAAATTAGAAGAGGCACTCGCACAGAATGTGTAATCATCACGCGAACTTTACCATCCCGTGACACATTTAAATCGCAACCGCAAATAAATCGCCGGTCCAGGCTGGATCACACATACACAAAAGGCCTTCCCAATGAAATGCCTCTTTTCAGAAGAGGTCCCCTTGGCCAAAAGCTCCCCGGCAGATTGTTTCTGACCGCTTATGAAGATAAATGGAGGGAGTACAGAGAGCAGCAGCTCAATGGGATGTTAAGAGGGTGATGCAGGAAAGATACAGAGATTGAAGAGGGGAGAGAGAAACAACGAGGGTAATTTTCTGGAGGCTTTCAACACTCACTTAACCGTGACCATCTCTTTGGGGGACAATTAACTTCGAAGGGAACGGTTTATTTTATAAACGGGTTCTGACGTACACTTTCTGAAAAGGGGAAGGAGAGAGGGATTTTAATAGAAAGAGGGCGCTCCTCCAGGGAATCATTGAAAAAGAAAGAACGGCATCACTCAACAGATGTTGATGGTTTAATGTGTTTTTAACACGCCGGAACGAGGCGTGTTGGTGTTGGATTTCGAAACGACTGGTTCCATGCTGTTGCAATGATTTTTATGGAATTTTGACGATAAATTCTGTTGAGGTACATAATACCTGATTTTGTTCCAGGTACCATCCTTAATTTTGAACACACATTATTTTGTTGCTTCTTGGCGACTTAATGTCATTCTGTGGTATGTAACGGAGTAAAAGTTTAGGGAAGGCATTTTTTTTTTTATATTTTTATCTAATATTCTTTTAGGAGATGGAGAACTTTAAAGCAGATACTCCAACAGGAACAAAAAAAAGTATGTCTTTGAAAAAATTTAAGATTAGTGAAGTCATTCAGATATATTTATCGATTGGTTCATGCGAAAATTCAATTGCATAAGTGTAATTGACAAACATTAATGACAGACAATGGAAAATTGTATAATCAGGTCAAGCCATGAAGACGAGATCTGAAGACCCCCACTCTGCAAATTTTCAAATCATGCCAGCGTGTGGACTTGAAATTTCGTTGGATTTAACGTCCATCAGTCCCATCTACATGTCAAGATCCTCTTAAGCCCAAGAATTAATTGAAAAGAATTTGGGCAGGATCTTACGACCATGACCATTAAGCTTATGGGGTCACTAAATTGTGATTGATAACCAAAATTAAGAGTAAGATTTTATGCAGTTTGGTATAGCAATCTATCTTATTTCAATATTAAAATACTTCTGCAAATTATTTATATATTAGAATATTTCAAATTTTTAATAAATGCAATTTAAAATTAAAAAAAATTAAGAAAATTTAAAATTTAAGAAATGTAATAGAACTGAAACAATTAAAAGTACCAAAAATATTTGAATAACATTTATTACTGATACAAAAAAACAACTGTACCTGACATGAATAAAATTCCTCATGGTTAACTAAAAAAAAGTTCTTTTCCATGTAATAAAACCTTTGCTTAAAAAGATTTCTAAAATTCTAGTATTTTTATTAAACTATATTAACATTTGTAAAATAATTTATTAATTTTACAGAGCATGAAGTAGTGGAAATGAGTTACCTAACAACGGTATATAAGTTTAAGTTTTTAACAGAATTTAAGTATTTTAAAATATGGTTAATCCGAAACCTTTTTCATTCTAATTCTAAAATGTAATTTTAAAATGATTTTTTGGGGAAAAATCTTTGGCCACTTTCCTCTATTTTTTTTAATACTTTTTCGGCCATTTTACCTCAAAATAAAAAAAATAAAAAAATTAGCAAATTAGCAAAAGTATATATATAGCATTGGCCGATGTTGGTGCATTTGAACTGTTGGCACAAGGTTTCAGGAAACATCTACAGAATGGACGTTCATCTTTTTATCTTGACACACATAACATAAGCATACAATCATATTGGTACTTCATAAGTACACAGGGAAGAACACGCACACAGACACTAGCAACACATCAAAAAGCAAAATGCGACAGTTAGATGGTGAAGACAAGCAGACAAAGAGGGATCGCTTTTATACCGGCAGTGAAGATCGCGTGACTCCTTTGTAACAAGATATGTGACTAGTTAAAACAAGCAGGAATGAGATTTCTGATGAATGTTGCTATTCGATTAAGATTAAGATTAGCGCCTTAGTTTTGAACCAAAGAGTTAAAAGTTATTTAAAGATTATTAAAAAAGAGTTAATTAGAATGATTCTAGAGGGAATTATTACATGTATATATATATATATCCAGTCTGTTTCTGATACTAATCCTGATATCAATCTGTTACTATACTACTGATTTGTTATTCAAATATTTTTTAATTTTAATTTATTCTCTAATAGCTGTTCCATAGTTCAATTCCAAAGTTTCGTCATGAAATAAAATTATTTTTCTATTCTAAATACCACATTATTGTCTTCGGAATTTTAAAATCATGCTTTTAACAACATGAATCATGCATTAAAGACATAATATATCATCATGGTGATACTAAAACATTTTGAAAAAAAAAAGAAGCGGAAAAAAATCTTGCTATATATTGCAGTCTATTCAAAGAAAACATTTAATGTTAAAAAATGTCAAGAAGACTATTTAAGGGTACAGTCTTCTTTTCGCCATATTTCTTCCTTCTATCCGGGGGGGGGCAACCAATGGATGCTCCATTTCGAATTATTGCGACGTAAAGATATGTCAAGTAAACCATCCCATCTTCAGCATCGTTCCTAAAAACCCTGCTCGTCATCCCCAGTCACGTTCGAAGAAGAATTTTTATCATTATTTTTTCCCCTGCTGTGAAAGGATGATACATTTTCCAGGTATTCTAGTCACCCACTGAAAAGACAACTTTATTCGAGACAATCCTGTTTTTATTTCGTCTTGATGCTCAAGTTTTTAAAGAGAGAGGGACTTCTTAGATTTGTAGAAAATGGTGAAATGGCCGTCCTCGTTACTTTTTTCCTTTCAACGAAAAGCTTACTCGAATTCTCTGAATTGAAACTTTGTAAAATATTACTTCTCACATTCGTTTGGATGTCGTAATGCGTTAGGAAACCGTTACTTATTTTCGTTTCATTCTCCGTAACTAAAACGATTTTTTTTTTAAATCCGTGTATAGACTATTTTAGTTTTGAGTGACTTTTACAAGAATAGCAAGGTAAAAATCTTGAAATTCTGGAAATCTGCAAATTGCAAAGTAAATTTAAATTTTCTGAATGAGTACATTTTACTATTTTTCATTCTCTTAAATTTTTCTACAATGATATGTATTGAAATGATACATTTGTTTTTTTTAATAATTATTTCATGTAAGAATGAATTTTCTTCAACAATCTATTATAAAAAATTTTATAATGTTTTTGACTGTTATACTTGAAAGTACAACAAATTTAAGTGGATCGTATATATTTTTAAAATTGTCTTATGGTGTTTAGATTTTTGAAAAAAAAATGATGATGTATACATTAAATGTAAAGCTATTTACTTTGATAATCTCGAAATTTAAATATTTAATTTCAGAGGGTAAAATCATTTTTTTAAAAGAAATATATTTTAAACAGTAGCTCTAAAGCATAATAATATGTATAAAAAGTATAGTTACAAAAATAATTGGAGCTTAATTTAAAGTAAACTCACGAATGGCGAAATTTTGTTATTTATTAATTTTTACAATAATATGTATAAGAAATGAAAATGTACAATGCTTCCATTCTATATATATATTTTTTATTTAAATATTATTTCTTAAAAGATTTAACATCCCACACTTGCGGTAAGAAACAGAAATTATGATAAAATTTTTTAAGTTTATTAAAATGCATTGTAGTTTAACTATCGTATACGGAGAGAACATATTTAAATTAAATTAATTATGTGTGTAATATGTAATAATTTACTTACTCTTATCAATGAAAATTTTAAACAATGGAAGATATAAAACAAAATTTTAAAACAAATATAACATAACTTTAAAAAAAATATTTCGAAAGAATTGTCGCTTTTGTAAGCTATTTTAATCTCTATATTTTGCACTCGTTGATACAAGTAACATTTAAAATTTATTTTAGGTATCAATTTACATTGTACTCACAGTCCTTAATTTTAAATAAAGTAATAATTATTTAGATATTATTTACGAAACATTCAAACTTTTTAGAAATAAAATGGAATTGCAAAATTCTGAAAAGTTTTCGTTGAAAAATATACATTTATGAAACTTTTTATTTCTCAAATCATTTAAACTCATTTAGAATATCAATCTCAGTAGTGTATCAAATCATGAAAACGTACGAAACAAATATTTTTCAGTACTTCAGCGATTTTTGGACGTTCAAAATGTTCGCGTCATTAGAATTTTTCTCGTACAAAGATTATAATGTGAAAAAATTAATTCAAACTAAAGCTTAGTTGAAAAATTAAGAAACTAATATTGAAACGAAAAAAAAATTTAATAAAAGATTAAGATGTATAATATTCGATAGTGTGGCATTTTCTGAATATCAAGTAGCTATTTGAAGATATTTCTTTTTGACAGTCCACAGAAATCCTTCACTTCACTTAATAACGTTAGAAGAATCGCATGCATAATTTAATGAAAGCTCCCCTTTAAGATATCGCAATGGAAAAGGTCAAAAATATTCCATGTATCTGGAAAAAAAAATATTGAATTTTCCTTTAACACAAGAATTCTTTCAACCGGCCACAGCACAGCCAATGAGAGTGCTTCCTTAACTTGGAAAATTAACAATTACATTGGCTTTTGCTCTCGAAAAGAGCAAATGCAATTTCGTTGGTCGAATTTAATTCCATCTACCATTGATTTTAGTGTTCTGGAAAAGTAACTAAATGTGATGCTAAGGCTATTTTTAGTAAATTACAGCAGCTGGAATGGGAGGCCTTATTTACCTCCCTTCTCTTTGCAGCGGTAGATTTGATTCCACTCTTTACTTTCGCACTCAAAAGTCCTCAGAAACAAAAAGAGAATTTTGCGATAATAATTTTATTTGCTCTTCATTCCGAGAAAATAATGGAATGTTGATTTACCGGATGATTGCAGGTTAAAACGGTTTTATGGGGCAAACATTGCATAATTATAATTTCGAGAAAATAATGTCGGTAAAATATTTTTACAAGGAATTTACTTCCTTTAAATTCACTCAGAATATTTGTATTTCTAATTAAAATTTACTCTGAAAGAGTTCATAAATATTTATTCAAATATATTAGTACGAAACACATTAAGATTGTTTTATGATTAAGAGATTAATAATTTTAAAGCTTTTTTTTAAAAAAAAAATATTAATAAAGATGTTTGAATTAAAAGTAAAGACTGATTATATACCATAAAAGTTTAAGATGTTTCTCAAATCTGAGCTTTTTTGTTTATTTAACCACCAAAATTGTGAATAGTAAAATAAAAATAAATTACTAATACCTGCTCTTTTTTTAATGCCAGAATCATTAAAAGAAGGCAGTTTTTTTTCAGACTTTTTTACTATCAAAACTAGAAGCATTCATAATTTTGTTTAAAGTAAAGATAGAAAACATTGAGAAATAAATATGTCTTCTTCCTCTGAAAGTATTTTTTAAAAAATTATAATAAATACAATAAACCAAATTAATGGAGGTTATTAAATGTAACAAACGACTTAAAATATCCCAAAAAGGCAAGGAAATGAACTTGAAGGAGAAAAGAGATATATATTCTAAGAAAAAAAATGAAAATAGTTTAAACGTGATTAACAAGTCATATATTTAAGTTGTACATATGTTCCGTTACATTTATTTTAAGATATAAGCTCTTTTTCATTCTTATTAATATTCTCTTTTTACGAGTAACCACATATTTTTAGTTAAGCTTCTTGATACTCAGAAAACAGAGAATGATGCTTTATATTAATTTCGGAAGACCTTTTACTGTAATTTTTATTTAAGTTTAAATATGTCTATCTCTGAAAATTGCACGCATTTCCATCCTTCTCAACATATGAACTAAAATTGTGTAGAAAAGGTAAGTTAAGTTTAAAAAAGTTAAAATTTAGCTGATGGTTAAAATACCTAAAGAGAATTATTTTTTTTTCTAATGGCCTCTGTTTATTTTCTTATAGTACCCCCTCCCTCTCATTGCATTGAATTGGGATGATAAAATTATACATTTTGATTAATTTTATGATGTTTTTTTTTAATACTAATGAAAATTCTTAGAACGTAGGGAAAGTACTGCTTTGTACTAATATAAATGTTTGTTGCTTGAGTACTCTATATAAGAATGAATGACGTTTTTTTTTTTGTTTTGTTTGTTTGTTTTAATGAAAACAAATAAATTACAAGGCAAAAGTATCGCACGGGGCATACAGAAGTAAGTAAAACAAACAGAATAAGATAAATAAAAAAAAGTAATTAATAAAACATGCCTTTGTTTACTTTTTAACTTCTAATGTAATTTTTGAATATTTATGAAGACATTTCTGCTTGTATAATTTTTTTTTAACTTTATTAACTGAATTATTTGATATCTCGCTAGGATTCTCCAAAGTAGTTAACTTTAACGACTTTTTAGATATCAAATATAAACTAAGTCAGCTTTCTAGAACTTTTTTCTCCCACTAATTCAAATTACCTTTACATTTGTTCATAGCCTGAATCGAATCCAAGTGACAAATAAAGTTAACATTTTAAGCTCTTAAAACCGAAGTCTCAACATAAATTTAGAATCTCAATGCTTACGATCCCCAGAGCATACGCTGAAAAAGCTCCAAACAAATTCTTCGGAGTTCCTGAAGGTAATCATCAAGCCGCAATTTCAACTTAGCAATGACTCCGAGGAGTCATTTCGAAAGCTCCATTGTATGGCTTTCCTTCCACAAACTAATTTAAATTTCGGCAACAAAGAACTCCGACTAAAAACATCGTTTCAGTTATTCGACCATCCTGATAATAAAGAAGTTCGTTGGCTGCACCTTTTATGATCAATTCGTCGCCAAGCCTCGCATTACCAGGTTTATTTCGTCTCAAAATGTAATAGATAAGGAAAGTAACGTGGTTTAGCGCTTAAAAATAATGATGATTCTTTACGTGTCTATTAAGAATTTTAATCGACGCAATTTAATTTTCTGGGATGCTTTCCCTCCAGAATGGTTTTGGACCAGTTCACTTACGACGGGTCGTATAAAACCAGGTAAAAATGGAAGGGGGTCGCAGAGAAATTGCAATATGAAAACCAGTATGGTAAGAATGAAACAGAAGAATTATATAAGGTTGAGAATCATTTTTTTTTTATTCAAAATTGTATCACAATTTGATAAAAATGTTCTGAAATAAGTGTTAATAGTTTCTTTTTTTTAGTTAAGTTCAATAGTTATTAAAATAAAATATTTAATTCATTTATCAAAAGAAAATAGTTAAATTATTTTTCATTTTTGGTTTTTAGATAAATAGGTTATTTTTAGCTTGTTACTTATTTATTACGATACTCACACTTACACACAATGGATTTTAAGAGCAAATCTACCTATACTCAAATTGCTTTTTTTTAAAAAAATATTTTGCAATATGTGGCTAACCCCCGAATTTTTGAACTTTTTCATGTAAAGGAGACTTTTCTTTTATAAGGGAAAAAAATCGAATTTCTATAAAATAGAGTATTTTACTCAAAAATTTGTTATTCATTTATATTTTATTTATTCTCAAAGAAAGATACAAAATATATTTCTGTTGTCCCCTCACGAGAGTGTTTTAAACTATATCCAGGTGAATAGAATGAAATAAAAAATCACATTTTTGTGAATCAGAATAATTTGAACAAAAAAAATCCTACGATTTTATTTTTATTTTATTTTATATTGGAGAATCATGCAAAATAAAATACAAAATTTAATATAATTTTTTTTATTTTATTTTGTTTGGCACTAGTATGTTTAGTTTTAACATTGATTCACTATTTGAGCTTCTTTCAAAAACTAGTTTCCAGACGTGTTTTTGCAAACACAAACTTGAGAGAAGATCATTTTTTTTTTAAAGAAATTCAAAAGTATGTAAGTTTTGCAACTCTCATAACTATTCAAACTAAATAATATCACTGCTAGTTAACGAATCGATAAACACTTAAAAAAGAGCATGGTAAATATGAAAGGATACATGAACCACACAAAATATGAACTTTTTATCCGAATTATACTTATAGTTTCTTAACCTCAAAGAAAATAAATTTCAATTTGACGTTTTGTTTTCAAAATTCTTTTTCCCTTTGCTTTCCCTAACATACATATAATACGAACAAGAAATATTAAAAGATATTACTAGTTAGTAGTTGAAATAGCACTAGAAAAGTCTTCCCTTGAGCATTTTTGAAATATTAATGATTAGTTAGCATTTATACGAGCATTCATCAAGAAAATCAGTATTAGTTATAAATGAAAAATAAATTGTTTGAAATTTAATATGATAAATTCCTAATTCTTTTCGTCTAATTATAGTCAGTACGGTTAGAATTACGTTTAGAATACCCCTTTTGAAAGAAGTAATAGAATTTTTTTACGTATTCATACACGTTTTTCAAAACGGAGTTTCAAGAAATGGCTGCAGAAAATATTTTGAATCCAGAACATAATGTGTTAAATGTTGTCATATGCAAGATTAAGGAAGGGCTTCAAAACCCCTACATAGCTTCACAGGGCACCTCATTGCTAAGTTATGCAAAATGTTTTGTAACACATGTTTACCCTACCACAGTGTTTCTCAAAGTTACAATATTCGCGACTTAATTTTCAATCATAATTTTCATCGCACCCCCCTCATACAATAACAATATATTCAACTCAATAATACTATACTTCGACGGTAAAACTACAATATGACCTTAACCTCTTAAGTTCCACCGGCGTATATAAACGTCTCGCTCAGTCAAAGCATTAATTTCTCCGGACGTATATACACGTCTTTCCGAAGTATGATCTTTTCTTTGCACTGCTATCCATATAATTATTCCGAAGGCTTTGTAATGCAACAAA
>BMAV01007264.1:125965-163489 GCA_019973955.1 Trichonephila inaurata madagascariensis
CTATCCATATAATTATTCCGAAGGCTTTGTAATGCAACAAAAGAACCTTGACAATGTTTGTGAAGGATTTACTTATTTCAGATTATTTATTTTTCTTTATTCTTCGTTCCCCCCAATACACCACATACGCGCCCCTACGTGGAAAACGAATCTAGTAAATTTTAATCAGTAGTTAATTAATTACAAGTCGTATGAATATAAAGATAAGTGTTAATTTTTGTTTATAATTTTATATATGACCATGGGGTCACTGGTAATTATTGAACTTTTTCTTAACTTAGTATTGCTAAATTAGTTATGAAATACATTGAGTAGCACTAATACATTTATAAGTATAATATATCAGTGTGTGTATTTAGTTTTTTATTAAGTCTGAGTACATTTTGTTTGTTTACTTTCAGTAAATTAATAATTTTTTAAATAATATTTTGTTTTTGACTTTTCAATATGCACGCACCCCCCCCCTTGTAGGTCTATCACGCCCCCTAAGGGGGCGCGCCCCACAGTTTAAAAAACACTGTCCTACCAAGAAGACATGCAAGACATATCATCTGCGCCATATCTCAGGGTAAGCCGAATATTCCAAAACTAATTAGAGGACGACAGCTAATTGATATTCCATATGCATAAATTCCCCCTAGTCCATATAAAAGGAATATCATGAACAGTTTTACTTATACATTCTACTTAGACAAGAATTATTAAACATTACATATTAATACATTAAAGTTCAAAGAGTCTTGTCCAGTACAAAAATACAAACAAGTAATAAAATTGAATGGCTAAATAAGACCCATGGGCCATGTACCGAAGATAACATAGAAATAGAAAAATCTTCAGAGGAACACGAACAACTAACAAAAACAGAAAATTATGTTAATTGACATTCTATGGCCAGGCTCAAGGATAGAAATAATTAAATAAAATAATCTTTTGAAGTAAGAGACCAAAAAAGTATTTAGTTGTGTAAACATGGAAACCATAGTCTTATGGACATAAAGAAGATATTTTATACACGGCAAATTTGAAAAGAAGCATAGAATTCATGCTATTCACACACGTAAAAAAGTCATTACAACGCGTTCAATGGTTATTTCATTGCTCACAATTCTTAGCTGCACCGTTACTGAAATGAGTGCGGAAAAAGCGACACTATCTCTTTTGGGGGGGACATTTGAAGATGTAACTGTGTCAAAAACCAGGAATAAAACAACATGACATCGTATTGTGTATAAATGCTACTATTTCTAAAGTAATCTCCATTATATTTTGCTATATATCATGAATTTTTCATCAATGGTAATAAAATATTGTGCCCAAATATATATTTTTTAAACATGTAAACATTTAATCATAGAATTTTTTTTATTTTAATCTCTTACTTTATATATTATAAGCTGAAAAATTGAAGAGGGTGGGGGGAAATAAATTAATTAATTGAACAAAATTTAATGTGTTAAGGTTATACAATCAATGCTTTAAGAAGCCTAACAGTATGCATAATCGTTACAGTCTGAATATTTATATAAAAGTGTTCTGATAGTTATTTTTTAAAGTGTCCTATTAAAAGGAACAATTTATTATTTCTTTAAGAATTTATGAGTAAATGTTTAGTTTGTTTACACTGTTGGCTAAAAGACTTCGTCCATGTCATTAAAAATGAACTATTTTTTAAATTAATGACGCATATATAGCATATGCTCTGCATAGTAAAATAAAAATAATAAGATCGTTTTTAAGATATTAGAATTAGTTGTAGAATTACTTAATTGTATATTTGTATAGTTCACACACACACAAATCTTTTCAACAAAATATTGTGATAGACAAATGTTTTCTATGTTTATTTTATAGAATATATGTATCACACAAAAAATTTATCTAAAAACAATCTTCGAAAAGGCAAAAAAAAAAATAATAATAATAATATTTTGATTATATACTGGAATAAAATGAGGAGCTTAAGAGGAAAATATTAATGAAGATATTGCGACGAAATAAGATTACTATATTTATTTTGAGAATAAGTTTTCTTATTCAGGGAATAATAATTTTCGCGTTCAGGTGACTTAGCTAAGTTACTGAAAAAATTATTGTAAGAGAATTTTTTTTATACTTTTCGTCAAATTATTTCAGTTTTATATAATTTATTAATTAATGAGACGAAATATATTTTGATGCTGTACAATGCAAAGCAGGTTTCTATATTTTTGCACAGCCAATATATCGTTATATTTCTTTTAAATTTATATCTTCCTTTGCTTAAATGTCCCACTATTACGAAAAACATTTTGTTATTGAAATATGGTGCAAAGTAGTTATATAATAAATTTATGAAGAAAAAAATTTAAATGAAAGAAAGTTTATTAAAGAATGTATATATATATACTATCTTCTTTCTTATTTAAAACTCTTCAAAGTTAAATTTATTTATCAAATAGCAAGGAAGAACAATTGCTGATTCCCCGAACAGAATGGCAAAAATCTGACGCTCAATTCTCTCTTTCATATTTGAAACTTTATTTTCGGTAAGATCAGGATAAAATTCTGATAAATTTAATGCCAATAACTATCATGAGAAGATGCATGGCATGAAGGCATGGAAAATCCATAATTAATCCACCAATATAAATACGAATAAATTTCAAAGATCATGCATTGAAAATAATAGTTCATCCAAATAAAAAAAAGAAATAGTTAAATATTTTATTTATGCAAACTTTTATTTTATAAAAAAAGAAAAAGTGTATTAAGTTCTCAATGAAGTATCAAATCTCAGCAGATGAGAGTAGCAATTATTCGATGTATTTTGAAGCATAAACTTTATCTGTCCATATCTTACTTCAAAATCAATATACTTTTATACCGCTATGTGACAATCTCTGAAGTTGACTGCAACGCCATTGGTCAGCAATGAACTTTAACCCTTTTACGGTGATTTTTAATCGAATCACAAACCACCACGTAATAAAAGCATGGTTTCTACAGCCTTTGTTTAATATAAATTGTGGCGCTGGTGCCGCCGCCTAGAACAAAGACGTTTTCTTCGAGCTTCATAAAACAGCAATTCTGGTTGCTTCTCGCGTCTTTTATCACTCCTCTTCGCACCTTTATGGTATATATAAAACGCACAACAAGAAGAAAAATGGAGCGTGGCCGCATTGTAAAAGTATCGTTTCCCTGTGTTTCAAAGTTTTGAAGCAAAACATTAATAAATGGTTTATAGAGATAAAAAGGCAAAATGGCGCTTTATTGTTCTCTCGTGCTGTCACAGTTGAATGGAAGCTTGCCTCGTAAAATATGATATGTTTTTAAAAAAATTAAAACTCTAGCCAGTTGTTTACCTCCTTTTCTCAGGTTTATTTTTTACTCATTTATTGGCGAGCCAAAGAATCGCCACAGATTGAATCTTAGTCAGGTGTTCCAACTTTTATTGATGCTCTATCGGTGCCAATGTTTTCCTTTTTGTTGGCGCCTGTGTAACTTTCTTCTTCTCCGGAAACATTAAAACGGTCATATTTGGCGATAAACTCACCTATTCATCGCCACATAAAACTCCTAATAAAAAGCCACAAAATGATTAGCGCCGGCGTCGTTTAAAAGCGTCAGCAGCCCATCTTTAGAAGTATCCTTTTTTTCGACCTTATTCAAGTTCTTAAAGACTCAGTATCCATTTTGGTGCTCATATTCTCGAATGGGTCTCAACACTTCTTCGGAAAGATATCAAAATAAATTTTCAATTCATACTTTAATGTTGAATTTTAATGGGCTTTCAGTAATGAGATCTTGAATTGCGTTTCAGCAATTAAGCATCTGGATGTATTTAAACTTTTCGACAATGTTTGAGTATGTTCTGCAAATAGAGCAAGTACGAATGCGTTTTAAATGAAGGGATATTTTTAGAACTCTTCTGTTCGAAATAGTTACATTAAGTATTATTAATGTTTTTCCTTAATTTAGTTGAACCCCCTAATAAATGCGGTAATGGGCACTTATATATAATTTGCATTTGAAAAACGTGATCGAGAGATAAAATCATAAGGGTATATATATTGAAGGACGGCACATGTTTATACAGAAATATAATCACGTTCCCAGAAAATTAAGTTTATTAAACAGTTCCCAATAATTAAATTAACTAAAAGACAAAATCTAGAAATGTTCCCTAAAACATTGAATTCTATAGCATTTTTTTATGTTTTTTAAAGACTTATGATGAAAATAATTGCTGGAAATATTAAAAATTTTTTAAAAAATGTTTTAAAAAATTATATTTTAAAAATTTATATTTTAGAAAAGCACTTATATCTACTGCTGTAACTATGGTCCTCTTTATTAATTATTTACACTTAAAATATTTGGATAAACTTTTTCAATATATAGTCTATAACTAATTACATAAACTCTTTTTATTAAAGTTGTCTGCCTCATTATTAATTTTAATATATATATATATAGCAAAATATTATAATTCAAGATTCTCTTTTTCATTTATAAGAATTATGAAACCTACTCTTTGAAAACTCATTAAATTTAAGAGGTAAAAATATGATTTCCTTTTTTCTATAAAAAGGTTTATTGTAATCAATGTTTAATGAACTCAGCTATTAATTAAGGTGACTTTGATTAAACAAATAAAAAAGGCAGCATTTAATTATTCAAGTCAATGGAAACTGAAATTGAAAAAAAATATATTATTTATTTTTTAAATAAAAAGAGAGGGAAATATTCTACGAAACCATCTAGTATCAAGGCACACAATAAAAAAGTAGCCTGCGATGAATATTCTAATAATGACATAATTAATAATGCTAAAAATATTATCAATAATAATAATTTGATATTAATGTGTCTTCGGTAACAGAATGTTATTGATATTTCAAGAGCTTTTGTTAAAACTTTTTAAATGTTCAGTTCAACTTGTAATGCTGCACGGCACAAGTATAATACATAGTTATAAATAATTGAATGTAGTACTTTATATGGGAAATTCAAGAGCTTCCAGCAGTGCAAAAGGTTTTATGAAATCTATTATTTTTTTTTACATTTACGTTTGTCTGATTTGCATTGAGTAAATTTCAAATGATGCATTTAGGCTCGGTTGATAATTTTGTCCTTATTTTAAGGACCGATATTCATGCAATTAGATATCATAAAAATATTGTTCGAATATTTTAAATATATTGTTTGTGATATAGCCCCCCTTTGGTGACCTTATCTTTGATTGTCAGCGTGAGCTAGAGGTGTGGGGTTTTCTAAATAAACAGATATTTTAAATTCTTAATATGACTTTATTAAGAATAAAACTTAAATGTCTAACAATTTAGATAAATTTAAATAAGCGAGAATCTATAATTAACAAACACACAGTGATAGTTAAACCGAATTGCGCAATTTAGACAACTTTCTCTAATTTATAATTATTTAATCCGCCTACTCTCACTTCTAATAATATTAGAAGTCCTAATATCAAATAATCAGTCCTACCTTAATCCAAACTTAGATTCAATCTTTATGTGGAAACGTCTGGGCTCGCGTGCAATGGTATGCACCTTGTAATAATGGCTGGTTTTCCAGGTAGATTCACGATTGGCTGTCAATTCACACTATTCTCTATCACACATACCATTCCCCAAAATTGCCTTCCCACTTACTGAAACTTCTGTTATTTTAAAAGCTATCTTATTTGCATTTCCTGTTCGCATTTCGCTTCTTGGGTTTTGGTTGGAAAAGAGTTGCCATTAATCTTGGTCATCAAAGAACCCAGAGGTTATGGTAAAGAAAAGACGCGTGAGCCCGTCACATGTTCAATAAAAAGTAACTTCTAAATTAGCATTTGGTTTTCAAAGACGCTTCCAATAAAGGTCTACCCTTTGCAATATCATGGGAGGTTATTGGCGACATATAATTTTATATAACACTAATAACACACGCACTATAAATATTTTAATTTTTTTTTATTTTTAATAGAGCTGCGGATTCGTGTTCTACCACTGCATACCTGGTACGTTCTCCGGTAGCTGGTACCTCTTTTCAGTGCGGCACCATATAAGTGAAATACAAATCACCGCAAGTAATTTTGATGGCCAGTTCCCTCCCGAGAGGGAGGCACCTGAGTTCAGACGATGTGGAACGGATGAAAGGAATCAACTTTGCCAAGAGCACGCAAGCCAAACAGACACTCAATGGATCTCTTACCTGCCATATAATCATACGACATGGACGCTGTCGAATTTCTGCATCATGAAAATCCACGGACTTGGACCAGGGCCGAAATTGCAATCTTCTGCGTACAAGGCCAGCGACAAACCAACTACGCCACCTAGCCGGCTATATTAATATTCATGGCGTCCACGTGAATTTAAACTGCTTTTAAGTGGTGAGGACATCACCCGAGTTTTATCTGCGGAAACCCAAATTTCTATACTAACTTACAGTGAGGAATTTGAACCTCGGAAAACTTAACGTACATCAGCCCTTCTACACAACGGGTTAATAAACTAGAAATCAAATAATTCATAAAAAGTCATTATGATATAAAACAAAAAGATTAATTTTTCTAAGTACTAGCAATGCTTTGGACATCAAGATATGTACTTAAGTATACATAACTGTTAGAAAGTTATATTTTACATCGCATGAAAAATTCAATAAATTGATTCTGTTGCATTGCTTTACTACATTACATTAAATTTCTCATAATGACTGTTTGGTACAATTGCATCAACAAATAATTTGTGTAATTGATTAAGATTTTACTTCAAATTCAATCTTAGAACTATGCCTGATATTGAAAGACGCTCATATGCGTTGAAGTAAAAGAAGAAAAAATGTACCGTAGTAAAATATTTTCAGTTAAATTTTGGCATTTCAAAAGAGAAAAATGAGCGTGAAAAGTAAAAATCAATACGCCGAACATGAAATCAAAATTCTAAAAAAATAAAATCATCCATTCGAAGAAAGTGTGCCTGTGTTTTTTCCAGATGTTGCGCGAGAAATCAACTCTTTTTTTATGGGCACACAGGCATTGCATTTCGATATACATATGTAGCATCTTCTCAGCAATGATCCAACCCGCTGTTACCAGAACTGCTGAATTCTGTATCACTAGTATGTTGGATATGTCTATTAGATGTAGGTATTCATTGCTTCGTGATTTCAGAAACTCTTTTGTGCCTCCATCTGGTATCAGAACTACAGTCATCAATTCCAGTGCCCCAAAATTTTCTCCCGTGTTTTTAAGGAATTGTTGAAACATTTGATGTTTTTTTTTTATATATTTTAAATTAAATTATAATACGATAATCATTGATAATGTATGTTATTGCGTACAGTATTTCTAGTTTTTTTTTTTAAATAACAGCATCGAGTATTTTTTTTCTGTTTCAATTCTGCTGTCTCCAGCACTGTCAAATTTAGTTCTTGAATTTTGTACAAGTTGGCTGAAGTGAACTGCATTTTCTAATTTTTATATGTTAGCTTATTTTCTAATACAGGGCTGGTCAACCTTTTTGGGAAAAAAGCCACTATTAGATACAAAAAAAAAATAATAAAAAAAAATAATAAAAACGCGCGCTACATCAATCTTTTTCATTAAGCAAAAAGGATTAAAAGTTGAAAAGATGATTCTTACTGGCTTATATTAGGGCTTTTTTGCACAAATAGCACTTTTTTTTATACAAGTCTAAGTAGCGAAATTTAAAAAAATAATTTAATCTATAAGACTAAAGTACAAATTCTTAGATTTTATCATTAATTAATTTCTTAGCAGGCCCTGAAATCAATCCATCACATTCTAGAGTCAGGTTAGGTATAAAGGACAAACGAGTGACTTGAAACAATTCTAAATAATTATTAAACAGACTGTGTACATGCTAAATGTGGATTTTGAATCTGTATTTTTATTACCAAATTATCTATTAGGATTAGCTTTTGAAATTTTCAACGAAGTTATATGCATATTAATTAATTATGAGTGACATTTTGTTTTATTATGTTCATAATAGATAAAACTTGTTCACTAGCATACTAATCCAAACTTAACAACGAAATCTGGTAATCAAATCGTGTAAATTTGGAAAATTGCTTGTTGGTACGAATTTTAAAAATTCAAAACTATTTGGTTTACTTGCATTTGTGAATTAAGTTTCGTATATTTTCCTTTCATTGTAGTATGTCGCTATATGTCAATAATTCCGATTTGGATTTTAGGAGGGTAACAGTTAACGTATTGCAGTGAAACTGAAAAAGAATTTATAAAAATATAATTTTTTTTCTATTATATTGAAAATTATAAAACCTAGCACTGAACGAATCCTGCAAAATGGATGTTAAATCTATAAAGTTATCACAGCTCGGAGCATCAATAATTTTGATAGATATCCCCTGTAATAATGTGAAATGTGTTAAACTTTTTTCTTCAAAATCTAGGCAAAAAAAAAACAAACCACTGAACAAAAGTTTGTTTATATAAAAATATGTATGCCCAATTAGATTAGCAAAAATATAATCGTTTCCCTGTAAAACCTTAAAATTATTTAAATGTAATTAAATAATTAATTTTACATTTAAATGTAATTCAATTAATTAAGTGTACTTAAAGTAAATTTTGAGGTTTTTTTTTCTTTGAGACAACCGCATTTCAGTAAAATTGTAAGATAAATGTTTATTTATTATTATTTTTTCAAATATTTTAATTTTTCAACAAGCCTTCACGTGCCACTGTTACAAATCTGCTGTACCACGTGTTAGCCACTCCTGCTTTAAACAACTGGAAAGGATTACTTAGGGATGAGGATAAGACCGAGTGTATAAAACGATGAAATTTAGTTGCACATTTGCTGAATTTACCATTACTATATATACCTCACTATTCCTTATCTTTTCACCCTTTATATTTTAGCCAATTTTGTTTCTCTCAACAGAATCTTATACATTTCTCCTGCCCAGTTAACTGACAGCAAATTCTAGAAAGAAAGATCTGGAACATTTATTTAAAAAGTTATAAGTTGAAGCCTCTGAAATGCTGGGAAGTTAATATAAAGGTTATACAGTGCAGCATAGTTCTTTGAGTGAGTGTTTATTGACGCCACACTGTAAAGCAACATAAATGCTATTGGCGACAAACCTTCTAATTTTGAACCTCAGTCAGTAGACGAAGACGTCACTTGAGCTTAAATCCCGTACTTTCTAAACTACCACACACTCCAATGGGAGTATTTTGAATCTCGACAGATTTTACATACGCCAGCCCCTCTACACGGCGGGTCTTCAGTAGCAATAGGGCTAGAGCTCATGACATGCCAGCAGTAAAGTTCAGTTTGGTACTGTCTCTGCGTTTAATTCGTATTAAATGATACTAGGGCTATTAAATTGAATTATTATGATCTATAGTTATGCAATTTTTTAATTTATGTTGCTGTATATTTACATATAGCAATTGTTTCTTGTTAAAAGGATATATATATATATATATTACACTTTCTAGAATGTTCCAGTATAAATTTCATTTTAATCAAAAAAGGCTACTTAATAATTGAATGAAAGCTCCTATAAATGAATGCCATTAAACCATGGGGTAACAGTATTAATGAAATTTTAAAAAAAATCATTATAATGCTACTAAATTATTAAGTATTGTTAAGTTAACTTAAAATGTAATATTTTGTTCAGCAAAAAATTGATACATATTTTATATCGTATAGTTTCTCAAAATATATTTTTGATTAGCGTGTCTTGATTTGGGTTGTATTCAAAGCTCTAAAAATCACAACCTTTTGCAAATAATCCATATACAAATTCACGTTACACATTTAAACGACAAATTAATTACTCGTTTTTTCTTCTTTTTACGTTCCCCCCCCCCTTCATTTGAATGGTAAATGATGTTTTAAAGAATTTTTTTCAACGAAATTATATTCATTATTTTTCATCTAAGTAATAACCACCAACCAGATAAAAAAAGTGAACTTTTTCATGTATATGCATTTTTTACTATGCTTTACCTTCAACTGTGATTACCTTTAGAAACTACACACAAAAGCTTTTCCGGATACGTTTTGATGAATTAGAAACCATCACACTGCCATACACTCAGTAATACAATGAAACTGTAGCAACGTTACACAAATAAGAAAAATGGAGAGAAAAAAATAGAAGCCCTTTTTTTCTGGTGGTGAGTTATAAGAGTTAAGATTTTTTTTTCTATTTATTTTCTTATCGTGGTTATTTTCATTCTCGTTCACTGTTTTCAAACCCCAATGAAGGTAATCAATTACAGAGAAATTTCTGTCAACCTTTGGATTTTTTTCCCTGCAGTCAGTAGTTTCTGGTTCTTTTTTTCCCTCTAACACTCTTGTGGAAACATTTGCATTTTCCCTTACAAGTCGGAAATACCTGTGTAAAAGGGAAACGTCAAATTGGCTTTTAAAATAAATTAGCTTCAGTGTGAGGCATGCTGCAAATGTTTAGGTAAATGCATATTTTAAAGGCCTGGAAATAAAAGCATATTTATATTCACAAAAGCTTTTATTTCTCATGGCTAGGAAATATAGATTTAAAATTCCCTAGAAAAAATATTCTTTTTTCCCCCTCCAATTCACCAATAGTGAATGAATGATTAAAGATTTAAATGCATGTTCTTTTTAAATTACCGTTTAACCATGAAAAAAATCTGATCAAGGTATTTATTAAATGTTTATGTGCAAAAAAACTCTTTATAGGTAACATTTTTTAAATAATATAACTTAAAATACTTTTGATCAGTGAAGATCTACGAAGAAAAGAGATACAGTAGCTTGCGATAAAAGGACGAAAGGAATTTTTTTGGGATAAATAATTGCATGTCGTTTTATAAGCTTATCAAACTTACTTAAAGTTTTTCAGTATATTTCATACCACCTTGAACAAATACATAAAAAACTGAGCCAGGGATCTAAAGTATTTCCGATACGACATTCAAAAGTTTTTGAAATGATTGTAAGATCAAAGACACCATAGTCTTTTTTAGACTTTTTGGCCTAGAAATCTAGTTATCTCTTCTTTTTCTTTCCTTCTTTTCTTTCTCACCTCTTTTTTTTTTTAATACTCTTTCTGCCTTTGGATAGATACAAACACTATTGAAGGACAGGAAAATTTTCCTGCGCTTCATTTCACTTGTGATTCACCTCCTTTTTTCACTTTTCTGTTTTTCTTCTTATTTTTGGCCCTTTCTTTGGCGGAAAAAATAGTTCATTTTTAGTGGTGCCAAAAAAGAGGGGGCATATCAAAATTTAATATCGTGACAGATATCGATTATAAGATGCTTGTTTTTAAATCTCTTTACAAGAATTTCACATTACATAATTAAATTTTCAATTATCAAAATACGTGTCTAAAGATGCTATGTGATCTTGCTATTTTGGATTTTTATTATTAACGAACCCTAGCTAAACTTGATTGAAAAATAGCCAATAAAGATTCTAAAGGAACATTAAAATGAATTTTGATGATTTCTAATAGCATTTTACTAAAATTTGTAATTTTTTTTCACTTCTCTGCTGATACAGGGAAAGGCGGCTTATATCGAGGGAAAAAACACGTTTAATAATATGATGTGAATATGAGGGATTTTTGTCCATAAAATCGGTTGCCAAATGTCATCAAATATATTGACAAAAATAAAGCCACCTAGTAAAAATCAGAAGTATCTGGGATGTTTATTTGACAAGATAACTTAAGAAAATTCTAGAAGATTCTTCTCAATTTATATAAGAACTGGGAACCAAACAAATGAGAGTAACTGTGTATTTCATTTCTTTTATTGTGATCAGCAATAAAACAAACTCCAGATATTCTCTAATTGCTTTCCAACCCTTGTACACCGCGCACCGGCTAAAGTTTGTTAATTTTACCGTGGCCCATTGACGGTGGAGGGGGGATGGGAATTAATTGCTTATATTTTAGATTGATTTGATTCAAAAATTTCAATTTAATTGTATTTAAATACGCCTTCAGAATAAAATACAGTTACATCAAAAATTGAAAGTAAAGTGATTTAACATGAAATGTAAAGGGATTTATTTCCATGGAAAGTTACACAAATCCGAGAGAAATACACCTCAGTAAATAAGATGGAAACAATATAATGCTAATTAACCATTTGAGTCTCTAGGGTATTGAAAAAACACTATCGAAGAATCCCAAATAGCGCAATCGCGTTTTCTCAGAATGATTACGAAGAGTCCCAAGTTGCGCGATAGCGCTTGCTTTATTTTATGCCAAGAAATACCAAGCCACGCGATTGCGTTGTAATCATTTTACACCGAGGAATCCTAATTGGAGCTATAGTATCGTTTTGCATATTGTAAAATGTACTATCTACATTTAAAACAGCTGTGTAATGTACTTGCTTCAGTAAATCTAAGCGTGTGACTTCAACATTCGGTAACGCACCGTCAGTTGCTTTTAACGTTCAAAATGTACTGAGTTTTCTAAACAAAAAATCTCAACGGTGCGATCACGATGCTTAGGACTCAAGCGGTTAAGAGGTCCAGTACTGTTTGATCCATGGACCAGTACCGATCTGCGGCCCGGAAGCTGAGGACCACTGCTCTAATAGAGAATTCATAATTGGGAAATTCTTATATAAATACATCTACTATATATATTATGTGAAGTGTACGATTCATTACTATTCTTTCATTTATTCGGTCATTAAATTTCCGTTTAATACAAATATAATAAATTATATTTCATCGTATAAGGTGTTAAAGTCAAACTATAAGGATAGGATCTCATTTTCATAGTTTAATCGGCATATTATTATTTCATAATTTTTGGGTTATTATAATCCGCTTCGTCTATAACATACGGTGAAATTATAAGTCATAAAAAGAACAATGTACTTCTATGTTTTATAATTTAAGCACAAACTATTAAAGCAAAATAATCCATTATAATTTTGAAAGCGAAGTAACTGTATTGCAGTACTTCGACTTTTACAAACTGCAATTAAACAACTCCGATTCTACACAAAGGCGAATTGCTTCTATAAATGTACTTGAAATAGCTTTCTTAATAGTCTAGTCTGCTAAACCCTGTTACGCAAGCAATTGATTTGTTGATTTTTAATCATTCCTTTGGAGTCGTAATGACTCTGAACGATCATTTATTGATTTTATTCGCAGTAACTACAGAAAAGCTTCAAAAAGTTAAATATCATATTTTTTTTATCAAAATTATTTAGGAAAATATATTAGAAAAAAATGGAACGATTTTAAGGAGAAACTAAGCTATGAATATTTATATAAAATTTTGAAATTTACATGGAATTTTTTTAAAAAATAGTCTAACGTTAAGTCTACTAATAAAACAAATTTCACATTTGTCTCTTAATTCAAAATACTACTAGACTAGAAATAAAAATTCATAAGTATTTGCTTAAGTGCGTCGGTTATCTATATATTGTAAAAATAAATCTAAATATTTGTCATGCAAACTTCTGAATATTTATCTATAGAGAAAATTAGTTCAACTTTCAAAGCAACAATTTATTATTCTTGTAAGCTTTAACTTATGTAAATCATTTCTCTAAATTCATATAAAAACACTTTCTGCTCATAATTTTAAAATGCGCATATTTAAAAAAAAACACTTTTAAGAAGCTAGTTTTTTTCCTTCCCTATTAACTGGGAAGTTCTTACAATTCATTTTCCTTTTCAGAATCAAATGCGTAAATAAAGCCATTTTTATTTAAGATAATTTTCTTACAGTAATGCAGAAACTATGCATAGCTTTAATGTTATTAAATACCCGAGAATAAAAAAAAAAGAAATTTAAAAAAAATTTATATTTTCAGACAAAAAATAGCAAACATAGCAAGGAAAAAACTCAATACATATTTCTAAGGATGAAACAAGACGTGAAGGTTTATTTTTTTTGAGTGTTCATTAAAAGTTATATTTTTATATTCAGTATCCTTTTTTACTACGTCTCGATGCAGATTAAAAAGAAAAAAAATGGTGCTAAGTAATTCTTTTTTTTATTTAGCAAGTTTAGTAACTTCTTTTGAAACGCTTCAGATCACAGGCTTATTTAGGATTTTATACCATTTTATGAACAAAGAGTGAAGTAATTTAATCATGTAAAACAATTATTTCCTCTGAATAAGATTCAGTTGAATCGTAAAGAAAAATTACAATAGAAAATAGAATAGAATAAATGATTTAGAACAAAATTCAAAATAATTTTGTAAAGATCCTCATAAAAAATACCCCGTGATTTTACATACATGATTTCAAAAAAAAAAAAGACGAAAGTAATTTACACACATTAAAGCAGAAACACAAATTAAAATTTTTACTCAAATCATCAAAGCACCAAGTCAACACTACAACCATTACTTAATTCAAGCTCTCGAATTCATTCGAATTATTAATATTTATTTTATGCTTTTAAAAAGAAATAACACTTGCTGACAGAAACTACCTTTTAAAAAATAATAAATAAATAGAGGGCAAATCAGAAGCGAAATTGCATGTATCACTAAAGAAAATTTTTGTCTGATAATATAATGTGTTCTAATTTTTCAATTGTGATATTATTCATTAAGACATACGTTTTTTTTTTCAATTATTTTATTTATAAAAATCAAATTTTCTTTTATCTATTTTCTAACGATTTGACAGAGAAAGAAACAGATCCAATTGCTTTTATGAGATTGAAAACAAACTCAAAGTATATATCTGTTGAAAATTTACTAACCGGAGTTTCAATTGTCACGTCCAAAGATTGTATATTCTTCTGCTTCTGATAAAGTGTTATTTCACAACAATAAAATGAAATTGCCTGGATGTTGATGACCAAACCATACTCCCATTTAGAATTGCTTTTCTGTTAGATATGGTTCAGCAAAGTGATAAAATATTTAGAATCTAAAACGCAGTTCAACTTTAACAGAAACTTGCTCTGAAACACTGAGAAAACGTTTAGAGATAACACTATTAAAGTTTTGCAATAATTATGAAAATATATAGATTGATTGATTTTCATTTTCGTTCAGAACTTTCAGCTAAATAAGTTGAGTTTCTTACGTTTTAGATTTTTTTTATATATATCCTATTTTGTTTATTTTCCTTGTTGTTTAATACACTTTTAAAGAATATTAACATTTTTTAATCAACAATGTGATAAATTTATATTTTTCTGAATAGGATTTGGAGAAGGCAACGAATATCTGATAGAAAAATATAGTATATTTCTAATTAAATTGTCTTAATTTAATTTTTGAAAAACAAATACACCAGTAAATGTTTCATACTTCTGGTGGTCACACACACACAGACATGGTCTAACAATGATAAAGTTATAAATGATGCCCATAAGAGTGTAATGAAGAGTTCCTAAATGTATCTTTAGACCATAAAAATATTAAAAGTAAGCAAACAATAGAATTCCCTTACGTAAAAATAAATTATCCACGTTTTTTTTGGTAATATTTTATTCCACGATTTCTATTTGTGCACAAATTAGTCACTCGCATCACTTTTAGACTACGAGATTTCTAGCCACGCTCTGCGAAACTTGGCAGAATCAACAGTTTGGATGGCCGCTTTAAATTGGCTTCTCATCTCATCAGTACCATGACTTGGAGATTTGTGAGCACAGTTGTTTTCTTATATATCTCTCTAAAAATAGCCAAAGTAACCAGATTTGGGTTTTGGCGATAAGTGACTAGTCGTTGTAAATCTCGTATTATAAACTGCGAGACTTGATGAGACTTGCTATTGTAAATAGTTTGAAATGTACGCTATATCTGTATTGTGGGCTCATATTCGTTAATCCACACAACCTGCGATTATTCACGAGATATTTTTTTTTTTTGTTCAAGTGTTGTCTTTTATTTACCTAGTATCTTGTGTAACTTTAGTAGCAGCATTCTTATACACTCATTGCAATTTTTTTCTTATATATCTCCCTAAAAATAGCCAAGATAACCAGATTTGGGTTTTGAAGATAAGTGACTAGTCGTTGTAAATCTCGTATTATAAACTGTGAGACTTGATGAGACTTGCTATTGTAAATAGTCTGAAATGTACGCTATATCTGTATTGTGGGCTCAAATTCGTTAATCTACACTACCTGCGATTGTTCACGAGATATTTTTTTTTTGTTCAAGTGTTTTCTTTTATTTACCTAGTATTTTGTGTAACTATAGTAGGGGCATTTTTATACACTCATTGTTTACTGTTAGTTCAATTACTTCTCAAGCATTCAGTGTAGATTTAGTAAAACCATGCTGTTAATATGAGTAGAATATCCATTGTGTCAGGAATGCGCTTTGTTTGTGAGAGATCTATTAACTCAAATAACAGTTTTAATGTTCAACCTGTTTATTCAAATATCGTATTTGAATAATCAATAACAAATAAATAAAAATATTGAATATATGGAGTGGCTTACCTTAACCTGACTGTAACATCTAAAGTTAAAAAAAGTATGAGCTGTTTTTTCTTTTGATTTCTAAACAATAGACTTCTAATAAAACAATCCGATAGAGATAGAGGCTTTCTGAATTTTTTTTCTTGTTAAGTTGATCTGACCTGAATAATGTTTCTATGGTGTCCTGCAATTTTTCTGCTTATTTTTTTTCTCTTCTCTCTCAGTCAATACACAACTAAAATAGTAAGGTTCATTTGCATGTATCACATTTATTACACTAGATGAGTTTCTGATACCAAGCATTGTATTAAAGCAATTCTAGCGATTAATTAATGGAAATATGCATAAGAATCGGCTAAAACTGTTAGTTCAGATCTTTGATATATATGTAAATTATCTAGTTTTTGGCCAAGCATTATGTGTTTATATGTATTTGTTTATTATCAACTGTTTGCTGAAGACATTTCCTTATTTCCAGATAACTTACTTTTCGCTAAAACCTTTTTCTTTGTAGATTATTTACCTTTTTAGAGTATTTTTTTATATAAACATTATCTACTTCCTGTTGAATTGTTTAATTTATATACCCATTATCTACTTCTCATTCGAAATAATCAGAAACCCACTGACAACTGTTTTTTGGTTCGACTTTTTATGTATATATATATTATCTACTTTTTATCCAAGTTTATTTCCATTATATGCACCATGTATTTTTAGAGGCATTTCTTTCGATATATCTTCTCTACTGTTTGTCCAAGATTTTATTTTATATGCAGATTTACAGTTTATTTTATTAAAAAAACAATACAGTTGCACTTTATTTAAAGTAATATATTATATCTCACATATTATTTGAATGTCAATTTAAATCCCTCTTTGTATTCGAGCAGCATTTAATTTGAAATATTTCGAAACGATTCTGATTTTTTTTTCCAATACAGCATACATATTTAAAAATTATTAACATTTTAAAGTTAAGATAAAGCTCCATTTATTAGGCGGTACTTTATAAGAGAGAAAGTTTTGCTCTTCTCAAAATAAAAGCCATGGAACAAATGACGGGACATAAACCATCTGCTAGGAAAAGTGGCTCGCATTTATTATACGCCGAGAGATGATGTAGTAACAACAACACTAAGGGTAAGAAATGAAGAAAGGGAATTCTCGATTGTTCTGAACATGAATCACTATCACCAGTAATAACGGGTCAAACAAGTACGGAAAGAAACAGGCGATTCGTCATTGGATGAGGCCCTCCCAGAGCCACTCGGTCATTGGACAAATTACCGAACATTTATTATCTCCAGCTCGGCTAAAGACTTGCTTCATTGCATCACTGGGTTAGAAATTGAAAGAAAGTTGTTAAAACGAAATGGATTTCATCGGTCGCGGAAGGCAGGAACCGTCCGAGGTCGAATTAAATAATCATTTAGCGTTCTCAAAATGAATTCTTACGAGAAAAGAAGAATATGCTGATTTGTTACATTCGATTGATTTTATTCTTTTCGCCAAATCTAAAATTCCAATTTGCATTTAGAGTGTGGAATTATTAATGCGTTGAAAATTTAAAGACAGCTGAACCGTTATCACCAAAACTATTGCTTGAACATATTCATGCATTGGAAATTTGCATATTTTAAACGTTTGCCTTATTTGTATTTGAATTAATTGTACAGTTGTTTTCAAGACAATAAATGTATTTTAAATTGAATACTCCTTACATTCAAATTACGTAATATGTACATACATGTGATGCAGAATAAATCTGAATTTAAATCGAAGTATTTTTATTCTCATTCAACGTACTTATTTCAAACTGGCATTTTTTTCTCAAAGAATATTACTTTATTCCAGAAGTAGTAAGAATTCGGTTTCAAAACTCACATTTGAATTCTGTCCTGTATAATTCTAGATTGAGATCGGTAACATTCACTTTAAGTAGAGAAATCATGTTTTAATTGTTACCAAAAATAATCGAGGTATGTAGAATGAAATTTATTCTGCGATTTAACTGATCCTTATGCACGTATTTTAAGTAAATAAATACCTCGACTTATGCAACTCTACTTAACGAATTCGGAGTTACGCAATTTTCAAATTTCATGGATTTATCCTTTTTTTTTTTCTTTTCTTATCACTGAAATTCAAAAGGAATCAGTATCAGAGCCTGATGAAAAATATAATGTTATTAAAGAAGCTTTCGATCTTGCCAGGCAAATAAATTTAGAAGTGGATAGTGATGACATTCAAGAGAACTGCTGGTTTCCCACGATCAGGAACTCACAATTGATGAGATCTCAGAAATGCCTGAGCAAGAGCAAGACATAGAAGAACTTGAGTTTTTAGACCCAGTTCAATCAGAAGATTGTATGATGGTTGGGAATTTGAAAGAAGACTTCAATTTAATTGAAAAAGAATTTCACATTTTAGAAAATATAGACTGATCGAAGAGTGTATTTTTTCAACAAAACAAGGGGGTAAATATTACTGTGCTAAGAGAAAATTTTGAAGGAGAAAAAAATACTTGAGCCAGCAGACTTCTTTGTTAGATTTTATGAAACCTGCTACATCAAAATAACTTGGCTCTGTAATTTTTTACTTATGTGTTTTCTAAGATTTTATTAAACATTTTTTTTTTCTAAATGGTTTTTTGCTTTCGTCTCCGGTCACCAATTAAAATAATTTATATGTACTTATATGCGAAATCATATCCCGACTTACGCAATTATGACTTTGTTCCACCTATTGCTTAAGTTCGGGGTATTAATGTTCTTGCTACTGACATTGATTATTGTTGAGTATCGGAAAGCCTTAAATTGAAGTATTCTTCATCATGGAAATTATAGAGCCTCGTAGCATGTGTAAAGATCTTGTTTCCGCGCTTATAGAGATGTGGGAGAAAGAGATGGAAGACCAGCCATGCTCAAAATTACTTAGTTTATTTGCAACACAAACAACAGCACAAGTTTGACCAATCAAAACCAAGAGATGCACTCAATTATGGCAATATGTATACAATTAACGAGGTACGCGAAGTTTGCGAAGACTTTAATTACCAGTAACACTTCAGTCCTAGTACAATGCCTTCCTATCTATCCAATCTATATTCAATCTCTAGTGACAAATCAGCATCCTAATTATTAAAATTATCAAATACTAAATATCTACGTTACACTATAAATTCGATATATCACTATTCCGCTAGTAGCCTATCGTCTCTCTCTCTCTCCTTCTAACTTGAAAGCCTAGACTTTATATAGTAAACGTATTTTACGTGTTCACGTTCTCATCTCCAGAGGGAGCGTTTTTAAAAAAAATAGGTTTTAAAGACCAAAGATTCCCCAAGAGGATTTGTTAGTGAGAAGGTCGTGGATAGAGTCATTACAAGTGTGATCAAGTCTCTTCATTTAAAACATTACACTGCCCAGCAAATCCACGATGGAAGGATAACTGTTACGCAAAATTATTCACAAAAAACAGTACAGGTCAGTGACTTCAGCATGCTGGGTGTCACGATTACTGACTCCATTTTAGAAATAAACACGACGCGACCCATTATGGGAGATATTTAGTCCTCTTGGAGAAAGACGAAGATTATTTTCGTGGTCGTCTGCTGACTATGGAAGATTCTTCTATCAATAAATGTGATCCATAGACCAAAGATATGAACTTGAAATTGAAGAATTGGGATGAACTGCTTTCCAATAAGTTTACATAGAGGGCCATGTTTCGGAACTGTCACGAAATCATAAAAGACTCACTGGAAACGGGTCAGACCATCACTAGCATTTATTACTGCACACTTCTGAATAAATTGCTTTATCCTCTGCTCAAGAAATGATGAGGTATTATTGCCAAAGGTGTCCATCTTCTTGCTGAAAGTGAATAAACTTACTCATCTCGGGATGAGAGAAGAATTAAAGCGATATGACTTTGAAATGCTGTCACATCCGTCCTACTCTCCCGATCATGACCCTAGTGACCTACTCTTAATTTAAGATCTTGCAAAACAAATCTCGGTGACGGAGTTTTTACAAGTGAAAGGACGTCATTGTATATAATGATAAGGCAGAACAATGGTTTTCGATCTAATCTACCAAGTTCTGCTACGAAACAGTGGACGAATTGTATCAATCTTGAGAATGATAATGCGCATAAGTCTTATTAATATCAAATAAAATTATGTTTCATCATCGATTATTTTTAGTAATAATTTAAACTTTACGATACCTCTCGTATAATTACACATATGGAGTAAAAAACAATACTTCTGCTTAGCATGTTCTCAAAAGGTCATTTATCTATTTACCGTTTCTAATAAATGTGCCAATTTAGCTCATTAAAATTATTTAATGAATGTGCAAATATGTATGTACCTGCTTCTTGTTTTTTTTCAAAGTATGTATATTATATATTAGTAGCTTACATAAGAAGGTATAAAAAAAGGTTTGTTAAAATTAAAGACATAAATAAATAACAATAATTTAAACAAAAACTGGATTGGCTGAATCCAAAAATTAAGACAAAAACCCTTTCGAAGTATAGAACTGAAATAAGTTACCTAGAAGTATGTCTCTGATCTTAAAAGTACTTTAATACATTAAGATATCTAACAACTCGCATCGGAAAAACTGGCAATATCCATTTATAGAAACACTAAAAATAACCATACTTAACTTCAAAAAGATCATGTCAGAGAAAAAAGAATGATTTGAAAATAAAAGGCTACATCGAAGTTAACTAAAAAACTGGCACCAGCAAAATAAATTGACCCAGAGATATATGATTTATCTAGATAAATGAAAAGTAGAAAAAAAACATATTTCTTGCAAATCAATAAGCTGAAACACATTTCTTACTGAAGATTAACTATTTTTAATTATTGTAAAAAAGAGTTGATGAGCATAATACTTTATATTAAATTTTATGGAAACATAAATCAGAGAGTAATAATCAACGCGTCGCACTATAAAGCTACACAATGGCTATCGGCAAACGGATGTCGTAATTTTGAACTATATTCAAGTAACGAGGACGACTACTGCGCCCTACCTCTCTTAAACTCCAAACCACGCTAACAAGAGAACTCTGAGCCTCGCGACATATTTAACATGCATTAGCTCCGCTACACGGAGGGTGAGTAAAACATAAAAATGAAAAATAATAATGCAACCATAAGCTATTATACTTGTATTAATTTGCATGAAAAATATAGAAAGTAGTGATAATGAAAAGCAAAAATTTTGTAAATGAAGCAAAAACTTCTGTTTTAGTTATGAAGCGGCTTAAGGTATCCGACTACGTTCGGAACCGTTATTTTGCAAAAGCATATAAATGGATGATATTTATGATATTTAGTGTCACTTAGATTAGAAAATGTATATAAAATTGTTTTAACAATATTATTACAATAAAAAAAGATTTAAGTACAATATTTTGACAAATGAGCATAGAATGACCCAATTTCAAAATATTCTTCTTTTATGAAAAATGCATCTATTATGAGTGGAATTTTTGAAATATATAACTTAGAAGTGGGTTTATCCATGTTTTACGACAACAGAGGGGAGAAATTTTAAGAAAAAAACTCCGATAATTATTTCAATTGGTTGTAACTCTGAAAATAATGCGAATTTTTCAAAAAAAAAATAGTTGGGACTCTATGGAGAACTCTTTACTTTATATAAGCAGAATGTTATTATTTCAGAAGTATTTTTTATAAAAGGAGAACATTCTGAAAAAAAGTTATTCTAAGTTAATTTTTTTGCCAAAATATTATATTTAAATAACTTTTTTTTTGTCAAAATGTCCTTACAACAATTTTATACATGTATTCTAATCTGTGACACTAAATATCATGAAAATTATCCATTTATGCGCTTTTTTTCAAATCACGGCTCCAAACGTAGTGGTATACCTTAAGGTTTAAAATAGGTCCAGTTGTACATTGTAGTCGTGACAGTTGGTGAACCCTTTATTTAGTTGCGACAAATGTTCACAAACATTTGCAAATTATGTTTCTTATAAGACGCATGAGAATGTGACAAAGTCTAGGCCTCAGTATACATAATCCTAAATGTCGTATGGATTGCACGTGAATAAAATTTTAAATAATTCTCTTAATAAATAAACAATTCTCAATATAGCATTAATATAAAGCATTGAAAAAAATATGAATTGCTAGAAAATATTAAACTTGCTCAAGGGAAAAAGTGCGCAAAGTGCATTTTAGTTTTCAAATGCAACTACAAAGTGTCTCTATATTTTTCTTTTAATTTATAAAATTCGCATGAAATTTTAAGTCCTTCAAATTATTTAAACACATGAAAGCATCGCCAGAAAAGAGAAAAATGATAACTTTCTGAACAGCAATGTAAATTCAATTTCGCCATATAGATAATTTTGCTTTTAGATTAATAAGTCGAGATCATGCAAAGAAAAAAATAACAAATTTAAAAACTTTTAATTTAAAATCATTGATAATAGGTTTTTTAAGTTTGAGAAAAGAAAAGACTTTGGTTCTATAGTCCAAATATTATCTAATATCTGTTTATGTTTATATTATTTAAGGTAACACAGTACGATTCAACTGACAAAAATTGGTCAAGAAATCAAATCTGTTTTTTTTTTTTTGCCTAAATTATAGCATTTATATACTTTTCTTAGATCTTACAAAATCTGAAAGCTATAAGTTGAGAAAATGCAGAATTATGATAACTTTTACGTGTGTGTCCTTTTTTATTCACTTCCCAATGGCACAAATCAAAACTTTCACAACTGACGAACATCGGAAAGATAAAATAACTAGTTTGTCTTCATTTAAAATACTAAGGCTTTTTTTCTATTGTGCCAAATGGTTTAATAATCTTCTAATTATTAATAATAATGCATGTAACAAAAATTGGTATGCATTTTTGAATCACAATAATACTTATTTTTTTAAAAATAATTGAATTTAGAATTTATACATTTTTTTAAAGAATTTTTTCAATAAGCTTTCAGAAAAAGAAGTATTTTGCGAATATCATTTAAGTTATCATGAAACTCATGCTAACCTTTGTTATGCATAATGGGACATACTTTAAAATAAAATTTCATGTGTGTATGTCAATTTTCGTAGAAGGAGTAGCATTTTAAAATCATAATTTTTCCCCTTAAACAAATTAAATGGTTAGCTTTATGTAGTACTTTTTGAGCACAAAATCTGTTTTGCATAACGCATAAATATAGGGAAAAACCGAATAATTTCTGAAAATCATTAAATTAAGAAATTGTGTGGAAATAGTACCATGACTGCTTTAAACTGTTATAAAGTGTATCAATCAAGTTAAATTGTTATAAAATGCATTAATTATAACTAAACTATTAATATAAGATTACAAATGTAATGCACACACCTGTTTCAATTATTTAATTTTGAATTATACACATAACCTTTATAGTCAATTTAGAGACCTCCAAATTTTGTCTAAGGTATATTCTAAGGTACTAAATTTTAAATATGTGCATCCAGAAGTATAGCTTATCGTTCCGTCGCCCTTTCTACACAACTTTACTGAAGCTATCAAACTTTGAAGGACCATAGATAATCTTTGAAAACGCCTTTCAGTACTGTCTCATGTTGATGAAAGATTACATTCCTTAGCTAGTAACGAAGATGGATTGTTGAAACATTCAGTAACCCGAGTTATAAGGCAAGACGAAGTCGAGTTTCCCCTCAAGCAATTTCTTCGCCAAGGCAAAGATAATACAAGGTATGTTTTGAATTTTAAAATGGGAAGCTGCGATGCATTGATTGAAAATATCCGTACTTTAAATTTTGATTCTCATGGTTTGGAATATCCGTTTTTCAGCTGCATGTGCTTTGAAATATTATATAGAAATTTACCCAACTTACTTAGTAGCAACTGTTGAATAAAACGGATAGTGAATAGTTTGTGTGTTTTCAATAAGGGAATCAAACGACTATCTGTTCTTTGTAAAAAGTTATGTTTTTTTTTGTTTAATTTTATTATTGGTGATTTTCCTGCAATTTAATATGTTTTCATAAGACAATCAAACGTGAACCTTTTTTAAGAAAAGAAAAAAAAGTATGTTATAGTACAAAAATAATGATTGTATGGTGAATGTAAATTTTGTAACAAACGACACATATAATTGAAAACGAAAAGAAAACTAATCCGTTAAAAAAAATTCGATTTATCTTTAAATACAATTAACGGAAATTTCTCAATATTGAAATCCCAATTCAAATGCATTATTTTTTAGATAGTTTTAGTTTTAAAATATGTTATACGACGCCTCTGCACAAAATTTTCTAGAGCACATTCCATAAATTACCTCTTGGGCTACTTCATGACGTTATTTGACATAAATAAGAGAAAGAGTTATGTTAACATCGCACTATAAAGCAACACAAGGCCATTGGCGAAGGACCTTATAGTTTTGAACATCGTTCAAGTGACGAGGACACACACACGACACCTCCTCTCTCTCTCTCTCTCAAAACTACTACACCACGCCAATGGGAAGACTTAGAGCCTTGATAGATTTGACGCGCATCATCCCCCTCTACACTGCGGTTTTTGGTAGTCGAAATGTCACGGGTGCCACTGAAGTTGTAACCATAGCCACTGGGTTACCGTAGTCACATTATTTGAAATAAGAGCCTCTCCTTTTGTGCTTGAGCCGTGATAAAAGCAAATCAACATTGCTATATGAGTATAGCAAACAGTCATGTAAATGTCAAGAAAACGATATATCATAATTTTGAAGCTGTTAGAAATATACTGGAAAAAAATAATAGGATGTCTTGATCGGGAAGGATTCAGTAGGGTTCATGAGTGAGACCATTTGAAGATATTTGTGTAAAGCCTATTCAAGTCCAAGTGGGAGAATTCTTTTAAATGTAACAAGGTAAAAAGTATTTCTTGTAGATAACTACAAAAAAATAAAACATTTTTACAACATATAATTTGATTAATATTTTTTAAAATTGTATCAAGGCATCAATACGTATTTGAGAAACAACCATGAATGCAACTACCAAAATACTAAGGGCTCAAAGAAATAATTTTTAAGTTGTTCATATTTAAAAGCAAATTTTTCGTTCCTGCAGTGCAATATATTCTCTGTATTTAATTTTCTAGTCAGCAGCAAAAGACATTTCTGTGAATTAATTGCTTTGGTACATTCATTATTTTTTTTTTTTTTTGCGGAAGTCAAATATTTTTGTACGAAATCCGTTTGGTTTCATCAGTATTTTACATATTCAAATGCCTTGTGAATGCCTAGAAGATAGTTAATTTCAAGTGGCTGCTAAAAGAATAAATTGAAAAAGAATTAATTTTTTTTCACACTGTGTGAATGAAAATTTCTTAAAGTTAGAATTCTTTTTTGAATTAAAGAAGAATGAAATGGAAGAATTGATTACGAGAGCTTGAATTAATTAAACTAAAACTGTCACAAAAAAAGAACCAAATATCTTTTTCCCAAATTGAATGAAAGAGAAAATAATTTAGATAAAAGAATGAAAAATCTCTGGAGTTTTCCTGAAAGAGCTACTTCAAGTGATCAGTTTCAATCTGATTCAAGGGATCAAAACTTTAATGCGAATGTTTTGTGCATATACGTAGCCGTGTATTTCTTGTTCATGTTTGATCATTTCACGGAAATTTCACATTTTAGTTACTAACTAGATTTACTCAAATCTCTTGATACTAAATTAGAGTCATATGACGAGGAGAGCACTTTGGTCAGTGTTATGTTCACCAAATGTCCCTATCACACCGACGTGAAGACTTTGAAACTAGTCAGATTTATTGTGTGCATCTATCCCTCTACACGACAGGTATTTAGAAACACAAAGACTCAACAACACTGGTCAAGATTTTGCGACCCAAATCTCTCAACTCTCGCTGCAACAATAAATAATTACAAGCAGAACGTGTGAGCCCTTTTATATGAGAACTTGTGCCACGCCCAACCGATGGAGCAGACAATCGGGGGTTAATTTTTAACAGAAATTGTCTAAGTTCTTTCATACGTCCCTGATGCTACCTGTTGTGCTACTCCCTCAAGCACTCGAAAAAGTGTTTTCCTTCCCATTAGTTGATTCAACTAAAAGGATATTGTGGAAGCTACGAGCTTCACACGCAGCGACTTGTGTATTGAAAATGGAGAAAGTTTTGATTGCATCTTCAGACTCAATCATTGTACCGATGACTTCTCTACAGCTCTTCCTTTTCAATCAACTCTGTGTCCGAGTGTGAAAAGAATTCTCGCCCCTCTTTACACAAGAGGAGACAGGAAACGATCCATACATTTATTTGATTAATTTAATGTTTATTAACGTCAAACAAAACTTTGCCTATTGGAAGCATATCTAGTAACAATAAGGAATGACTAGTTGTGTGACGAAGACTACATCTTAGTTACTATGACACTTTCTTAACTTCCATATCTAGCGAACGTGGGGAATTTTAGCCCCGACAGATTTAACGTGCATTAGCTTTTCTACACGGTGGGTCTTTAGTGGGGTCAGGATTGAATCCGATTCCTCGACTTAAGCGAAAAAACCGCCATCCAAAAGTTCCATAATAACTAGATTTCCTTGGATATACACTTTTACTTAAAGCAGTGCTTCTCAAACTTTAAATATTTTCGACCCAATATTCAATCATAATTTTCATCGTGTCTCCTACCATACAATAACAATGTATTGAATTCAATAATACTATACATTGATTCTAATGCTGCAATACGAATTTAAACACTTAAGTGCCACTAGCGTATATAAATATCCCACACAGCCAAAGCTTTCAATCCCTCGGACGTATATATACGTCTTTCCAAACTACGATCTTCTCTGTGCACTGTTATTCATAAAATTATTCCGAAGGCTTTGGAATGTAGTAAAATGATCTTGACAGTGTTTGCGAAGGATTTTCTTATTTCAAAGAAGGCTTTATTTATATTCATTCCTTTTCGTCTCCCCCCAATACATCACATATACGCGCCTTCGTGGAAAACGGTGGTATTGGGTAACAAAACCCGTAACTTTTAATCGGCAGTTGAGGGATTAACTATAAACCGTACAAATTATCAAGATAAGTGTTGATTTTTGCAAAATATTTTATATATGACAAGCCCATGTGGTCACTAGTTATAATTAAATTTGTTCTTAACTTAGTATTATTAAATTAATTATAAAATACATTGTGCAGTACTGATCCATTTATAAGTGTATTATATGAGTGCAAATGTGTATTTAATACTTTATTATCTCAGAATGTATTTTGTTTTCTTACTTTCAGTAAATTAATAATTTTTGTTTAAATAATTTTCGACTTTTCAACATGCTCGCTCCTCCCTCGTAGGGTTGTCACGCCCCCTAGGGGGTCGCCCAACAGTTTGAAAAACGCTGAACTAAAAATAATTAAAATGATAGGATTTGAAATAAAGTATACATTGCAGTTTATGCTTTTTAAAAATCAATTTGCCATTTTCCACATAATATTATTTGTAGCTTATTGACATAAATTATAATACAAAGCTCCAATTTCCCTTAACTTTATATTCCTAATACCTAAAAATGCGCCATCAAAACCGCCACGATTAAATCTCAATTTCGAGCCAGGTCGTGACAAAGGGATAACATCGTTCGAAATCGGCTTAAAGAAAACGCCTCGATACAAATAATTTTTCTAAGGGTTAAGACCATAGACACAACAGAAAAATGAGAGATTAAAAGACACAATCGAGTCTGGCCGCTGCTGTAGACACTTGAATTAACAGAAAGAGACGAGACGGATAAAAAGATCTTTTGTTGATCTGAACTTGGACCGAAAAGACTATTCTTTCTATAGAGGGAACAAATGGGGTCGTCAAAAATTACTCGAGGATTTGTTTTCGTAAACCCTTCGCTTTTGCTTGTGATGTAATTGTATAACTATTTTTGATGTTTCGCTGCTTTAGGAAAATCGAAGATATTTAATTAGAAGAAGAATTACATTCTGTTGGTTTTAAGGATTAACGGTATTAATTAGAAATCAAAAATTAATCTGTACTGCAACATTTTGTTATATATTTGCACTTTTATAAATACGTTATAATTTTTAAAAAACTGGTTTTCTGTTCCGGTTCAGTAAGTTTGACAATTATTTATTAATGCAATCGAACTTTAAAACCACGCGAGGGCTACTGGCGATAAACCTGGTAATTTTGAACCACGGACAAATTACAAAGAAACCTGAGCGGGCACCTCCGCTTTCAAATGTTTCACGCTACATCGACGTTAGGGCTTTGATCCTTGACAAATTTAAAGTGCACCGGCCTCTCTACACGAAGAGTCTTCAGTGATGTCAGGCCCCACGTTCGTGACCATAATCACCTGGCTACCATGCCTGCATTTTGTTTTGAAATGATTGCTGAAACTTCTACTTCCACTTCCTGTAAAACGTTGTGACTAAACTGTGAATTTCCCACCACACAGCTGTGAATCGGTATCTTTGTGGATCACCACACGTGAATTATCACCCGCAACCTTAAAATTATTGCGTTGTCCCTTCTTGGATCACCCCGGCAACCTTTGAAATCACGAGGAACCCTTTTTTCTGCCCACTAGCCGGATGTAACAGGAAGCTAAAGACGCCGGCTGCTGATCCCCGAAGCTAGTGAGGGTAGAGGGAGAGAACGGGAGATGGTCTGACAAACTTTGTTGAGAACGGGCCCCAAAGAAACTCCTCCCGCACAAACCACATCACTTGAACTCTAATAATTTCTTTAATAAAATAAATGTATAATCTGCAAATAATAGTTGTGACGTAAATAAACTAAATGTTTAAATTAATCAATATCACGCTACCGTTATTTATCTCAAACGTCACAACGTGAACTGAACTGTTAGCTGTGATTTAGTGTGTTTATTTTTTTCCCATCAAGAAGGTAAAAATCGAAAGCCAGAAGTAACCACTCCTAACGTATATTTACTGTAGAAATTCGATTGTAACTTATATTTATTATGTATGCTTTTTTTATTTAACAGTTATATGTAACGTTTAAATGGCTATTAAATTTTCTTTAGTAAAAACAAAGACTCGTCAATGATTACGTTAATGCTTAACTGTTGGATTCAAGAAATAAGTTTTGTACGGACCCGAAAGGTCAACGAATCTAGCTTGCGAAGAAAAGGTAAACTTTTAACCTTTATTAATTGAATTAGGTTTTTCTCACTAGATATATATAAAATTTACTAATGATTCGTATTCATATATTTTACGTGTTCCAAATTTTAAGCACTTAGAGAAAATAATTGACCAATTTCATTAATTAAGGACAGGTGAAACGAATCTAAAAGAAATCATGTTTAATTTTATTAAACGATTTAATGTTGATTTTCGATAATTTTTTAAATAAATTGTTTTAAAATAATATCAGTTTTTGGTATGAACTATGTATTACAATGTATAAAAATGTTTCTATAATTAAATTCAAGACTTTTACTTTGTATTGACTACTATATCCAAGATTCGTGACGATAATTAAGAATCTTGTATTAACACATATCCCAAAAGATGGCAAAGGTTTTATTTCTATGTTTCCCAATACTAAATTTGGCATGGTGACAAAAAACCTTCTGAAATATTAATCTTCCTTTTCTGTCACTTCATAGGTTTTCATTGTTATATCTGTTTCCTCTTAGTATAAAACAAATGTAATTCTTATGGAAAATAATTTGTTTAGAAACATGTAATTGTTTGAAAGAATATATATTTAATTCAATATTTTAGTTAAATTTTTAACTAACAAGGAGTTAAAATAACTCATTAGCATAAGTACCAAACAAATAAAATGGAAAATATCATATTCATGACAAGTTCAAGAGAGAAATACTTTCCAAGAGTATAGCTGTATTTTCATCCAATTTTTCTATTTTTCCATCAAATGTAATTTTCTAAGCTCTCCGATACAGAATTCTTATAAATATAAATTTAGAACTCGTACCTTATGAGACTTCAAGTATTGATAATAATGCCAGTCCTTTTCTTAATCTAAATGTATATTAATAAAATTATATCTACTTTGTGTTGTAAATGTCCAATAAAGTCCTCAACGTTACCTAGACAATATACAGACTTCCTCTTCGGCTGCTGATCTATTCCTGCCATGAATAACAGCTGGGTTTTATTACGCACTTAGCACCCACAGGAAGCTGCTAAAAGCCATTGTTTGTCCCTGAAACGTTGGTCACATGGGTATGTTCAACCAATGACATGGAAGAGAATCACTTTCGATTTTCCCTATGAGAACCTTGCATTAGTCCCCCTGTTATCTAATATGTATGGAAATGATGTAAAATGTGCAACTCCAGTTATACAGGCCTCATGGTATTGATTTAATTCTATATATGAGCGACATGTTCTGATGGGTTGTTGTCGTGTGTTGAGGTTTGAGGTTATAAACATACCTTATTCCAGGATTGTCTGGTATTATGGCCACGGTAGAGGGGTTTGTGGTAATAGGTTTACGATTATCTCATATTGTAATTAATATTTTACTTTTCATTAAGCCCTTACTTACGAATGCCCAACCAGTATCGTGATCTCTCGCTTTATTTGATACATTATTTATTACATTATCACTCGAAACATTTTATGACATACGTATTGAATGCATAATCCACTGCATGCACATATTAAGGAATTCGCTTCAAAATATTTTTACCAGCCAATCATTATGCTATGATATGGATATATATCACACTTATTGAATAGTAATAATTCCTCGTTAATAATTTAAGAAGATTAGAGAATAACAAAAATGGTTCTTAAAGGGGTTTTTTTTTTGTGATATTTCGGAACATAAATTGAGATAAACTCATTTTTTAAAAATTTTAGTGCAAGTCTTAAAACACTTTGAAACATTTCAGTTAGGGTTTTTAATCAAATAATCATTTCTATTATATTTTTCTGTCTTGGCCTTCGGACAATATTCGTCTATAAAAATTAAATCGGAACCAATTTTTTTGTGGTAAATTTATCAAATTTCAATTTTTGAATTAGGTTTAAGGAAAAGTAGACGTTAACAAGTGAACTAATTTCAAAATGCAATGGATATTTTTGTAAAAATAAATCAAAATTAATTAATTTGTTTTGAAGAAACGAAAAACGAACTCTTTCCCTTTTATTACTTTGTAAAATTCTGTATAAAATACTGTAAAAATTGTGTAAAATACTATATAAAAATCAAGCTATTTACAGTTGTCAAATGCATTATTTTTATTACCTAATGTTTACTCAATAAAATATATGTTTACGTCTTGGTTATGGTTATTGAGATAAAGATTTTTCATGCTCTAAGTACTTGTTAGCATTCCATGTCAACCATTACCTCTGCACTCTGCACGTAGGCGATCTTTTCACGATTGGTAAATATCTTATTTTCATTCACTGCTACAAATAAAACACTCAAAAACAACTTTTTTAATTAATGCATAACAAAGTCTGCAATTGTAAAGTAGTGAAATATTTTATATATATATATTAGTATTTAAAGCATATTTTTATAAAAAATAATTCTTATTATCGAAACTTTTCTTTGGCTGAGTAGATTATATTTAACTTATTGGATTAGTTATCTTTCTTCTGCATGCTTTATAGCAGACTACGTAAAATATAGTATAGTAGCACATAACATAAATTATATTTACCATTTAGCCTTAAAAAGAATATTCTTTTTAAATGTTTTCAAACAATTTATTAAAAATATTTATTTCAAAACTCAAACCTTCAACATTTATAAATATATATATATATCGGTACCTATAGGAACTTTCAATAATAATGGATCTCTGAGGGCGAGTGACTTTAAGTATGTAGTAAATCACGAATGCTTGTATTTTTTTATTATCAGCCTTATTAATTACACACCATGTTAATTATTTAATTTAATACTCTTAATTATCATTTATATCTTATTAGCGATAATGCTATTAATGTTCAAGTGCACTCTTATCTCTGTTATGCACACACATGCATGTAAATAAAAATGAAATTATGTTTCAAAACAGCTATATAATTTATTTGCAACTTACTTATTGCGTGATGGTTAAATAAGAAAATTTTACTTTGTGAAAAAGTATTTTTAGTGCATTTACATTATTAACTTTTTAACTTAACATTCTAAGTATACACCAATTTTCTTTACTAGATATCAATTTAACAGTATGAAATATATTTTTCGATAAATTTTCTTAAACTATTATTCTTGTTTTAATGTCAAACTGTTTTTCACTTTAACGGTCTATTATTAGTGAATTTATAGAATAATTTAAACAGATAGGAAAATGTAAAGTTGTTAATCTAGTAAAACTTTAACCGACTTCGTCAGTTATTTCATGAAATTCCAGGATTTCAATGGAAATAGTTGCCATACCCTAATAATAATATATGTATATAATCATAATTTTTTTCTTTCATTATTATGCATAAATTTTGACTGAAGGTGTAGGTTACGATCTTATAAAAAGATTCACCCTATTTCACTGTCCTAAGTCAGTGAAAACTTTAGAAAACATAATAGTTTCTTATTTTGGTCAAATGGGATTTTTATACATAGGTTTGTGGTTCATGGTATCCATTTTAAGAATATCGCCTTTCAGTGTTAAGCAAGGTGTTTAATATGTCTGGCATTTATTATTATTATTATTCTATAATTATCAACATAATATTACATTATTAATACTCTTACGCAGTATTGCCACTCAATTACTACAGCTCAAATTCAAATTTTTTAAAGTCAGAATAATCTTGCATCATTTAAAATATTCGTTTCAAGATATTTTTCTACAAGACAGCATTTTATAAAGCTCATTATTCGGATGTAATTTCGTTTTAATAGGGCATTCCTAAGATCCTATTTTGCTTAAAAACTTTTTTGTCAAAAAAAAAAGTATCATTTTTAACGACTTCCTCTTTAATATGCTTTAGGTATACAACATATTCAATCTCATTTTTCCTTTTCGGTACTTGCACTGCTTTTTCCCTTGAATTAAATTGCTATAAACGCAACGGTGGAGTTTTTTTTTCATTTACTTTCATCTCTGAAGTTCCTGAATCAGCATCATTTAAATTTGTGAAGAAAATCTGAGCCTGAATAATTGCTTCACTGCAATGGTTCTGGAAGTACGAATGTTATGCCGGCTTTCCTGCAGGAAGTGTTCCATCCCTTTGCTCGTTGCTTCGCTTCCTTCCCTTGGATTTCACCTGCAATCACCACTAATAACCAAAAGTGGTGTAACTAGCAGAGGTTGTTCGTCAGTGTTATAAACATTATATTTTGCTTAGGTGGAGGTACTAAGTGAAAGTGGAGGGAAAATATATCAACAGAGCATCTAAGATGTGGTGGAGGTTTTTTTTACTAAAGTTTATATTTTCAGTCGTTTGTTTTAATTTACTTTTGTATCTAATTAAATTATGTACGTAACTCTTAAGGTATCCGACTACGTTCGGAACCGTGATTTTAAAAAAGCGCATAAATGGATAATTTTCATGATATTTAGTGTCATTTAGATTAGAATACATGTATAAAATTGTTTTAAGGGCATTATGACAAAAAACATTATTTAAATACTATATTTTGGCAAAAAATTAACTTAGAATAACCTTTCTTCAAAATGTTCTCCTTTTGTAAAAAATGCTTCTATTGTATTAATATTTTGCCTGTATATAGCTCAGACCTCTGTACAGGGTTCAACTATGATTTTTGAAAAATTCACATTATTTTTCAGAGTTACAACCAATTGAAATAATGAACGGCATTTTTTTTCTTAAAATTATGTTTTTCAAGTGTTGGATGTATGATAAAAGTTTTTCATGCAACTTTTTTTAATATTAAAATAAATAAGTCATGTGACCCGGATTGATTGTTTGATTGTATTATGAAGAGACTTTTGGTAATAGACCTTGCAATTCTGAACCAAGATTATCTGACGAGAAAGACACCTGAGCATGCACCTTATTCTCCAAATTTCCACGCTACGACAACGTGAGGAATTTGAGTCTTTAACATATTCAATAAAGTATACCTTTTGTGTGTGGCACCAGAACATTAACCATACTACTGGATAGAAACAATGCAGGTCACCAATTTCTGACTATGACCATTTGTCTACGTAGGATTCATATAACCTGGAAATTTATATATAGACATTGTCTTTGAAAGCTTTTAATTTATCGTAATTCTAAAAGAAACATTTAACTTGCTCTCATGGAATATTTTGTTATTTTAAACTCAGTGCTTATTTCTTGTTTGAATAAAGAATTTCCTTTTTCACCATGACTTTAAAAGAATTTAATGAATCCAATTTCTATGCTTTAGTAGCTTTGCAAATTCTTTTCCCAAGAATTTAACGAATCAAATTTTTATATCTTAAATACTTTACAAATGCGTTTTACAAGCTTGAAACACTTGATTTTTTAAACGTAAATACCAACTTATTCAGCGTATTTTAAATTGGATCTCTTATTTTTTTATGTATATTGAATAAGACGCTCGAGCTAACTCCGATTTAAATGTTGGTTTTTATGTAATAGTTTTGAAATTGGACTTTTGTGCAATTTATAGTTAATCGTGTTCCTTATTTTCATCAAAAAATACATTTTAAATAAACTTTAATCGATAATCGATGAAGACCACAATATATAGCAACTTTAAACACCAATAAATGAAAAAGATAAATTTGAATAGTATTTGAAATTAAAATAACTTGATGAATAGCACTGTTATTCGACTACTTGTAACTGTTTAAGAGACAGGTCCTCAGTTTGAGGCAAAAAAAAAGTGTTTTTCTCGGAATACACATTAAAAAAGTTACATTTTATGCTGCAAACATTACTACATGAGCTCTTTAATCGCTTTTAACTCCATTAAGGTCTAATTTATTCCACATTACATTCCTTTTCCGCTCGCAGTTGAAAATTTCATTAAACGAGCATTTTTAGGATTAAATTCTTAGACCAGCCAAGCCGGAATAGCAGAAGTATTTACCCAAATTCTTCCTTCTGACCAAATCTCCTCTTCTTTTTCAAGTAGTGAGATAATGTACCGCTTACTTAAGCACAATTGCCTTTGAAACGTTAAAAAGGCGTAAGTGGAGGAGGGAAAAAGGTAAGGAATATATCTCGTACCTACTCATCCAAAACCCGTAGAGAATAATTTAGCCTCGCATGTAATTAGATTAGAAAAAGTACCACCTTCTGGAAGTTATTTAGGTATTATTATTCGTAATCTTTTCCTGGCAGTCGAGAGAATTGAGTCCGGGCAAAATCTAATCCGTGAATCTTACTTTAATTGCAAATAATTACAGAGTGACTTAAGTACTTTTCCATTACACGTTGGAATAGATGCTGAAGGGAGAAAGAAAATGCCGGCCTCTTTTAGAGGAACGTCGGACGCATTAAAAGCGGAACCTGGATTACCGTTGCTTGTTAGAATTAATCTTTATTTTTAGGTGCTAATTAATTTTTCAGAGCAGAGATATGGTACGTTTACGAGAAGGAAGATATTATGATATCCGTCATTTCATAATGAGAAAAAAGTGGGCTAGGAAAGAGAAATAAAACAGTTTGTGGTAATATCCCTTACCCTTTCAATTGCAGACTAGAATATTATAACAAATACAGGAAATATATACTCAAATTGTTTTACTACAATTCTTTTTGAGCGAATTTTATACAACATATAAAAAAGGTCATGAGCCTAATGGCTGAATGGTAGTGTATTGCGTTTCCACGCTACAGGTCAGGGGCTCAAATCTCGGGTTGTACAAGGTTGATTCAGCCTTTCATCCCTTCAGTGGGTTGATAAATGAGCAGCAAGCGTGCTTGGGAACTGAACACTGGGGGTTTCACGTCAGACTGACCACTTGACTGATATGACTAAGGTCACGTAAACTGAGAGCCGCTTTGGCCCTCATGGGTTGTGTCACCACTGAGTTCAGTTCAGTATAAAAAAAAAAAGAGTCTGTCAAATGCATAGAATGAATCTAGAGGACAAAGTTTCATGCATGTTTCTTAGGTATTCAAAATTTTGCAGTGCTTCAATTTAGAAACAAATTGAAATGCCATTTTCTTTCAATCGATATCCATTAAAAAAAACCCTTTAAAATTCAAGAATGAGCTTCAATCTAGTATTTATGTTAACCATGGCATAAACAAGAGGCTAGACAATACATGTCCGCAAAAATCTATCACTGACTACATTGTATAACCATAAATTTCAGTAATTACGAGTAGCATCTACAAGTAATGAAAACCAGTACAAACCAATTTTTCACAAGAAATATTTCGATTTCTGAAGTTTCCGATGATGGTTTAATACAGCAATACTCAACCTGTGGCCCACAAAGCAATTTTGAGTGGCCCGGTCATGACCCATTGCTCTGAGAAATTCTTTTACATAAGACAATATAGCAAAAATTTGGTTGAAAATTCTTTGACACGCAAGAAATCAAATATATCAATTTTGCTTTTTTGCTGTCGATGTCGTACGGCTGCGAATTGATATTCTTTTTCTATTTGTAACGGTTACGGTTAATGAGAACACACAACGTGGAGTAGTAATTTTATGGCTGGAACTAATTTTGTGAACAATCTTTAATAATTTTCAAGCGAAAAATATTCGAATGATTTAGAGGTTGACAGTTTTGTAGTGGAATACAAATATGGATCAGTACTTGTTTCATTTGTCACGAAAGTGCTGTATTTTAAAAAAACCATAAAATGGAATTATTTAATGATATGTTTCCTCTTTCAAGAGGTGATAAATAGGCTTTATTGAATATTCTTTGTAACAGCAACAAATTGTTTCGTCAGTGGTAATGTCACAGTAGTAACAAAGACATCCTCAGAAGTTTGTTATATTATTGGTAATCATATGGAACCGTTTACTGATGCAAAAATTGTGGGGAAGTGTTTCTTAAATTCTTGTAATTAAGTGTTAGTGACAAAAATAAATAAATATAAAAAATAATAATTAAAAAAAAAATCAAAACAGGAGTTATAATATTTTGATCAGTTTTCCATATTCTAAACTTCCAATGTT
>BMAV01007264.1:168489-210651 GCA_019973955.1 Trichonephila inaurata madagascariensis
AACTTTTTTTAATCTTTAGTTATGGAAAAGTTATTGGAAATCATTTTTCGTTCCAAAAACTGTTTTGACATCGAAAGGAATTTATTTAAAATAATGAAAGTTGAAAGTAAATATACAGCAAAAATTTTTATATTACGGTTAAAGCAAAATAATCCGCTTAGGTAATAATAAAAATAACACTTCGTTGTTTTTTCTTATGTGTTTAAAAATATGCTTTCAAACATACATTGAACACGCACACTCATCTATTTCTCTATGTAATAATATTTAGGTATTTTAAATTGTACAGTTCATCGTTTGTAATTTCAAATTACTATTACAAATTGTTAATTATCATGGCTATCAGAAAAATGGCAAATTTATAACTTCCGCATTAACAACTGACTTTAAATTAGATATGCTGATTAAAATACTTCTATTTTTACTTTTTTTTTACAATTTCTTATCTCATATATTTTAACAACTGTCCAGTTCAACGTACATTTTTATACAACTATTTGCCATCATGTACCAAACATTCCAAACCAAATGCCTGTTATATTTAAAGTCTGTAAATTTTTCTGATATGTATTAAATGCAAATTAATTATTTTTGCAAGTAAATGATAACATGTATTAGTGGCATATGAAACATATAAAGTATTTCTTTTAAAATTACATGGAATCCTTAAAGTTAACTGAACAACCTGAAAGTTATCTTCCAACCGAATCAGCAAAATCATTAATTTATATTCTCTATAATGTTATTATTTAAATAATGTTAAATATATATATAAATACTTGTTTTTTAAAGTATTTAAGACATGTTAACATGTGGCTTGTTTGTGGATATATATAAGTGCTAGTAAATATTATTTCTCGTACAATTAAAATAATGTGAAAATTTTAACTGTACATTAATGTAAATATTTGCTTGTTTCAAATGTTGTACATGTTTCAAATATTGTACATGTTTGTACAAATATTTTACATATTCTCATGTATAGGTTTCAAATATTTAAAAATGTCGTTAAATGTTCATTGGTAACTAAAAAACAAATCTATAATGTACGAAGCAATAGGAAAATGAACGTACTATTTGAAAATTCATACATTAAAAATGTGGATAGTGAAGTGAGATCCCTTACACATCTGATTTATTTGGCTGTATTGAAATTTCACTTCTGAAATGGGTATTTTCGAGAGTTGTTTTAAAGAATAATTATACATATAAAAGCATTTTAAATAATTACTTCACTGAAATATATTAAAATAGATTTGAAACACTATTTTCTTTTTATTAACATATTAACTATGAACAAGTAATATTAAAAAAAAAATAATAAAGTCAATTCCTATTTAGGCCAACAAAGAAAAGTTTTAGCTACTTTTTTATTAAACAGTTACAATTAATATAAATATGTATATACATATGACAGAATCACAACATTAAGTGACAAAATAGAAAGCGATTTTACTTTCAATTTTCTTCTCTATATGTGGTGTTGGACTTTTTCTTTTTTGTTATTATTTATTCATTAATTAAATTTAATAATTCTAATAAAATAGTATAGTAAAAAAAAGAAAATCACATTCTCAAAAACAAGACCATTCCGGGTGAGATTCAAGCCTACGACCTTTGGATTAGAAGTTCAATGCGCTGTCCATTGCGCTGTAGGGACACAAAGAACGATTTTCCTTTCTATATATGCTGCTGGGCTATTGTTTTTGTTTGTTACTACTTATTCATTTTTTAATTTAATTAATGAATTACTATTTAAAAAAAGTTTATTAACATCAAGTGTCATTCATTACAAGTGTAAAAAAATGTATTTGAACTCGAATGGATGAATATAAAGTATTTTATTAACAATTGAAAATTTGAACAAGATATATATATATATATATAATAGAGAGAAAGAGAGAGCGCAGAGTGAATTAGCAGTATGAATTGTAAAAAAGCTAAAAATGCTCATAGTCTGTATATTCTATGCATTTTAAATTCATTTTAAACAAATTTGGACAAATAATTTAGTTTCCCCAAAATTAAATAATCTTATGTCAGTTTGTTAATGTCAAATATATAACTGGGAAATAAGATTCCTACCGCAAATAAAGCCCTGATTCTATTTTCAAACAGAATAGCTTCGGGCAATTCAGTTTCTAATTCAAACACCTTACTTATCAAGGGTACGGATCTAATTGAAATTACAGTGATACAAAATCATCTTACAAACAAGTCTACGACGTGGAAATGAACTTTTGCAAAGCACACTGGAATGGAGCAATGCATACATTATCGCACCTGTGATACACCAGGGCAAATTTGAAGAGAGAATCCTTCGCGATCTGACTTCTAAACCTTAATGGATTAATCAATATAATCTCCCCACCCCCACTTCCTCAGGAAAACGAAAACAGGGGTGGGTTCTCTCCCCCTCCCCGACAGAGAGAAATGGAAAATTAGCGAGAAGCAAACGTAATTTATTACTTATTACTATTGAATGCGAAGAATCCTCTTTAAACGAGTCTCCCATATCTCGGAGAATTAATTAAAGCTCCTGGAGCTCTTTCTCTTTTGCTGCTTCCAAGACTTGTTATTCTGCTAGAATTACGGATCTCAGAAATCCGAACAGCTGCATATAATAAACTGTATTTGGTTTAATCTTTCCCTAGGATAGGTGGGGTGTTTGTCAGTTAGAAACACAAACCTCTGCAGTTATGATTGTTGCTTTATCGTATGGAACATTTATGAGTGTTTGGATTTGAAATTGATATCGTGCCTTTTCTTTCAAGTTATCCTTCAGAAAAGTACTTTCTTAGATGTAACTGCTAATTAGACTTTGATAATGAGGCTAATATTGGATTTAGATATTCATTCAGTTTCAACTAACTAGAGATATCAAATGAGTGTCATATATTTTGGTTTGTGAATAGTTATTCTGTCATCAATATGTAGACAGATTTATTGTTACACCGTTATTTTAATAAGCTTGCTACAACTTGCAAGCATGTTTGTTCTCTTAGTAACAATTCATAAGAATTATGGGGAAGTTATTAAAAATCAAAATATATTTTATGGTAAAAAAAATAATTTCAATAGTTACATGATTGTGTGGATTACTCTTTTAGTGTCAAAATTTTATTTATCCAAAGAACTTAGACTATATAGAACAGCTTCTAAATTTCATGCTTTGAGTGAATTTTGCCATGTTCATTAGTGACCGTATAAAAGTGTATTGAAATTAGTACTAACTCGCCACAATTATTAAAAACTGTATGTAGTATGTAGAAATAAACAAAATTTAAGTAAAATCGATTATGTTGATTTTTATTTATTTTTTTCTGTTACAAATTATTGTCCTTATAACTGTGAAAAATATTTAATAAAATATTCCCTTAAAAAATTATTTTTATATTTAATATACATATTTTATTCTAATCAACTAATGAAAAATTGCGTGAACTTTGGTACTAAGATAAGTATGTAAAAAGAATTTTGATTTTATTTCTAGTAGTGCACAAAAAATAGATACATATAATACATATTATAAATAGTAGTATAGTCACAGATAATAAAAATGAACGACACTGAAATTAATTATTTGAATATTTGGGCACTTTTACTCTTCTAAGGTTCCAATTAATCCCATATTAATCCAAAGTAGGGTATTCGTTGAGAATTAAACGCCTCTTTCATTTTAATAGAAATTGGAATTTTCTTTTATACATTATTTATAATTTATTTGAACCAAGAAAGGAATTGGATGTGTCTCCTTCAAGTATTGCAATTACGTGTGTTATTTTTGAAGAAAAGATTATCAAACGCAAAGGGCATTTCAGAAATTTCCAATAACCGATTGTAAACAATATTTAATCTAGTATAGAACTTCAAAAACCTCATGTTTATTGGAAAGAACAAACTGAAATAATAGAGTGTCAATTCAGAAGTTGAACCATATTAACATACGAGCATTTTGATTTAAAATCAATACAGCAGGTTTCATGATGCATGTACCCAACTTATTTATACTAATACATAGAATGTACATCCGTCTTGTATTGAAATGGTAATCCAGTTAAACAAATTGAAAATCCGTTTAATTTCCTAAAATTTATTTTAAGATTTAAATCCGTAAGTATTTATTATTGGATTACAGTATATAACACATGAATACCAGTGGATAAACGTGGTTTTCAATCTGTTACAAATACGATTCAATGAAAGAGAACATGAGATTTATTATTGAAACATTGTATCACTGGGACTCATCACAAGTCCAAACTATACGACAATAGATCCAGCAGCAACTGACCACTCCGAATCGAATCAGTCTCCGAAGACAAATACCCATTTCTCATTCTTATGGGTTCTCATTCAACAATAACAAACCCCCTTACAATCTTACATCTTCTAAACTAGTTCGTTCGATAGCCCAAATAATGATGGATCTGAAGCATCGAATGTTGGGTGGATCGAATCCGCGAGGGGATGGGTTCCACCTGCTGTATCGGCAGGAACCAAACGATAAATAGCTGAGGTATCGGGAAATGCGTTGCCTCTATGATCGATTATCTCGGGATGCTATCGTTACAGGAAGTACGCCCACAGACAAAATGCACGCGTGACTCATGACCAAAAGGTATGGGCAATGTGTCACGAGCCACATTTCGAAGAGGGTGGAGGTGTCTCGGGTAATCATTTTGGGGACTGGGTTTGATTTTCTATCTGCTTTCGAGAAGTCTGGTAGGGGATTAAATTCGAGATAATGCTTCTTCCATGTTTCATTGTTTAGGGTCTCCCTTTTTGTTTTTAAAAAAAGTTTTACTTTTTAAAGTTCTCGTGGTGTTAAAGAGTGGCTTTCAACATTGAGGGGGAGATTGCGGTGCATAGTAAATTGTTTTGAGTATTAGAGTGGAAATTCAAATGTATCGTATTTCGTACAGGGAAAATGTGTATTTCAGTATAGGACTTCCATAATGCTTTTTCTAAATTCAAATAAATGTGACTTAAAATTTAGTCAATGCATTCTTTTGACAAAAACTATGACTTTTTTTCTATAATTTTTGCAGGTACATAATTTAAATGTAACGTGAATTAATTTGAAAAACATTGCTTTTTTAATGGAATTATTCAAATGCACAGTTTTTTTTTATTGGATTACCTTCATTTTAGTCGCATCGTTTTGTATTAATTTAAATAATAAAATAATTTTTAAAAAAATATTTTTCAAATCTTATAAGGAAATAAAATTAAATTTCTGAAAGTTAAAAAAATATATTTTAAAATATGACGAGTCATATGGAAGTTTTTAAAATTCAAATATCATTTTCTTTTAAGAAAAAGCACCATTGACAAAAACAGAAATATTATGTTAGCATCGTTTTCTTTCTGAATTTACATCAAGAATGGAAAGAAATAATGCCTTCCTAAATATACATTAGTAAATATTTAAATGAAGAAAACACAAACATCTTCTGTAATGTATGTTAGAAAATTCTTGCTCAATTTAAACTGATTTTCTCATTTGTATAACAATTGATGCAAAAATACAATATTTATATATCGAGGGTAAATTAATTCAAACATTTTAATAAAATTGGATTCGAAGTACAATGCTTCTTCCAAAAAGATCTCCTTCTAAATGGATATTTTTATACATAATTATACTTTAAAGTCTTTTAAAGGATCTAGAACATCATACCATTTTAAAAAAAAAAATTCTCATGGATTTCGGAGCAAATATCTTTAAGTACTAATAGTTTTCATAAGTAATACAAGTAATAAAACACTTGATGTAGTCATTGAGGAAAAAATACACTTTTATTAGTTCAAACTATTTAGAAAGCACTGCAAACAAAGGACACTACACAAAGTATATGCATTTACAGAGACAATCATGCATATTACGAAACGTAAAGCCATTATTCATTCGTAAATAATAGCTTCCATTATTCAAAGGAAAGAGCACCTAACAGCCTTAAAATTCCGTATTTCGAATAACTATTTACTATTTATCATCTTAAGTGTTTTCTCTTGAAAAGCAAAAAAAAAAAAGATCAGGAAGGTAACAAAAAAAATCTAATAAAGTAAAAGTAAATAAAGAGTAAAATAGGTTTCGGGCAGAATTCTCAGTGATTGTGAGGAATCTATCGCAATGTCGTTTTTTAAAAGAGGAGAGTAAATAAAAGCACAAAAAAAAAATCATTTTCTTCCAGTCCGATTACACACACAGCTTCACAGTTTTCTTCCACTTTCGTAAACAAGATTCCATCGTTGCTAGATAATGATAATGATATTGCATTGTGAGCTTTTTCAGCGGATACGGTGTTTCTTAAGGCGACTTTCTGAAAAGTGGCTCATTAATGAATTGTTCTTTTCCATATTTTTCTTAATTCCTCGGAATAAAAAAAAAGGATTATGGAAAAGGGAATTTTCACAAATTACTCGAAGACATTACATTAAGATGCAGCGTATCAAAATGTCGTTTTCCAGGATGGCTCATTAGGAAACACAACAAAACAGTGATTATGGGATTGCTCGTGACTAAGTTACACGTAACAAAATATTAACAACTGCTATTGATTGTTTCTTAAAATTACTTGCATTGCGAATATGTTAATTTAAATTTAAAAAAACTATGAGTATTGCGCGTAACTAAATTTAATTCTATCCTTTAAATTAAAATAAGTAACTAAAAAAATATTTAGATTATTAATATGACGTATTTTTACATTAAAGTAATTACAAAATTGTTTGTCAGTTTTATGTAATTAAAATGAAATGCATTAGGTATTACAGAAATTTCGGTCATTTTTAAACTGAGAAAAAGAACAAAACATACTCTGTATTTTTATATAAGATAATTTCACTCACACATCAGATTATCCACTTTCATATTAAATAAACTTTTCCTACTGCAAAGATAATTTAGAATAAATTCTCTAAACTTCAAAGCAGAAATACTTTTCCATAGGTAATATCCCGGTGGACGCTAGTGCTGGGGGGGGGGTAGGGTCAAGTAGAGGTCAGCCAATGTAATTCAAACACACTTTTATTAGCTATTTCACTTTATAACACAAGACAACTTAAGGAGAAAATTCACTTAAAACACTAAACCCGACGAGCAATTACGTTTGATTAATTTAAATATCATAGAAATAAGCACACTTATTTTATATTGGAGTGCTCTTGACTCCATTACTTGGATTATCTTTGCATATCTTCCAACTTATTTAACTATATGACCTCCCACTGTTATCCTATTCAAGCTTCTATATCCACACTTTTAACTATTCACCCGCCTATTTTACGACTAACACTTAAATAGACGTTTCAATTAGCATAAATCTCGTCTTCTTCACAGATAGCGCTTTTCGACTGAAATCACATTTAAAAAGATTATTTTACCCAAGAGGATTAGTGGAATCGTGGATAGACCCGTTACACATGGATTCTATAAACTCTTTCTTACGCTCTATGAAGCGGTTACACTGGTAAAGTGTGCAGTTAATATCACATTACACAAATCGTTCTTATCCTTCTAAACCACTCTCATCCCCCTGTCCTTTGTGACTTGATCATAAGGAACCTCTCAAACTTCATGTGGGTGGAAGGATTGTCGATTGGAATTTCACTCTGGAATGGGTAGATCGTTAGAAGACAAATGTGAGCATCTAATTGCTATGAAGTAACCAATGTCACTTAAGAAAACCCGCGGGCTATTAACTACGGGTTTATAATTTCGAATTACAAAGGATTCGATTCCATAACTCGATAGAAATAATACTACCAATGAAAACCATCATAACCATACATCTATAATAGTTGCATATTTAAAAGAGATATGGTAATTTAAGAAAAACTCAGTGGCCGAGTGGTAGGGTATCGTGCTTTCACCCCCCCCCAGGTCCGAGATTCTATCCTCAGGCAGGGCAAGGCTGACTCAGCCTTGCATCCCTTCAGTGGGTCGATAAATGTGTACCAAGCTTGCATGGATACTAAACACTGGGGGTTTCACGACAGACTGACATCAAGTCAAGTCATCTGCTCATGCACCTCAGCGCCCAAAATCACAAATACTGAGATAAGCACAATAGGCCTTGGCTAGGGATTGCAATACCGGACCAAAAGTCCAATACCGGTATTTTTTAGATATTAATACCGGTATCAGAAATTTAAAAAAAAATAAAGAAAACACAAGTGTATCTTTGTTTTATTTGCCAGTTTTATTAGAGACTGTTAATATCACAAAAAATAACGTGTAACTTATAAATTATAGCAGTCTATAAAGAATGACAGAAAAGTAAAGGAACATCTTATTCATTTAAATAATAAAAAAGTGTAAATATCACTATTCAGTCTGTGGTACTATTACAAATATTTGAAATGTGATCTTAAAAAACAATGCATCAATTTTAATGTATGATATGCAAATACAATGTGAATAACAAACTCACTTATTTAAAAAATATCGAAATATTACGCACTTTCTTCACAACTACAACCTTGATTTCACATATATGAATATCATATCAGACTACGAATCCTGCGCGTGTGCAGTATCGCTCTAAGCTGTAATAGTATAGTTTTTGCCCGCCTCCTCGAATGATTCACATATTTTATCACTTATCTTAATTGTACGATAAAACTTTATATTCACAGTCAAACTAATTTCACCCATTAGGGAGACAAAAACATATACTATTTTGCTATGTTGGCGATTCCTAAACATATAGTAAAGACAATTTTAAGTATTTCTAGTAAGTACCGAAAAAGCAGTATTTAAACTTGTGAATACCGGTATTACAAAATTGTGCAAATGGCTCAAAATACAAGTATTCGGTGTCCAGGTATCCCTAGCCTTGGTACTCATGAGCTGTTGCACCACTGAGTTGAGTTTAGAATGGTAATGTAAAATTTAATTTTCAATCGTAAATATTCTGTGCGTGCACATCTAAAACATAACTTTAATTAAATCATATTAATTTTGTGGATTTGCCTTTTACTCATGTACCCTGCCCTGAAGAAAAAGAAGACTTTTTGTGATAGAATTCTAATTATTTTTACATTCTTAAATTACTTTACATATTAAATAACACTATCGAAGCATGCTCTTTCGAACGAGAAATGTGGAGTGACTTTTAATCGATAGTGGCACTTAGAAAACACACCTCAAAAGCTTCTTGAAGGAAAAAGTCTTTTGCATTAATTAGAAACAAAAAGGCAATTATATTTTGCTAATTTTTATTTTCTTACGAAGATTTTCTCATTGTATTAAAATAAAGAACATTCTTTTTTTTTCTTTCATTTATTGTATATGTGTTTTTTTTAAAATGTTTATTCATTTCCAGTAATAATTGCGAATAAATTAAAACTACGCAAGTGATTGTAATGGCCGTGTAATTCATAATTGTGATATTATCGTAAATAATTTCCTAGAACGATGTACTTTTAAATGTGTGTGTATTCGATGCTACTGAGAAAGCAATTAGAAAAACGACCGAATTAATTAAAAAAGTGAAATTAATTATTTCTTTCAAGCAATCGAGAAAGTATTGTACTTTTATAAACGTTTTAATTATTATTTTAAACACTTTTTTTTTTATCTCTCTTTAGATAAAGACTCTTTTCATCAATGTTTATTGGGAGAAAATCTAAAATAATTATAGAACTTGAAATTGTATTCTTTCTTTCAAAGTAAATATATATATATATATATATTTAAAACATCCATTAGACAAAATTTATTTTGGAAAATTGGAATTATAGTTCGAATTGATTTTCTTATATAATTCTAATTTAAAATGTGTACTTTACTTTTATATGTACAGTTTGCATTTATTCTAATACATCTCTTTTTAATCCATCAAATGTGAATATAAAAAGCTAAATTTCATTTTCTTGAATAAATAATCCAGTTTTTTAAAATAAAATATAATAAATATATTAAAAAAGACTCATAAAAATGTTATAAAGGTGAATTATTTTAAATATTTAATGATACATAGTGAAAAGCATTTGGATTAGAAATATATCGCTATAGCATGTTATGGTGTTACATGTTGCTATGGTAACAATATAAATGGAAATCAAATGACCTAAGCTGTTATCTGAAGTAAGGGATGACGCGATGAGAATAAGTAATAAACGCACACAGTCATGAATAATATTAAAAGATCTAATGATAATTTGATGATGAGTAAATTATCAGGGGCCGATGGATAGCAACATAATCTTGAAAGTAATGAAAATCATCGTAATTTCAACAGCTGCTGTGTCAGGATACTTCGTTAATACATCTCTCTCTATCCTCATTATTCAAATACAATTCCACAATACCCAACAGCCATAGACAACAAACTTCAGAAGAGAGGTAAACATAACATATCGCAATCAGGCAGTTCCTGGTGTAAAAGAGTCCGGAGAAGAAGCAGATATGATTTTTTAGACTTAACACTTCATGAACGATTTACAATTTATTCCTTAACATTGAGAGCAAACTTAAATCCAAATAATTAATCTAACTTATGTGACTATTCGAAAAGTCTTATCTGTAGTCGGAGTTTCTTATACCAGTCCTTCTCAAACCACGATAGCTTGGTATAGATCCACTGCTATTTCCTTCCACAAATCTGGGTGGATTCAAAGATTAATATTAATTTCAAGCCGCACAAATTCCTAGTCGCAATTCACTTTCTACTATTCCGAAATTTCGTGATCAACCTCAAACATCCCAATACCAGGGTTTAAATAGCATTTATATTAGCAAAAAATCAAATCATACCTACGGAGAAATAATTTTTCTAACCTGAAATCACATTTAAAGAACAATTCCCTCGAGAGGATGAGTTCGAGTATTGTAAATAGAACCCATCACAAACATTCTAATAACTGATAAACGCCCCATACTGGCACTCCACTTTATAACACTATTGCATAAAATCGGTAAGCAACCAAATAATCCAAAATTATATCTTGGTAGTAGAAAAAAGAAATCGTTCTCGATGGTATCTCTGATTACCTTGTATCATAGAGTTGAAATATAACCATGAACACATGAAGATACCTATGTATCCCGGGACTTTACTCTGGACATGTGAAAAAATTTCGTTTAAGACTGATGAGAACAGATTCAACTTAGTTCATGTAGATGGCAGAGCATCGCCAGACCTTCATGAAACGAAGAATTTTTCTTCGTAACAGGATACTCTAGATGGAGATTCTTGTCTAAAGGCTTCTTACATGCTCAAAATGAGACCCACTAGTAAATGTGGTTCCATCCCTAACAAGCTAACGTTCACAATATCCATCAAGATCCTGCACTTCTACATCTGCGCCTACAGTTTTTTACAGATGATCACGTCCTTCAACATAACTATACACCAAGTCATCCCTTCTTGTAATCTGGATATTTCGATAAACTATCTACAAATATAATCTTAGTTTCTTGACCTTCTAGGTCGCCAAATCTTAATTTCATCGATTCTGTCTAATTTGCCGTCCAGAAAGATAATCAGTTTCAGACTTGGTTTCGTTATATATTTTAGAACTGTGGATTTAATTGACTTTTTTTATTAATGTCGTCTTTCAAAGCTACACTAGGACTAAAAGTTACGGACTTCTAATTTCGAACATCGGTTAAATGACGAGCTGGTATTTCAATCTCCAAGCTCCCCACCATTTGAAAGTGAGGACTTTAAGTGTAATAGATGTTAAGTCATGAGTCTGTACAATTTTTCAGCTTCTCCAAATTCCTCATAAGTGTTTACTGTGACTAATCATCCATATATCAAAGCCAAAGGTGGTGTAATACGTTAATATTAGGCAAGGGACTCTGGTTCAATTGTTTTTTAGTGTAATTCAGGTAAAATGAAATAAATCACACTCAATTATAACTAAACTCAACGGCGCAACAACCCCTTTGGGGCCATTTACAGTTCTTATCTCAATTTTTGTGACCTTGGGCAATAAGGTGTATGAGCTAATGTTCCAAACAGGTGGTTGCTCTGACGAGAAACCACCAGTGTTTAGTTTCCAAGTAAGCTTCGATCTCATTTATCGACTTACTGAAGGCAAGCTGGAAAAGTCCACCTTGCCCAGCCCGGTGTTTGAGTCTCGGTCCTTTGGCGTGGAAGTACGATGCACTACTACTCAGCCACTGGATTTCTGTCACGCAGATTATGTTAGATTAAATCTACATATAATTGTTGCATAAAGTCGTGTTAATAATAAAATCACAAACTTTAATTAAAGTACATGAAGAAAGGCAGTTTTACCATGAAAACTAAATAAATATTTTATCTAAGGTCAACTTTTCAAACATAACAAATGTAAAAGGTATACACCATTATCGAGTTCCTGTATACCAGTGATGTAATGCATGTATTTTAATTCATATTTATAAGAAATTAAGTAGAAAACGTTCAGGAACTATTAAGTGTGTATTACTAAATATATGGTTCCTATTGCCAATATTTATTACAAATACTTTTCCGATTTCGTTTTCGGAAATAATTTTAAAAATTTATTTTATTTTTAAAATAATAATTACAAAGCATAAAACTGTTTTTATTAAATGGAAACGGATTACGTATACTTAATCACACGTAATAAAGACGAGTCGGGATTTTTATAACTTCTAAATACTTTTGAAAAAATATGCAGTCTAATAAAATCAAACTAAAAACGTCGGAATATGGAAAACAGGGTATGCTTTATTCAATGTATCAAGTTACTTTAAAAGTTTTACGACCATATGGCGCCGATTGAAATAACTTTCGTTTACGTAATTATAAGAAATGGTTTGAACTTGCTTTGGACCAAGTAAACTACAGAGTTCAATAAAGGCTGTGCCATATTTTGTATTTTAAGACACTTTTAGAAGTAAATAAGGAATTTTGCATCCAGTCATTGAATTATTACACTTAGGGGGGATTCTATGGATATATATACATATTTTATTGAAAACGGCTGAGCGGGGGAAAAAGTAATAGAATTTTAGAAATAAACTGCTTTAGGTACAGAGCTTGTTTCCCTGGAGTTCGATATATCTTTTCTTTTTACTTCATTTTGTTTCGGGATTTATTTCAATACTCTACATGATCCAAAGTGTTCTTTTCAGATTTTATTACAAAAATTCTCTTTGCGCTGTCTACGGATGCTTGTTTCAACGATTTATCAAATTCTGTGCAAAAGGATGTATTGACATCTCGGCAGGATTGATAACAGACCTATATTTCCATGCAGACTTGAAAATAGGTCTAGAAATAACTATTTTTAGATGGATCGATTTTTTTGGGGGGGAATAAAAAAGAAAATGCATGGAAATAAATCTTTAGGTGAATTTAACCGAAAAGGAAAGAAACTCTTAAGAGTATATATTGAATGATATACTGACTTGATGAAAAAATTTATATACTACAAGAAAATGCAACTGGACTATTATCCAGTAGTAAATTTTGGTAAAAGTATTACAGTAAAGGAATTTCTGGGCTACGGGAAAGTGAAAAGTTGTGCCGTCTGTAAAGGTGTTGGGCCAAATTGACCAGTTAGCCATAAAGAATAATAGAAGCAATATTTGATAAGGTAATTAATTTATTTATTAAACAAATTATGACCTTAAACGCTCCATGCTAGTCTTATACAAATAAGTCCAATTCACTATTTTCTTAATGTAAATTTTTTCAATTGTGAACAAACATTATACTGATAAAATATAAACAAAATACATATTTTTAGGCTTGAAAAATATAAATATTTTCTTGCAATAATAATTACAGTTACAGGCCACATGGTCATGTGGTAGCGTATCGCGCTTCCACACCACAGGTCCGTATTTTATTTCCGAACTGGGCAGGTAAACAGTGCCTTTCATCCCTACTGCAGTGGGTCCCTAATTTTTTGGGTACTTAAACACTGGGGGTCTCGCTTCAGACTGACCTCCTGATAGGGACATCTACGCCCAATGGTCACGTATACTGGGATGGGCACACTAGGTTCTGGCCTTAATGGGCTGTTGTGCCACTGAGTTTGAGTTTTGAGTAATTACAGTTATTATCTTTGAAGATAAAACAGATACTCGCGTTATATTGTAAATATTTATTGGTGCATAGAACCATTTACATTTCATCTATGTGTGCTGCATGTATGTACTGAAGACACGAGTACACGAACGAAAAGGACGAGTTTTTTCTGAAGAGGTAGTTTAAAATGTTGAGAAGGAATTAAGTTAATAAAGGACAATCTTTCTCACTGAAAAATGTCTTTTAGTATTGATATTAACATGTATTGATCTTTAAATCTAATCGTCCCTGAGGATTTATGCTTATAAAATTACTTTCTAACGTTCTTTCGAAAATATCTATAATGCAATACATGTTTATATTCCCTTATATTTTACCTAGAAATGAAACTTTTTGAAAAATCACTATCGCATGATAATTTTTAAAACAATGACAAATAAAGAATGAAAAAATATATAACTACGAAAGCTTAGGAACTTCGAAGAAGTTAATCGATGCAATAATTTACAGTCAAGGCTTATTATGTAATTTTATATCATGGTTTCTCAGTGTTTCTTTTTAACTATAAAATTTAAAAAGTATTTTTAGAGATGATCGAAATCAATAGACATGTGAAGACATTTGATACATTTATTACATCGTACAACAATTAAATTACATTTAGTCAGTAGATAATAAAATTCGGAAAGCAAGATGTAAATAACTTCATAAATACTGTATCAATCACAAGATAGATTCGAAGAGACGTCCTCTTTAAAGCTATCTTGTACAATAATAAAAGCAAGTCGATGTCTAAGTATTTTCAAGAGATTCAAATTAAATTAGTTACATTAATTTTAATAATATATGGAAACAAATTTTTCCATAAGAAAAATAAATCCTCATGACCGTTGACTTTTTATATAAAATCCTCACGATTCACAACTTTTTAAATAAAATCCTCATAATTGACACATTTTATTTATTCATTATTTTATCACGACTATCACAATACATCTTTTGGAATGTTTTAAAACAGGATAAATATAAACAATTAATATTCTTGAGAAAGCAATGTAAACATTTTTCTTAGAAAGCAATATCATAGAACTATATTTATATTAAGTATTGAAATACAAACTGGAATCTTCTGGAAAAATTTGGACACAAAGTATACCTTTAAAGTACCCTTCGTAAATCTATTTAATTAGCTTCCTTAAATTATTCTCTCCATCTACAATAGGCAGGGTTGTCCAATTATCTGAATTCGTGCAAAGCGCCGAGCTCATTTGTGTCGATTACGCGATTAATGAACTGTCGATATAGGATATTGGATATCCCGACAAGTATAATGATAGTTCTCATTAAGTATACATATAATTATTCTGATGTTTGCTGTAGTACCGATTGATTCTCCAGTGAAAGTAGCTGCAAGAGTATAGAGAATGCAGGTAATTTTCAAAATAAGCATTTGAAAGTGCCTTAATTGGATGCGAAAGAAGGGATCTACTTTAAAATCTCAATTCTCTAAGCCTCTTGTTTCTCTATATTATAAACACAATAAAGAATGAGAAATATATGTGGGTTTTGGCGTAGTGTATATAGATGTTTTAAGAATATGGAAACGAAATAATTATCTTCGGAGGGAAAAGTTTCGCAATAGAATTTTCCAGAAATACAGAAGCCGATATTCATGTTTACACTGCTGATTGGAATATTTCTAGAAGGTATAAGGCGGGTCTGATATTCTTTTCGGATGGAGTAAATCATATTCTTGAAGTATTCAAGGGATAATATTAAGTCTAGGAATTGTGCCATTGGGTTCAATTATAGAAATTGCTCATGTATAGTTGTTTTATATGTATTTTTGAATGAGTTAAAATGGAATTATTTGAAATCTTTACAATGCCTTCACACTCAGCTCCTACCATTCCTGTGAACGCCATACCTTGTCATTAAAATTCTGGGTTTCCAGTAAATATTACCGTTTTGAGTGCTGTGGCTGGTCAAATAGTACGTTGCACGTATGAAAGGAATTAAAAACGTGAAATATAAATTTAAATTCAGTTTTGTACCATGACCTGGTACCCAAATCCTTAAACTTACACACTATTCGAACAAAAAAATTTCACTCTACGAATTTAACATGCACATACATCCCCCCCCCCTTTAAGCAGTGGCGACAAGAATTGAATCTATGACTTGACAGAAACAATGCCGGTCACTAATCAGCGTCTATGAGCATTTGGTTACTAATAATAGACCAAACAATAACACTAATTGAACCTAATCTTTAAGGAAGACCATGAGTGTGGTTACCACACTCCAAAATGCTCTTTAAAGTTAATAACTCATTTTGATCCATCACATACTTACCATGCTACTCATATCTACTGTTACAATAATGTATACTAGAATCAAAAAGTTCCCGGAACGGTCCCCTTTCCGGAATTCCCTGGAAAGTTCCCGCAGGTGAAATATGTATTTCGTGGGTTGACTGGACTAATAAAGAAAACACATAGTCATCTAGAATTTATTTCCTGTAATGTTAACGTTAGCTCTAGATCATGTCTGACAAAGTGAATTCTTCATTCTTAAGATTTTGCGATGTGTGCAAACATTAAATTCCGTGCCTTGCTTCAGAAATCACCTGAAACCTTCGAGATGCTGAAGAAAGCAGACGGAAACAATTCCAGCATCAGACGATTTTTACATGTTTCCATGGCTGAAAATGAAAATGAAGGGACATCGTTTTGTGGATTCAGATAAAGTGATTCAAAATGCGACGGAACAACTGAAGGATCTCTCAAAAAATGAATTCCAGGAGTTTTTTGAACTGTTATACGAACTCTAGAAAAAGTGTGGGGATGGCAGTATCTTGAAGGTCAATAAGATTAAATTGTTGTTCTGTTTATGTATAATTGTAATTAACATATTCTGGAAACATTTTGACCTATATGTTTATACTCTAAATTTTCTTTCTGATATATTTTTATCTTCAAATCTATTTATATAGCTATGCCTAATTGCACGTATCACTGTTCATTCACAAAGTGAGATTCTCAAATCAAACAACTACCAAACAAACAAATTAAACAACTCTATGACAACTTAAGTTGTCATAGAGAACAAATCTGAGGTAAGTTTAGAAAAAAAAAACGAACAAGTGCAAATGAGAGAACAAAACCTGTAACATTAAGTTTTTGACGTGTCTTATATAAAATGAAAAATTTTTCAAACTCTTGATTCCTGACAGGTAGTTTATAGATTTTAGGAAGAATAACTTGAATTTTAAAAATTATTTCTAATTTTGTTTTGAAATCCATACTAGGAAAACATTAATTCCACTACATACACAATTGAATTGTTAAAAATGGATTTTCTAAAATTTTCACATCGGCATGGTTTTTCCTGAAGGAGTAACGAAATGTTAATTAGAACTTGAAAAATATGAAAAAAAAAAAAAAATATTTGCAACATAAAGTAGTCGAAAATCGATATAAAAAAGTGGATATTGGAACGAACAACCCTAGATAAAGAAAGGATTAGTTTTAGATAAACTGACGATTTACTCCAAAGCTCAATCGTTAGAAAGATAGAAAAAGTGTAGGAACAGAAAGACGTAGGTCTACATGTGTCCTTTATATAAGTTGTCACCTAGCGTGTCAGAGACTAATTAGTTTCCGAATGGTGTCCTATGGGAGCTTTTTATCAAATTATCTCGAATGGTTGGGGTTAATTGGCAACATTTTGGGACGGTTACAACTGCTTTCTAATCAGATCCCGAATGCGTTCGATGAAGGAGATAACCGCGACCGTAAATGGTTAAGGGAATGTTTGGGAAACGTGAAGACAATTCACAGTTAGTCGTACTTGCTTGGTCTTGAAAAATAAGTCGAAAATGCACCGGAAGAAAGAAAACAGAACACGTTAGAAAGTGTTGTTTCTGTATTTCGTATATGGCCATTTGCCATTAATGTGTGTTTATTGACGTTCTACTATAAAGAAATATATGGCTGTTTTCTGCGACAGATCTCGCACTTTTCCAGCCATGATTCAGCCCTTTCCAAACTAAAATACCACATTATAGGAGGAATTTGCGCCATGACAAATTTAACATGCATCAGCCTCTTTACATTGTGAGTGTTCAGTGGCATTACGGCTCAAACTCGTTACACACAAGCCACGGCACCGATTCCTTGCTTTGATTAAAGGGAAATATTAAAAAGCATTGCTTTAAATGGAAATGTCATTCCATACCATAAGAGCTGTGAGCCTGTAGCATACACCGTAGTCTAAATAGTCCTACTATACTTTAAGAGTTATTTAAGAGAATAGAGAGTGTTGAAATTTTTTTAGATTTTTCAAATAACAGTGAAAATCGGTTAACGCGAAACTGAGGGGGACAGAAATATTTTGGCGTATTGAAAGAATTTCGTGTTATGGATGTTACAAAAACCATACAGTTAACAAAATTAAGTTTACTAGAGTATATATATATATATATATATGCATGTATGTATTTAGTTGAATTAGCAATACCAGAGCCTTTATAGATTTCCGTTTTAGTTTCTCTCTTCTGTTTCTATAATCAACCTCCTTTAGAAGTTCCATCTTCATTTTAGATGAAATAGAAGTTTTCCGGAGATCTTTGCCACTGTGCTTGTAAAAATTTTTTTTTCTAAATTAGAAAATAATGTGATTTTTCTCACGCTGCGTTGTACTCGTCACCGAATTCCAAAACCAACTGATGAGAGATTATTTGTTATTGTGTGGCGTTTGTAGAGGTGGATGGAAAAGCAGCTTAGATAAACAAAATTGATTCGTGCCACAGACTATTCCGAAGGTATTTCAAAGCAAAGTTATCCTCCTTTCTACGAAACATGTGAAACTACCTCTTTTTTTCACACCCTTTTTAAATCTTGCCTATCTCGCTGGCATATTCCGTATTTGGTTCATTCCCGGAAGGGAAATATTTGGTGTTAAGCGATTCTTGCTTCATGTTATGAGAAAGAAATGGATGAAAATGCATAATAGTTTGTCGGTACCATAGTACTATTTCGTATTAACTAATATTTCGTCTTAAACGTTTTCGCGTTAAACGTATTTCCCTGTATTAAAAATGGAATATTTCTTATTAAATGATTAAATGTTCTTGTACCTATCAAGCCCTACTACTGGATTAACATTTTCATTTCAAGGTCATACAACGGATACGGTGATAAAAAGATTTACTTCTATTTTAGACACTTTACAACTACTTACATCAACTTTATTATAGGACTACTTAAAAACACACCTTATCTCAATCCAAGCCTTTTAACACTTTTTTACAGAATTTCAATTTGCACTTAGGCCCATTTAACCTTTAATCTCCTTTATAGTATTTTAAGTTCTCCTCAACTCTTTTACACTCCGGTCTCAGTCATCCCTGAGGTTATGATACGCCGTAAAACGAAAAATGGTTCTGCTCTCTATATTTATGAGGTCATACGTTATGTACCAAATTACATCACTCATGTACTCGTGCTAATCTGTTCGATTAAGAGGAAGGAGGGGAGCGGAGCTCGCTTTATCATCTTCTCCCACGGAGAAGTTCAATCGTTATCTGCATAATCCTCATGTGTAATCTCTTCCATAAGCCATTCACGCCCTTAGTCTTAAAGATTAAAACATGAGGGTGTTTAAAAAGAGGGAAAAGTCATAAAACATTCGAAAGGGGTCGACTTCATATCCAAATTTTAAGCTCGAGAGTGATTCTCTGTCTTATTTTATTGTAAGGGTTGAATTCGATCAAGACGGGGGTTTGGAATTAGAAGCACGTTTTTTTAGGCTCAGATACGTATATACAAAGATTGGTATGTATAGAAAAACTTTTGTACCTTTAAAAAGTAAATAATTAAGTAAAAATATATTCTGAATATCACACAAATGCAATGTTGACTCCCGAAATTTAAACAGATAGAGTTAACAGAAGAAATCAAATAGAACACCGGCCCAAAAAGTTACGTTGGTCAGGTTCAGCAGTGGAATTTAAATTTAGTGTTGGTGCTTCTGAAAATTTATTGTATGTGGTTCAGGTTACATCTGTTAAAGTTAAAGTACTCAGGTTGGAATTGGGCGGAAGTTTGGAGAGGAGTGACAATTCAAGTGTCGTCTTTGTCGCTTGATTGCAACTCAAAATGATGAAGTTTGTCATTCATTGTCCTCGTATGGAAGTGAGTAAACAATAAATCAATCCACACAATTTCTTTTGGTTGAATCCACAATCGTCTCAAAAGTTGATGGACAAGAAGTTCAAAATTATGTCTCCCATGACCATTGGACTTTATGGAAGCTGACCACCACACGAGACTAATAAAGACTCTTGCTTTTAAAAACTTAACAACTGTAGTTTTGTGTATAAAAGATTTAGACAAATACTAGCAGCTTCGTGAGGTGATATCTTCTCCTAACGAGGCACAATACAGGAACTGAACATTCCTCACATTATATTTCACAAACAAGACGAAGTAAACAACTTTTTGCCATAGCGTAAAAGATAAATACAGTAGATGGCGTTGGCAAAAAGTAAGTACAGTAAAACTAAATATTTTACACAAAATACAAATAAAAAAATTGTAAATAATATTAATTGATTAGAAATAAAATATAGCATATAAAAACATACCAAGTACATAAAAAAACAACAATATAAGTTCGATTAATAATAAACATGCAGTTTAAATAATAATGAGAATATAACTCGAATAATAACGAAAATATATAATTCGTATAATAGAAAGATACAATTCCATTCAAACAGCAGCATTTGAATTCATTGAGACAATTATGGATAAGCATAAGAAAAAGGAATTCAAAATCTAGAATCTAAATCTCTCGAAATAAAGTTGTTCTGACTTGCTCTCTTTTCACCATTCAAAAACATAAACTTTTTAAAATCTTATGTGCTTTGTAAGCCAAATCTACATTTTTAGAACAATTATCATAATGAAGTAATGGCGTGTTTCAGTTGGACAAACTTGTGCTAAATCATCAGAAAATGAATACGTATTTTGTGTATACTTTAAAAACTTTCAAAGGTTTTATGTTATTTTTGTGAATATTGAGAAAACATTACCAAAATGGTTTGTTTATTAGCATCGCTGTGTGAAACTATACGAAGGCTAATAGTGAGTAACTTCGTATAATAATTTGAAGCTGACACTATTGAAGAAGGCGATACTTGTGTCTCTGTAGTTACAAGGGCTGTGGATTAAATAGTGGCAACTTAACCTAGAAACTCGCAGGAAAGCGGGCATGCTCAAATAGGATACGTTAGTGGTGAGGTTGTGCCCTGGTCGATACGTAAAGTGTAAAAAACAGACGATCTAAATAGATAGTAGTTGTTTGACGATAAAGTGAAGAATCTCGTTTCCATCGCTCTATAGCATATTTTCAAAAGGTAGTCCGCTGTCTTGGCTTAAAATTGAGGTTGCCCATGGCTAAAATGCAGCAGAATGTTATCGACGAATACTGAAAGCCTGTAGCGAAAACGCATTATTGTATAGGATGGATCCACGATGAACCTGGGAGGGGGAGACTCTTCCGCGTGCTATGCCTAAGGGACAGATTACTATTGCCGCAGACTACTATTGTCAACGCATACTACTTCCCATTTCTATAGCCTCATCTGCGTCCGGGCTGTGCGGTGCAAACGCGTCAACATTTATTTTAAAAGAATATCCCTATCATGTTGCATAACATGAATGCCTTGTTTCAAAGAATGCCACTCTCCCATTGCGACGGTGGCAGTGGAAAATTTTGGGAACACCCCCTCTACTCACCTAACATGAGAATATATTCAAACCGGGCACCTTTCGTTCCGAATGCCAGTACTTTATCGATCACACCAAAACAATTGCCTTTGCGTGATGTCTAAGTACTGGTTTATTTAGAGATACCGCTACACTACTCTCTCACCAGTGAGGTGGCTAGGCGAACGATTTTTTTTCGTTCGTTTGCTTGTTACGGAAAGAGTATGTTTATTTATTTTTATTCTCTCTCTCTCTCATTACTTATTATTTATTTTTCTTCTTATTTATTTTTTATTCATTTTATTTTTTCTTGCGGTAGATGGCGCCACGACAGTTCAAAAAGTTGATTTTTCTTACTTCAATCAACGGGTCACCGATGTGGAAGATTCGAACCGGGCACATTTCGTTCCGAACGCCAGTACTTTATCGATCACGCCAAAACGATCGTCTACGCGTGATGTTTAAGTACTGGTTTATTTAGATACCGCTACAAGACCTTGTTTTACTTCAATATGTTTCTGAAGTTCAAGGATTATCTCCGAGGCCACCCATTTCATGTTGCTTCATTTGTACTCTTCGCGGTAGGGTGCTCCGTTGCTAACATCAACATTCAACACCTTGCGCATTATCAACGGCTTCTTGAATTTCGCAAAAAGATATAACCTTAGTTAACCTTAGTTAGTGAATGAATGTAATGCAGTTGTACTTGTAAGAGTTCATAAAGAATAATTTATACATATGTTGCCTGTACATAATTTACAGCTCTCGTATTATGTATATCAGCTCCTCGGCAGGGTGGATCTTCAAAAGCACTAAACCTCCAACAGAAAACTCGACAGAAACACTAACCTCTAGTTCATGACCATGGTCAGTCTCTCGGCTACTGTTATGACGATTTGGGAAAATACAGGTTTAGCGTGAGACTTAAGAAATTAAATTAATGATTTATTTTGAGCTATCAATTACACTACTTATACTTAGATATAATTTTTTTAGAATAGTTTATTTGTGATGGAGGAGGCAAAACACACCACACACGTTTCTTGTCCAGTGTTTCATTTGGACTGCCTCTCCACTCTCTTGCGATGGGGCTGTTCCTTCTTTCACCTCGAATTTCCCTCGAGGTCCGGCTGAAGTGTGGGGTCCAGCCGTTAATTTTCTCAAGGCCATCGAATGTCGGTGCGATGTCAGATGAAAGGAACCCGCAATAATTTAGAGGTTCACGTCTGGATATGAAATACGTAGTGCTATCTGCATAGAGAAGCCGATCTTGCAGCTGCGAGGTGGGTAAACGTTACACCTCAGCCACCTAGTCTCAATTGAAAGGTTCAATAAAGAATACTAAATAACCCTCTTCAAATGAATGAGGTAAAGTTAAAGAAAATTGGAGGTGATGAAAAATGCAATTAATATCAATTCAGGTAGCAATATGTATTTTAAACTACTGTCGTGATTAGCAACAGCTAATAGCCACATTTTCTAATTTCAATTATATGCAAATGAAGTTTGAACAGAATTTACTTGAAAACCATTTTGTCACGATTAACCTACAATATATCATCAAATTTGTTCCCAAGACCGTTATCCGAAAAAATATAACAACTAAATTTTATTGTTCAAACTTGCACTCAGTTCTCCGAGTTTCATTTATACAAAGGGATTTGCAGAGTGTTTTTCACGAAAATAAATGGATATATCTAAATGCTATTAAAATGCATTGCTCCCTTTAAATAGACGTCAAAGAAACAGTAGAGCTTTATTTTCCTTGAGTCAAGATCCTTGCTTAGCTGTCCGGCAAATACCTTGATAAATATTTATATCAATGTAAGAAGCTTGTTTCCAAAGGCTTAACGTCTATCTTCAGAGAAACATTAATTTATACATCACGGATCTTCCTTTCTCTTCCAAAAAATTCGAAAAGCCATTTCTAAGAAAATTTCATTCACTGTTTTACCATGAAGCAGATTGAAGACAGAATCACACTCGAAAGAAGATAGTTTAATTCATAAAAATGCATAAAATAAAAAAAATACAAAGAAATAATCTTCTATGCATCTTATAATTTCGATTCGTCTTTGTTACTTTCATTTTAAGAAAATGAATTACTCTAAAATGTCAATTTTCCTTCATCAGTGTATCAGTAAAAAGACATACTATCGATCTTGATATAATGTGGTACTCAAGAAGTAATTCTGGTGAAGATATTTAGGGTTATATGGGCTAAGAACAAAGCACATGGTAGACATTAACAAATACAATTAATAGTAATCAAGGGGCTTTTGTCTTAGCTATGAGAGTTAGTTTATCGGAGCTCTTTTTTTAAATGTCTATTTTCGCCAATAATGTGAACTCGGTTTTCAAAAATATATTTCATCAGTTATACATTTCTCATATAATTTGTAATGGAGTACAAAAAATAAGTAACCTTATATCTATCCGTTGATGTATTATGACAGTTTATATATAATCAAGCCAGTGGCTGAATGGTAGCGTAACATGCTTTCACGCCACATGTCTGGGGCTCAAATATCGGGCTAGGCTAAGTCGACTCAGCCTTTCATCCCTTCAGTGGGTCGATAAATCCGTGTCAAACTTGTTTGGGAATTAAAGATTGGGAGTTTTAAGTCAGACTGACCCTGACAGAAACATCTATTCATGCACCTTAGTGCCCAGGGTCCTGAAAACTGAGATGGGTACAGTAGGCCTTGGTTGGTCTTCATGGGCTGTTGCATGAGTGAGTGAATATTAATGGAATACTATTCAGCTACTCGATGGCTTTTGGCAATGGATCTCCTAACTTTGAATCATGGTCAAATGACGTGGAAGACACCTGAAGCTGAGCCCTTCCCCCCTTTCCCAACATTCCCACCACTCAAATGGGAGGACGTTTGAGCCTCGATGCATTTAACTTGCATCGGACCTCCTCCGGCACTGAGTGCTTTCAGCAGTACAAGACTCAAACTCATGACAAGCTGATCGCGAGTCTGTTACCTTGACCATTAGGATACTGTGGCCTCATGGACTGTTGCACCACTGTGTTTAGTTTAGTTGTATATTTAATCAGAAATTTAAGAAACATAATCCATCATAATCATAAAGGAACATTTATTAAGATTTTTGAGACATTGTGAGGGTTCCATGTGTATTTTAAGAATCGTTTGCTTAGCATTTGGTTTTAATCTTGGCAAAAAAAATTTTTGTCAAACAAACAGTTCTTCCTTTGAAAATTTTTCACAAAACTAGATTTGACGAAAATTATTTGTTAAGATCTCCATTATAGCAATTTTATCATAGTCAATTGTTATGTTAGAGAAATGCATTCAGATCAAGAGAAATAAATTATATTATTTCAAACCCCTGACTCGTCAGAAATGTCAGTCATGAGTGAGGGACCAAACACAGTGACTTAAAAAAACCCTGACACGCTTAGGTAGTTTTACTTTTACAATACGTGAGAGAAGATGCCCCATTAACCACTGGAACCATGTTTATACCGATGGATCTATGATTGAGCGAGGTACTCTGGAGCTGTGGCAAGAGTCTATTGTAACCATTTTACATTCTTAAAGGTATTATGGAGAGATACTACCACACACAATTTTGATGGTAAAACTGAGGCTATATTTCTTGCTTCGAATCAATTAAACGCTCGGAAGAGTTATTTTTCTAAGGCTAATAATTTGTCTGATGGCAAAAAAGGGAACGACTGCTCTACATATCACTAATAACCGTATGACTTTTAATTCTGCACAACTCCTATTTAAATTAGAATTTAAGAAGAGGTTTACCTCTTACTCATTAAATGAAGCTAAGGGAAAAGGCCTGAAAGTGTCTCATTAGTTCAAAGCCAGTCATTCCAAAATTTTTTCGTCCTTTAGCCGTGGCATTATTTATTTATTTATTCTTTTTTGATTGAGCACGCTTGTTTGAAAGACCATATTTTAAAATTCGACTAAAAAACACATGTACCTGTACTCAACTTGTACTCTTTGTGACTCTGGAAAGTACAAGGACAAAGACTATACTGGTGAATAGACTGCAATATTGTCTTTTAGCTCTATTGTTTTCAAGTATAGACAAGCTAGATCGAGATTAATGGCATAGTAGCCAAATTTCTGGCATTTGTATTAATAAATAAATATGTACAATACTTTTAAATAGGAAAAACTATAAATTAGTGAAATTGTATTACTTTTACTCGAAATTACTACATAATCCTGATCGAAGTTCGAAAATACATTGGTGAATTATAAATAAGTAGTAAATTTTCAAATTGGTATGTTAAAATTTTATTTGAATAATTAACATATGAGACGTAAGCCAAAAACAAAAAAGAAATGTTTATCATAAATCCAATTAATTTCTTTTTATTAATGTACATTCAACATTGAAATTAAAAACAAAATTACACCAACTGTATAAATTAATTTGCTGTGATAAACATACCATCATGTTCAGAGTAAATAATATAACTCGTTACATTCAAAAGCATCGAAGGAAAATGAATATATTTACGATCATAATACATCCAAATTAATTAACGTTATTATATCTAAAACTCGAGATAAAAAATGGAAATGCAATGAAGAATAATTATTCAACTTTTTTTTTCTAAATAAAACAATTTATCCGTGCTGAAATAAGCAGTTTACGTTCAGTAAACATGATAACAAAAAAAGGTTAAAAATCCTTCCTTGTTTTAAGAACGCAGTGATTTCTCACTGCCTGTAATTTTAGCACTATTATCGCAATTAAAGAAGATAATTCCCCGTATTAAAGAATAAATTAGAGACTTGATTAATGATTTTAAGATTATGTACTTGTAAAAAAACGACTCGTTCAGTATTTAAAACAAATTAATTTTTCTTGCCGTGAATAATTGATGTGAAGTACGTGCAGTTCGCGTGAAATTATAGTGTAACGCACAAAATTAAAAACTGGAAGTGTATAGTTTATATAAAATGATGCTTTTATTAATAATAATAGAACGCTGTACTTCACATCTAAGATTAAAATATAAACTTAAACTGAAGTATAGATTACATAAAAGAATTTTTAATAGTTAATATTTTCTACTAAAAAGTTTTAAGAAATTATGATGGAAATATATAATTTAAAACAATATGAAAATTATTAACACTATAAAACACTCTTCTTATTTTATAGCAAAAGTATGAAAGAATTTTTCAAATATTCCTGTTTAGTAAAAATTTAGTTAATAAAACAAAAATTTAAGGAACACAATAAAAGTTTGACGAAAATTGATAAAAAGAAATCAAAAAACATTTTTAGTTTAAATTATTGTTTTTATATATGTTTTACAATTATCTCGCAAAATGAGAATTATAATTTTAAAAATCTGGTATTGTGATTAATTTAATATTCGTTGATATCCGCATCACACGATAGCAAATAAAAACTGTAAATGATTTTTTTTTATCGCAAAAGGGGGAAAAAAGCTAGTTTCTTTTTCTTTAAAATGCCAAAACTTTTCTGTTTCGTAACACTAAAAAATTTGCTATTAATTTATGTAACGAAAGTTCGTATACATTCTAGAATCAAAACAAAACTAAATTTTAAGAAAATGCTTATGAATTTAGAATATGTGCACTTTTAAAGGAATTTTTAATAAGCATTCATAAAAAAATGTTTCTATAAATGTCAATATATTATCAAAGATCCCGTATCACATTTGTTGCATATAAGTCTATATGCTTGTAAATCTAATTCGATGTGTTTATATCAATTATTATATGGTGAGTAGCATTTTAAAATTATTTCATGAATTTTTAAATTCTTTTTTATTAGTATTAAATGGTTTGTTTTTTATAGCATTTTGAGCAAATAATATGTTTTACATATTTATATATGTAGGTTACAAGCAAATTAAAGATGGTAATAGTGAACAACAGATTAATGAAAAAAAAGAGCATTACACGTTCTGTCCAGTGCGTTACAACCGAAAAATAAAAAAGAAGGTAATTAGACTTTTCTTATTTTTCTAAATATAAACGTGTTTTGCGAAATTGAAAGTGGAAGATTACGACTTCACTATGTGTGAACTTTTCCAAAATAAATATTTGATTTAAGTATATTTCTCCTCTAATATACCTCCGTAATGCAGTGCTTCTCAAACTTGCAATATTTGCGACCTAATATTCAATCATAATTTTCATCGCCCCCCTTCACACAAATAATAATGCATTGAATTCAGTTATACTATACTTTGACGCTAAAGCTACAATACGACTTTACCCTCCTAAATGTCGCTGACGTATATATGTGTCCTACTCAACCTGTGCATTAAATGCCCCAGACGTATATATACGTCTTTCCGAAGCACGATTTTTTCTGTTCACTGCTATCCATAAAATTATTCCAAGAATTCCAAAGGCTTTTTAAAGCAATAAAACGATTTTAATAGTGGTTGTGAAGGATTTACTTATATCAGAGTATTTTTCCTTGTTTATTCCTTTTCTGCCCTCCCCCTAATACATCACATACGCCCGCTTCGAGGAAAACGGTGGCATTGGGGAGCGAATCGAACAACTTTTAATTGGCAGTTAAAAAATTATTTATAAACAGTACAAAAATTATCAAAATGTTAATAAATATAATTAAATGTGAAAAGCTAATGGGGTCACTGGTAATTATTAAATTTTTTCTTAACTTAGTATTGTTAAATTAATTATAAAATACATTATGTAGTACTGATACATTTATAAGTGTATTATAGCAGTGTAAATGTTAATTTTATTTTTTACTATGAAAGAAAGTATTTTGTTTGCTTTTAATAAATTAATATATCTTTTAAATAACCTTTTGTTTCCGAATCTTTCAATATGCTTGCGCTCCCCTGGGGGGGGGCGCACCCCACAGTTTGAAAAACACTGCCGTAATAGAATTGCAAGTCACAGAAACCTTATCAGAAGACACGCGTATTAACACATTACGAAATAAACAAACGCATAAAAAAGCTATCAATTTTAATTTAAAGTGCATTTAAAATTGGATAAGTTAAAAAAGTTGGCGAAGGGGAATATCAACTATTCAAATACTAGAAGGGCAATTCAGTATTGAAAGTATAGAATACTAGAAGTGCACTGAAACTTCTATATGGACGCTGTAAATATTAATTAAAATATATGTATTAGGGTAGCGTTTCAAAAGCTAACGCCTCATTTGGGAAAAATATTGGTAATCACAAATATAATAATCTTTCCTATTATCCAAATAATATTTATATGTATCAAACCACTTTTAAATTTTATGCATTAGGCATGGCATTAAATATTGACTGTCACTGATATATGTAATCCACTCTATGTACAATTCGATATTTTCATTCATTCGAACCAATAAGACCAAATTAGTAATGCATATCAGTGTATTTTATCTAATTATTGAGATATTCAAAAGTGGAAAAAAAAGCATTCCATTTCATTACTATTTATTCCATTTTGTTATCAAGCATGTTTACAATAACAAAACCATTTACTTAATGGTTCTGTCTGCTTTCAGCTGAAGCTGAAATAATATGAGTACGATTACTATTTTGTGACTTGCAAATAATTGACAGAAAAGATACATTGTGTTTTATTTACATTATATTTTAAAATGTGCGATTCAAATTAGGTTAAAAGCTTTATCCACTTTAATGGACTTCATTTATTCAGTATTGTTCTACAGACATATATAAGAACTCGAATAGAAGCAGAGATTCACTAAATCGATTTACCTACTTGCGCAAAACCTGCTGCGTTCTCATTTTTGACAAATCTGTCTAAACCACCCCCTCCTGCATTCAGATCTCTCTTCGCTCCCTAACAGAATTTCTGTTAATTAAACCTGCCTATTTCGAAACCATTAGGCGAATGCTGATAAAGCCGCATATTTGGAAGCACAGATAAGGAAGGTGGCAAACGCAGAAAACGGTGACCATTTGCGCAATAAGAGGTGGATTTACAACGAGCTTCGCTATCACTTTTGATGTCAACTTCCAACAAGTAACTCCCGATCATTTGTGGTAAAGTCTAATCCCGGGCTTCCGGGACACAGTAATGAATCCATTTGGGAAGAGCCCAGGTTCAATTCGATTGGAATAATTGCTTTAAGCCGCCAGTCCAAATCCTATTAGGGTTAAATAAGAACAGGTATTCGGGGAGAGGGAAACGGCACGGATTTAGATTACCTATTAAGTAAGAAGCATTTATAACGCAATTACCGAGTTCCAAGGGGAATTTCTGGTATTTAAAAGGTGGGTGGTTCATTTTTAGTATTATTTTATTGCCTGTTTATAGATGTTTCTTGTTAATAGTCAGAATATAAATTTTGTCTTAGGTTCGGCTGTGTTGTTTCTAAGCTTTGAGATAAAATCTTACGATTATTTTCTGATAGAATTATATTTTTCTGTTATTTGTAAGGGGCAGTTGTTTCAATAAAAAATCTATTAACATTTATGATCTAAAACTCTACTTTAGCGTGCGACAGAATTTCAATTCAAAGCTAATTTTCTGTTCCTATATATAGAAACGATTTTTCTGAGATTGAATGGAGCAGTTTATTGTGTTTCACCAATGCTTGTTAATTATGTTCATTTAATTAACTACTTAATGTGACTGCCTATCTTCGGACCCATTTGTTTTATAAAAAAATTTTTCTGAAACAAATTGAGTGTTTTTATGAAGAAAATTGTACTTTTAGAAAAATTGGTTGTTTTCAAGGAAATTTTACTAAATTTTTACTAAAACGGGTAACACTGTATTAAAATTTCTAATCCAAAATCTAAGAGAAATATTAAAATACAAAAAAAGAAAAAAAAATACAGACATTAAACATAATAATATGAAAATGTTGATATTTTTAAAGTTTTTTCTTTATAAAAACTATCCTAAATAAAAAAAAAAAAATATTTAACCTGCAACAAAACTTATGAGCCACTTTATGAAAAATAGTATAATAAACATTCCCCCAAAATTTCAAAACTTTATCTGGTTTGGTTCATTTGATACCATGTATTTGGTAAAGGGTTTCTTTAGAAAACATAATTTTGAGAGCAACTCATTTAAAGTTTTATCTTACTGATCTTTTGCATAGAATGATGTTTTTAAAATCACTATAACATTATTTCTATTTCGCGTAAAGGAAAAAGAAAAACTGTTTTTGTTAGAAAAATGTTCAAACTATAAGATTTTGAAATAAAAAAAATGCCTTATGCAGACGAAAAACGATATCTTCAAGGTAGGCAGTCACCTTAATAGTTTATTGATAATGGACATCAATACATTTGATTTACTATCAGATGGAGAGGTATCCCATTTAGCTTTCTCTATTTAAATTCTTATACCACGCGATGTAAAAAAAAATGTACTGTTAAATCCGGCATATAACGCGCACTTTTAACACAAAAAATAAGATGGAAACTCACGGGTTCAAGTTATTCGCCATATATACATACAATAGCTTTAAAAATAAATAAAAAGATTATCTGAAAAAAAATTTGTCTTCTAGATATATCGAAATACTATTTATTTAAAAGAAATGACATATTTAAAGAAAATAAAAGGTTGTATATTTCTCGAAGTATACCATTTTTTTCTAAAGCTTGGAATAAAATCTCGAATAAATGACTTACAAAAAAAAAAAAAAAAAGAAAGAAAGTTAAACAGAATTTCGTACGTACATTTCAAGACAGTTTATAAAGGAATTTAGAACTAAAACTCAAGATGTTCATGCAGTGTCCTGGTGTATATTAATAGCAAATATTCAATTAATTCTTTTCAGAATATCATGATTTTGTTATGTTTAATGTGCAGGCTTTTAATTATTAATATATAGCCACTACTCATTCGCTCCACCGAGTATTTCAATACATTATTGGATTACACATTTTTTTTAGATTTTTTCTAAGCTATAGCAGTAAGATTTCGATTGTACTGAAAAATAGACTTCACCTGTTAATTTAAATATCGAGAACAGTGTATTAATCATTTAAGCTTTAGTAGCCCCCCCCTCCCTCGTAAGTGATTTCTGCAAACGCTTATCTTTACTAAACGAAAGAAGCATGTTTACCAGGTTATAAGACTGGGAGTCTAATTGTATAAAAAGGGAATTTGTTAATAATCTATAGCACCCTCGTAACCCCTTCCCGATCTCGAAATTCGTTCTTAGCGGATCTGTACACAATACAAGATACATGTTGCCAAATTTTAAGCTTGTAAGTTTAATAATTCAAAATCGGAATTCTTGTCTCTATAATGACTCTCCAAATTTCCTTAAAACCGATTCCCATAAAACCCATTCTTAGCAGACCTCTACTGAAAAAAAGAAACATATTTGCGAAATTTCATATCGTTATGTCTAACGGTTCCAAAACGAGAAATTTTTAGTAATATCTTCCCGCAAGCCCCTTTGGTAGTCAATTTCCACATAATCCATTCTTAGTAGATTTTTACTTAACAAAAGAAAACATGGCTGTCAAATTTCAAGTCAAGGTCTAATAATTAGAGAAAATCCGTGATGGGTGAGTGAGTGATTCACATTTCCGCTGTATGTATATATAAATAATCTTTCTTAAAGATTCAATTTGTGTTTCTTAATTATCCATTAAAAATTTCATTTCTTCATTTCAAAATTAATACATTTCATTGTCTTGAGTCTCACTTTAAACGAATCTTTATTTAAAAATTTAAATTAGTAATTTTATTATTTTTTTTTAAAATGTCACACACGATCTCTTTTATCTTTCTCCATAACACTACGTTCGTTTTTTATGTTACTATATTTTTTTAATATTACAGTCTCAAATTGAATAGCATTTTAAAACAGAGACAAACATAAAAGTACTGAAAATCCAATTAGAGTTTGAAAGTTGCTATCCTTGATACTTATATTATATATTTAGAATTTAAACATTTCAACTCCTTTCAGATGATATTAAAACACCACTCAGCTAATATTCGTATATCTTTACCATTTAAAAATATATATGCCACTCTGCACACAAATGCAAATATCCTTCCCACAAACTAATGTCCTTTTATAAGGACATTTAAATAAAAATCATCCTTACTACGCTTAATTAAGATTCGGTATTTATTTTTCATATCTCTGAAGAGAGAAATCCTCTACTTATAACTACATCATGCATCTTCATATATTTTAATGGTCACAAAGTTAATGCATCTAGATTTTTTTTCCTGTTATATTTCTCCATTGACGTTCAGTTCTGCTTAATGATGATGATGGAAAAGGTATAATTTAATGGTGATGAAGATATTAACCAGCTAAAGCACCCATAAGTACCTTCATTATCCACTTCTAGTTATATGAGGTTACAATGAAAAAAGAAGTTACAGAAATAGCTTCTTGATTTTTGAGTGTTGGTGAAAATGAATAGTTAAGTCTATGTTTCTTAAGTTAATTACGTATTTATACATTTTTTAAAAATAATTTACTCTTGCTTAATTAAATATGCAACAAAAGAACATGTGTAACAATATGGAAAACAAGCTTGTTAAATGTTATGTCATACATATTTTAATTGCTTTTTATGCATAATAAAGACATTATGATTAAAAGCAAATCCCTTTTTAATTTCCTTTAGGGATCATTATCAACTTCTTACGGTGTATTTTATTTAGACATAAGCTTATATAAGGGACAATTTATGATACTTTAAATCAATATCATTAGGAAGGATCATTAAAGAAAGATTAAATTATTTATGCAAGAATATTATTGATTACAAGTTTAATTAAAGAAAAAAATAGCTGCGAAATTCATGATCTTTCATTTGGGTAACAATCCACACAAATAACAAGTAGGTTATTTCAGTTATTATTATACATACTTGTAAAAATATTAGATTTATTCCTAATAGGAAACAGCATACGTGTATGAATTCAGAATATGACAAATTCAAAATTCCCACAAATATGTGACACGATAATTAAAAATTCGTGGCCTCAATATTGCACAAGGTAAGTGAACCGCATAGTCGCTATGAAGTATTTTATTCAAATGTTGCTTTCCTGCCTCATTCTTATATAGGCTGAGAAGAATCTTTTAGAAGCTTCTAAAGCCATCCCCCACCCTAATTATCCTAGAATATTCTAGAATTCTCTAGGTACATTTGTTTGTGCCACCAAACTTGACAAACTGGAGGCAAAATTTGTCACCCCATCTATCGCGAAAAAGTCACCGGTTTCACTTAACAATAATACTTTTTTTTTTGGCAGAGGAATAAACAAAGTCAGAAAATAACAATATATTTGGTATTCTATGATACGGCAATATATATATTTTAAAAAAAGAACGAAATGATTTAACTTCCTATAAGTTGGAATATTTTTCTACTTTTTTAAATTTGCATATTTAGTTCCATTTAAAGTTTTCCTTTCTTTTATGGCAGTCATTTTGCATTGTTAAAAAATAAACTTTAATTTTAGAACGTTTTTTTTCAGAATAGAGACTATTCCAACTTTAATATAATATTCTGATTTCGTTATCCTTTATCAAGAGTAAAATATTTTATATTATACTTAACATATTTTTAGCTGAATTTTTCCATTTTTTTTAAAGTTATATAAGTTTCATATTTCATATCGTACATGCAAAAAAGAGTTCTCCCCTACGTTTTATCCTAAAAAGAACTGACTATGGAATGTTTCAAATTTTAACCATGCCCTTTCGTAAGAATGCATATGTGTTTTAATTTCACGAATCAATATGGATTTTGAAACATTTTTCTGTCTGGAAATTTGTTCCGACTATTGTCCAAAGTCTGACATTATACGCAGACAGCCTTAAAATAGTTTTGATACATTTCGGAAACTAAAGTGTAAAATACATCACATTTTTCAATAAATTAGTTATCTTCTATGGACATATGGAATCGTACATTCTCTCAATATTTTTATGAATATAAGTTGATGTTGTAAATAAAATAATTGTTATAAAAGACTTCGTTTTCAAATATATTTTCAAGTATAATAAAATTTGTGCTCGTTAGATAGCTCATTCTTCATATTTATTACACTCACAGTTTATTAGAATGTCATGTTTAAAGTGTTAGTTAAGGTGACAGAGAGACTACTTTCAGAACCATGATTTTGAAAATTGTATAAATGGATAAATTTTGTGATATTTAGATCTACTTGTAATGACAATAAACATATAAAACTATTTCTAAAAGAATTATTAAGAGAAAAATTTATTTAAATGCAATTTTTCTGGCAAAAATAAAAAAAAAAATGAAGAAAGAATGACATATTCAATATATTCACCTTTTATGAAAAATATTTATATTATAATATTTCTCCTACATATAGCTAGTACTTTTATACTGGGGTTGCATTTAGATTTTTGAAATATATAATTCAGAAGAGTATTTATTCATATTTTATCATATCATAGTAAAAACATTTTAACGAAATTTCTACAATTGTTCGTCAGTTTAAATAATGTGAATTTTTCAAAAATCCTAGTTCATCCAAGTTGTCGAGGTCCAAAACTTTTCATTATTTTTCTTTTTATTACCAAAAATTTGCATTTAAATATTTTTTTTTCTTATAATATTCTTTGAAACAATTTTATATAAGTATATTCTAATACAATTGACACTAAATATCAAAAAATTATTTATTTATATGCTTTTTCAAAATCTCGATTTCGAACGTAGTAAGTGACAAATGTGTACAGAAAGTCAGTGGCGTAAAGTATACCCCTTAAACCCCGCATCACGGGGGGCCCATGCCTGTTGTTTTAGTTTGCAAGCCCTTGTAAGATTTGGCACTATTCCCCAAACCTGACTTTGCAGGGGGCCTAATATTTTCCGTTACACCACTGCAGAAAGAGCTTGGGTTTTCTAAAGGAATACATTCATCATTTATACGAAGTTTCATCAAATTTCTTAACAATTTCAAGACAATATATTTAAAACACACCGATACTTTTCCTTTTTACTCATATAACTTTTTTATACTTATATATAACAATGTATTTTCCCTTCACAAGCACTTATCACACAATTATAAACGTATTTCACAAGGCTTGTTATTCTTACGTGCTTAATTGCTCTTGGCATAACACATGTTTATAGCCCTGACTAGTACTTTGAAGATTTATAAATTGCTTTAACCCTCATAAATCCCAAATTATCAGCTTTCGTAAATTACAATGTAAGCATTACGAATAAAAAAGCAAAATTCTGCAACCTATACGGAGTATCAACATTCCACAGTGGATTCCATCGATCACAAAACGCTTCTGCAGTGCATTTTAAGTGCCTAACAAGCACGCAATAATGAGTCCATAAAATAAACCTAAGAGATCCCCCCTTTTGTTGTCCAAACAAATCGCATTTCCCGGTGGCGACTGCTGCGTGCAGACTCCTGATTATGCTTCGTATATAAGGAACGCATTCAATCATTCGTCTCAGAGGGGGTGTTCCGGGTAATTCAACCGCAGCTGCGCTCGTGCGCAATACAGCGTCTTCGGGTTATCTATCACCCTTTTGGACCCCTGAAGACGACAAATCCCATGGATTTAATCGTCTAATTAGGGATCTACAATGCATTCGAGACCCCCCCCCCTCCCGACTGAATGTTATTTGTTCTGCGAAACTCAATATGGAGAGATATGCGGTAGTGTGCTGTAGATGTTCGTCTGATTAACTTAAATAGAAAATGCATTGTCACATGTTTCTAGCATTTTAGAGATACTTTCATGAAAATAAAAAGGAAAGACTTAAAAAAGTAGAGCAAGAAGATTAAATTTAGAGAAGAAGAAAAAAATTTAAATGCTAAATGCAAAAAAAAAAAAAAAAAATCCCTACTTATAGGAATTTTAATTTAAAAGTACATTATAAATCCGGCTAAAAAAAGGAATAAAAAAAAAGTTGAAAGAATTTTAATAATCTTTTATAAATGTTTAAAAAGTTTATATGTACTAGACGTTAGAACAACCAAAATAACCCTATTCTCACCCCAAATTCTCAACATGCTTTCGTGAAAAAAAATTAAAAATAGTTCTAAATGGATTATCAATAACCGATAGTAACAATTTAAAAAATAATTAAATGAGAGCTAAAAAAAGGGAACACTTAATTTAGTTTACCACAATTAAAAACTTTTAAATACATACATGGACCTATTATTCCTCTAAACGTCTAATTTCTCCCATCCAAACGAATTTTTCAGCCTTCGATTCTAAGCCGCACCCGAATTCCAATGCCATTAATATTTGAAAAAAAAAGTGGGGCTTAGATTCAAGTAAATATAGTATTACATAGGAATAATATATTGATCTAAAAAACTGAAACTGTTCTATCAAGATTGTCTTTGACTTATTAAAATAAATCACATATTTTAAAAGGTGGAATAAATAAAGAAAATAAATTATTACATAAATTAAAAAAGAAAAAAAACCAATATTTTAGAAACATGGATTTAATTCTCTTTGCACACACTTATTCCAAATTCTAATAATAAAGCTTCAAACATGTTAAAATGAATTTTTCAAAACTAAAAAAATCTTTATCATAAAGATAGAAAAGTCATTTTAAGCCTAAGAATCAGATTCAATCGCTGTGAAATATTTCAACCGTGGTGAATTTAAATACATATTAAAACAGAAACCATGATAGCTATCTATACTTCAGAATGGATATTCTTTCATGATTTTCCAATATCTGACATAATTGCTGCAACATTGCAATTTTTATTCCCACGGACAACGACGAACTTTTCTTAATTATCTTCTATCGCAAGCGAAGACGAGAGAATCTACATAAACAAATTTATGAGTAGGATAATGATTCTCTCACGTATATTTAACGATATATACTTTCTACATAAAGATCAAACATTTTCAAAAATACCTTCATCAGTTCGTCTTACTTTTTTTGAAAGAACCATTTTGTTCTCGTGTTTTAAAACCTAATGGAGCGGAAAATACGCTTCCCTCAACCCAAAATAACCATCAGCCGATCGTAAAATTCGAATTTCAAATGATGAAAGTCTTCATCATCAATATTATACAAAAACTTTCATTCACACGGCTTGGCTGCAGAGATTGATCGTTAGCAATTATTGAAAGAGCCTGAACGCAGAGCTTTTCGAGATGTTCACTTTTCTGCTCAACATATAAAAGGATTTTAAAAGATGTTCATAAAAGCATTGTTCAGTTCTTGAGTTGATCTATGAAAGAATTCCGCGCGAGCTTCGATTTTTCTCATATGCGAGTGAGAGAGGGAATATGATAAATGATATAGGACTACAAAGTTATAAGTTTTGGGAAGAATGATAGATTCGTACCATGGCAATATGTCATTTCCTTATGGTAGTATAAATAGTAAGAAAGATTTTGACTAGTATAAGAAAAGCTGGAAAATGCAAATGGTGTTTCATAGTTTTAGAATGTTCTGTAAAAAAAATGGTCATTCATTTGTTATTTCATGAACACAAACAGTCTTTACAGGTCTTTCATCTTTAAAATAATCTTTAAAACCATATTGTGTTAATAAAAGCATGGAATGTAATTTCCTTCATAACTGTTTTAAGGTGAATTGAACATTTTTTTTTATTTTAGTTATGAGATAAGTAAGAGATTAGAACTATTTAAAACAATTTTTTCAATTTTTTTTTTTTTTATCAAAGTCGTTTTTTATTGTTTAAAAAACGGAAGTAAAGAAAAAAAATTCTCATCATTAATTGACTTGGTATGTCACAATTAAGGTTGCTTTCGGCAAAAGTACGAGAGCATGAACTAAACGCGAAGCATATTTTCAGACAGAAAAATACCTCAAATTTCATGGAAATTTGGAACATTATAACTTATACGTCTGCTTACAGTATTGTGTTCTTAAAAATTTCAAAATATTCAATGAATACTCTATATTTCTCTTTTAAATACGTGCAGGGATAGCTGATTTAACATTGCGGTATAGGAAAAAAAACGCGAAACACATTTCATACCAGAAAAAATGGATCAACTCGGTTCAAAATGAGATGTATGATAAAAAGTGCTACTCTCTAAAGGAAAGTGTGAAGCCAGAATATCATATTAATTTTTCATTTCTTTTGTATCTGAAAAACTGTTCCAAATTCGGGTCATATTCTTTAACATTGACCGAAAACAGCCTTAAGAATAAATCATGAGCTGTTTACTGATTTGCGGTTCAAATGTTTCTTTTCTTCAAAAGTATATGTTAATTAACGTTGTACTATTAATAAACACAATGAATATTGGCAACGGACCTCGTAATTTTAAACCTAGGTCAAGTGACGAGGATAACTGAGCTGTCACCCCCTGTCCAAACTACCAACCACACTGAATGGAGGACTTTGAGTAACGACAGATTCCACGTGTATCAATCCCTCTACACGTCGGGTCTTCAGTGGAAATACGCCACGAACTCCTGACCATGACCACTCAACTACCATGGTCATTTTTTTTCTGGAAATTAACTAATCCAATTAATTTTTTGTTTGAAGGGAAATATAGTTCTGTTATCATGAAATTTGAATAAATAATGTAATAATAAAATGTATGTATACACGTATTTATCCCCAATACACGTGTAATATACCAAAGTTTAAAACTTTTCGATCGATTTGGAAAATCAGTATAAGTGATGTAACAAAATACACGTAACTCATCAAGATTTTATCGGAATTTAAGAGGACATGGTACGATTTAAGAAAAAAAAAATTAATTTAAGGACTTTCAAAATTTGTTTTGTTTGCCTCCTATGTGAGTATTCTTGGTAAAACAGATGTTGTGCTCAAAGTTTCATAAAAAGCTAGCCATTCAATTTTTTAAAGAAAAAATTGAGAAGTGATTTTAAAATGCTATTCCACCTACAAACATTTTCGCACACGCATGAAATTTGATTTACATGTACATCAAACTATGTATAACCACAAAGTTGGTATGGGTTTTGCGATAACGTTATTGGTATTAGTACGTTCTTTTTATGAACGTTTATTGAAAATTCTTTAAAAAATGTATACATTCTGAGTTCAACTGCTTTTTAAAAAATAAGTATTGCTTTGATTAAAAAATGCATATACCAACTTTTATTACATGTACCATTATCAATAAGTAAAAAAAAAGTCAAAGCTTTATGCACAATAGAAAAAAAAGCCTTTGCATTTTAAATGAAGACAAACTAGTTATTTTATCTTTTTGAGATAAGAGTTTAAAATGTTGATTTGCCATAGGGATGTGAATAAAAACGAACGTAAAAACTATCATAATTCTGCATTTTTTAAGTGTAGAGCTTTGAAGTTTTGTGAGGTTATAGAAAATTATATAAAAAATATTTTAAGCTTAAAAAATTAGACTTGAATTTTTGACCGACTATTGTCAATTATATTGTACTGTATCCCCTTAAGCTCGGGGAAAAAAACATCTTCATTTATACATATATATGTTCATGTATAAAATTTATTTTCTATATGAAATAAAAAAAATGCTTTGGAAATTCTCAGTTTCTATGTGAAATCATTTAATGTATATTAATTCCAAAGATCTATTGCTAAGCTTCGTTCAACTATGCCTACATACACTCTTCGTAACTTGTTTGACATACCCGTATGAACTTAACTTTGCTTTAAGGGAAGCTAATTGTAAATTAAGTCAGCGAAATATATATGATAGCAAATCATCTGGAACCTTAAGCACATTACGACCGTGTGTAAATGCAAGATAGTTTTCACTTAATTAAAGTACTTACGCGTGTAATAGTCATCTAATCTACACTGATTCTACATTATCACTCAAAGGGATATACAATGTCACTCAACAATTAGTCTGTTGCGGGAATTCTGAATAGAGCCTGAGGATTCATTGGAGTTTATAATGATAGATTTTCTGTTTGTTTCTAATTTATTATAAGTACTCCGAACTTCATTAAATAGAATTATGAAGTAAATGCTATTATTGGCCATAAATATAAAGGATATCCCAAATTCACGCAATATTTGAATTTTTTGCGATTTGTGAGGTAAAGTGTTGATTAAAAAAAAAGTGGACAGTTTATGGTTATTAAAATGGAGTACTATATGAAAAAACAATGCGTTTCCAATGTTAAGCTATATTTTAAAATGACTTGGTTGTGCAATTTCCGGTTATGGTGATCAGAATTGTAGGCCTAGAACATGCAAGTTAAAGCCTTTAGACTTTTTCCGTTTGGGAACTTTTGAAGCGAAAGGCTTATGTCATCAAACACAAGAACAATCACGTAGAGGGAGATAATTGATAGAAAATGTAATTCTGTACCAATGAAGTTCAGCCAAATTTATGTAAAACGTCCATGGCAAATTTCAGATAAAAAAATTAGAATGTGCCAACAAAACCGTAGCTATGCCTGATATGCTATTCATTACTTAACTCTTAACTGTATATGTTATGAATCAATAAAAAGTTTACAATTTTTAATTATAAACTTGTGCTTTCTATGAAAATTTCTTCTTGCGTGAATTTTTGGACACTATATAATTGCAATAGTAAAAATATTCCTTACCCTCAACTAACAACCAATGGAATCATGACTATTCGAACTTGTGATCATAAAAAATAGATGTAGGAAAACAATAAAGATTAATAAATACTGTCAAGAGGTAAAAATATACCTGAATTTTTTGCAGTACGTACACGTGGTAGATATATATTTTGTGTATAATTAAAAACTAATTCTGCGAACTCAAATTCAATTTCTATGTTTTATGTAAAGTTTTATAGCTGTTTAAATCAAAATAGGATTTAAAAATTTTAATCCGCAACTATGAACTATTAGCTGAAAAGCTATTCGTTCAGCAATCGAGACGGCACAGTATTATCTATGAAAAATTGCTTTGAAATCCATCTTTAAATATTTGCAAACACAATGGTCTGCTTTTAATTTTTTTTTTTGACTTTCGACAAAAAAACACAGATATTGTTTCCAGCATTTATAGCATTAAATTTCGAGTCCTCATTTTTAATTAATTGGTGACCTTCCTTTTACAAGCAGATTTTAAAACATTTTAAGGGATATTTGTCCACTTTAACTCATCTATCTTACAGAATCCCCTTATAACTTAACAAATTGCTCTCAAAGTATAGTTTCACATTCACTATTCTCTTTGTAATTAAATACATATCGTTTTGAAAGCAGTTTTGCAATATGCAAAGTATTTGTAATATGGCAGAAATTCCAATAACTCAGTTTAAATTGATATATTAATTGTTTACCGTTAACTATATTGGAGCAGGCTTATTTCACTTATAACGAGTGAAAGTTTCATTTCACAGCACCACTTTGAATATAACGTATAATATATGTATGGAATTCTTTGAAAAAAAAAATTAGAATTATAATAATTTAGTTATTATCTATG
>BMAV01007264.1:210751-372001 GCA_019973955.1 Trichonephila inaurata madagascariensis
CTCACTCATCACGAAACCTTAGGAACTATTAGACATATAAACTTGAAATTTAAAAGTCGTGTTTGTAGCGTCCGAGAATACTGTTGGAGGGGATTATGGAATGTTGGGCCGAATCGGCGTGGTTTCGGAGGGGTTACTGTGTTTTGAAGAAAGAAGGTTTTTTGAACCTGGCGAGTACAGTCAGGGAAGAGTAAGTCCCTTGTTTTGGAAGCGCGAAGCGCTGAACAGTTTTTGGAGTGTAGGAAATTGAATTCCTTCCGTGAGAATCAACGCACGGCGCAGGGTTTTGCTGTACCAAGCATAGAGTTTCTTGGGAGTGTCTTCACACGACGGACAGTGTTTACCTGATTGTAATGATAATCAAGATAATTGTGTTTAATCAAGATAATTGTGTTTAATCAAGATAATTGTGTTTAATCAAGATAATTGTGTTTAATCAAGATAATTGTGTTTATTCAAGATATTTGTGTTTATTCAAGATAATTGTGTTTAATCGTGATAATTGTGTTTAATCAAGATTATTGTGTAATCAAGATAATTGTGTTTGGATTGATTATATTGAGAAAATATCACAGTGTTTCTTTTGTTAGAGAACCGCTAAGAACGGATTTCGTGGTTCCGAAACCCCCGTGGTCCCGCTAACTCTCAAGATAATTTATGGGGCATTATAGACAGAAAAAGACCGTTATTGATACATCAAACCGAAAAACTTATTATTTGGGAATCTTTTTTTTTTTCTTTTAACTGACTTCCGCTTTTGTAGAAATTGAATTAAAAATGGTGTTGCAGAAACGTTATAGACAAAAAATGTCCCGTTTTTAACATTTTCGTGACGATATACTGATACACGGAAAACGGTTTAGAGACGAGTGTGTCACATATGCATCCACCCCAAATGTCACCGGCAGCTGGATAAAGCACCGGTGAATTGCAGGATCTGCAGGATTGATCATTCCCATCGAAAAGTGAATTCAACGGCCGACCGCCCAATTAGAGGGTTTGAGGCTGGTGCATATAAGACACACCCGTCGCGAAAGGGTTAAACTATCAAGACTTGTGTAATTGAAATTTGGAAAGAAAGTTCATTTTGTTGAATATGGATCTGCTAAAAATCAGTTTCATGGAGGAGAAAGGTTACTACAGAGTAAAAAATAAATATACTTCAGTCTTAGAAATTTAAATCATTTCCTTTTTAAATGAAGTTGTGATGTGTCCATAAAAATATTTTTGAATATAATTGAAATCTTAATACTTTCAGACTTAGATGTCAATAACTTAAAACCTTATATAGTCATACATATGATTAAACACTCAGAGAAGCTGAAAGGTATTGGCTAGTAAATAATCATAGAAATGCTAAAGCAGAAATAATACAACAGATGGAAAAATAAAACACTAGCAGCTTATAAGTGCAAGCGGGATTAGATTTGGAGGGGAACACAGAGAAAAATCCAAAAGTAAAAATGTCAACGATTTTTCAATTATTGTAGTAAAAAAGCTTAAGTTTGACGAGAGTTGTATTACATAACCTAACAACCTTGTCTGAAACCACATGCTTCACCTTTTGAAATAAAATTTTGAATGAAAATAATTTTGAATCATTTGATTTCATTAAATCATTCCTCACTGGAAATTTTATAAAATTGCTCGTGTTAGAAACAATTCCACAAAGCATTTTATTTCAGAGGTAAACATAAACTAATTCTCCGGGTCATACATTTTAATGATATATATGTTTATTTACTAAACAAAAGTATAAATTCGTTTTAGAAGTTGTCAGAATTTTACATTGTGGAGTCCTAAGATATAAGTCTGCAAAGTAAGGGACGGTAATGTTTAAGGGTTGAAACTTCAAAAATTAAATGACTCTGTTCTCTCCCATAACAATCGCATTACAGAAGGAAACACGTAAAAGCACAGACAATGAAATAGAAAACTGGAAATCTCGCCAATTTCATTAAAAGATCTCCACAAACTATGTTACGCCATTGCAAACTATTCATCTAATTTAGGAGAGATAAGGGAGAGAGAATTAAGCTCGTGAATTTATTTCAAGCATTTTTAGAAGGGACATTTTCAGTAGTTTCTGTTATTAATTATCTGTGCTAAATTACTTCCACATGTCAAAAGACCCGAAAATCAAAATAATTACGGGACATCCTTCAAGTAAATACCATTTAGTTCGTTTTGCAGTTGGCTAAATGTAAAATCAAATTACGCAAATTCTTTGAATTTCGAAAATAAACTCTTCCTCATTAGCTCTATCTCACTTCCATCAGTTTTTTGTTTATTGTATAATGCTCCAAGATTACGTTTTGCATTTCTCAGCAACCATATCAACTGTGTATCCGGGTTTTATTTTTGTTTTCTTTATCGTTAGTCTTTTGAAATATGTATTATTCCAAAATTATTTTTTAATAAATTGCATTCAAAGTAATTGCATATATTTAGTTTCATGATTTGAATCTATATGTTAAAATGTTCTAAATACGTTATTTTTCTGATCAATAAAAAGTTTCCCACTCATTATAATTTATTAATTCAAACTCAAACACAGTTGTGCAACAGCCCATGAGGGCCGGGGCCTACTGTGCCCATAACAGTATACGTGACCATTGGGCATTGAGGGGCATGAGCAGATATCCCGATCAGGTGGTCAGTCCCCAGTGTTTAAGTCCCCAAGCAAGATTGGTACTCATTTATCGACCCACTGCAGTAGGGATGAAAGGTTGAGTCAACCTTGCCCAGCCCGAGAATAAAACACGGACCTGTGGTGTGGGAGCGATTGCCTACCACTCGGTCACTGGGCCTTATAATTTATTAATTTCTCAAAAATAACACGAGGACTATTGGCAATCAATCCCACAATTTTCAATATTGGGCAAATGACTAGAACGACACCTGTGCATTCTCTTCCCCAACGACCCAATTGGGGGTATCAACTTCTCTAAATGGCGGGTCATCAGGATTCGAACATTCGACAAGAAATGGCGATTATGATCGCTCGGATACTATGGCTACAAATTATTCTGTAACAGGAAGGTGAATTTCAAAATAGTGCAAAAAATAGTACTTCGGAATATTTTTTTCATAATATTTTCTGTCAAGAACAAATCTTGATCCGCAATAAAGAAAACATTTTTTTTAAAAAAAATTATTATTTCAAAGTTTGTCTTAGGCTATTTTAAAAATTATTGCATTAATAAACAGGGATGGTAATTGTCACAATACAGTCATATGTGGAATAACAGTAAAATTATCTGATGTATGCAAAAATACAAAGATGGAAATATACGGATCTCCAAATGTTTTGGAAACAATTCTACTTTTTATGCCTGACTATCCTTGGCGATTTTCTAGCCTTCTTTCAAAAGATACGAATCGCTATTTCATGGCGTGATTTCTTTCTTCTTTCAAGAAATAAAATCTTGAAATACTGTGTAAGATATAAAACGTTTAAAAGAGTTTACTGAAACGTAGTCTTGGATTTAACCGACTGCAATTACATGAAAATTGATTTTCCGCTTAAGATTTCCGGTCCTTTTTTACAGATACACAAATAATTATTCTGAACAATGTTGAAAATAGTACATCTTATCTAAGGAGAAATATGTAAAGAATGAGTTACATACTGTATTTTCTCTTAGTTGAAGAATATATTGCTCTGGAGCCAGTTATTTATTTATTTATTCAGTTTGTGACTTAATCATAAAATTTTTTGCTCAAATTGGGTTAACTATTAAATTAAGTTTATAATGGATTTCGTGGAGCAATCCTAATAATTTGAATTTTTGCTCAATATTTCAAACATCAGTGGAAGACATTGTTATAAAAATAATGGTAAAAATAATGGCTAAAGGCAGTTATCACACACACAGCCCAACTATATTCCATATATTGGAATGCATTTAGATTTTGTGGTGATTATTTTCTACGATATTACTGAATAAATTGTTAATTAACTCAAAATCTCTCATGCCGGCTGTTAATTAAACTCTTTAGCATATATATATATATATATTATATACATATAATTTCAAAAGAAGGTTTCCAAATACATAGAAACTGTTCGGTAACACTTAATTTATTGCTTCTGCCACTTCCAAATAAATCTTCGCTTGGCTTAGGCTTGATAGTAGCTTGTGATAGAATCACAGCAAGTGTCAAATTCGTGAAATTATTTGATTTTTTAACATGACAAATGTTAAACCGATTAAAATTCACCACTAAAACGTGGGGTTTTTTTTTATATCCTTGCATGGATATCAAAGTGTAAGCATTATTCATGTCCAAGTATCTAAAACGATTTCAATTATATTATTATTTTTAAATAAATATCAATATTTCTATTATCCCCCTATATCCCAAAATCGACAATGATTCATTCGAATTATTTTGCATTGTAATGCTTAAATATTTAATCATTGATTAATATTTGTTACACTTTGAGAATTATATACTTTATCAGCTGTAAAACACTCAGTTTTTAGTCGTAAGAAGATTTCAGTATTTTGCTCAAGAAAACATAATTGATGTTCATTAGTGCATGCCAGAGATCATTTAGCACTACGTGTGCCCCACTTGAGGGCTTAGAATGTTTTTATGTGTAAAAAAAGGCGTAATTGTGTGTGGTGGTGATGAAAAGGCACTGCAGTGTGATACAGACTGCTTAACCTTTCACAATTTTGATCATTTTTAATGTGTGTTTTGGAACTATTGACTAGTGTGCGCAGAGGAATTAACAATGTTGATAACTGAATAATTAGCAGGTAAAAATCCCTTTCAACAATTTAAATCAAATTTAATTCACTTTAACGAGATCATTAAAACAAACATTCTGCCATCTCGCAGAAAGGCAAATTTGAATCTGACATTTCTTTGAAATCTGTTTTTTGGCTAAAAGGTTTCAGGCCGGCATGCACAACTTGAAGCGGAATCTATATATTTTTTTTTAAATTAAATTACAAATCTTGCAATGCACATGTAAAATATGAAATAATTCTGCTGTATGAAGATGTTCATTTTTCAAAAAACATATCCAAGATAAGTTACAGCTTCCTCGTACTATCTCTCCGTTTCAAATCAATTCAGTTCTCAACCCCTAAGACACGCTTTCAATTGAACAAACATATTTTTCTCCTTCTCTTCACTCTACGTAATCCGCACGCATTCATCACCGTCAACAGAAAAGCGGATAAGAGAATATTGACAAATTGCTCGGCCAGCAACGGTTGTCCACAGTGACAAATATACCCAGCGCTGGCCTCCTGAGGATAGTAGAGATGAAAGCACCAGTTTTTGCTCTTTTTTTCCTCTCTTCCTATTTTTTCAACAATGTTTTTTTTTTCCTCCTCCTCATCCAAGAAAATAGAGTCCCTTCTTCTCTTTAATACTTATATTTCTTTAATATTTCCTTAGTTGAGTGGAACATCTTGAAAGGAAAGTTCCTGAGGTTAACATTGGATTAAGGAGAAAAAAAAATCTATAAAACTACCGAATGTTTTGTACACTCAATATTTTGTTGATCTCATCATGGCAGCACTTGTATGTAACGATTTGTGTCTAAAGGTTTTTACTAGGTTCTGAATAGGTACCAACTGTAGAGAAAATTGATGGTGCTAGGAGATCTGAAGCTGGGGTTTTTTTTTTTACTAAATAAAATGCTTTTTATTTAATTTAGGAAGTAACTACCATTGGAATTCAATAAAATTGTTTAACGAAACGAAGTTAATGTTTTATATCTCATGCGTTTGTTCGCATGTGTCGGTAATTTAGGTTTTAAATTAAACTGATATATTTTAAGGTTATTCTTGCCTTGTGTATAAATTTGGATGTTTGTGTATTTATTTGAAACCTGTACGAATCCACACCGTGCATCGTATCGCTCCAAAATTTTACAGGATGCTTCGCTGATGCTTCAAAAAGAGAAAAAGTAAGCCTATTTCCTCCAAACAATTTTTAAAAAATTAAAATTAATGTTTTTATTTAATTCTTTTCTAAGCACCCTCTTTTGTGACGGGTTCTATCCATGGGTCTTCCACCAACCCTCTTTGAGAAACTGTATTTTTAACTGTGATTTGACTTACGATAACTTTATTTTATGCTAATGCAAATGATATTGAAGACCTGTCAATAAGTGTACAGTAGAACGTCGTTTATCCGAATCAATTGGAACCGGACACCGTTCGGACACGCGATTGTTCGGATAACCGAATGCGATCCATACAGTATATGAAACCGGACACTATGCGAATATTGAAAATCATCACATGCGAGAAACGTGCTTGAAGAAAAAGCAAAATAGTTGCAAAATGTCACAATGTGTGGAAAATAATCACTTATTTTTCGCTGTACTACTGTACATTATCTTTCTTCGCTGCAAGGTGTCTGAATCTCTTGAGCAGCAGTATTTAAATAGGACCACAGACTGGTTGTTGTTCGTACCACTCCATAGCTGTCTCTAACGCAGAAAACGCATTAGCATTTGATGGACCCTTGCTACTTTCGTTGTTGTTGTCCTCGTCTTCATCCGCTTCATCGTCAACAGGGTCGGATTCTTCTTGCACGGAAGTCACAATCTCGTCTCTATTTAGCATTTGAAATTCACAGTCTTCTGAAATTGCATACCATCCAGATTTCTACATCTTCTTCATCGCATTCTTGAAATCCTGGGATTGATTGGACAATATCTGTATTCTCCTCCCTGTGGTCGCCATTGAAGTGATTTTCGCCTTCTAAATCTGGCCACAGTTTATTCCATGCATTTTCGTATACAGTACATGTAGTTGACAAAGAAAATGATCCGGATATTTGACGCTCCAGTTAATAAACGTTCGGATAAACGACGTTTTACTGTATAAGGTTAATTGCGGAATCGTAAAATTTAATAGTGGAACGTGATTTGTGAATAGAGCTGGGCTTACTGAATTTAGTATTCACACTTAACGTCCATTCAGAGCAGGGGGAGGAACAAAGGAGTTGATTTGTACTAGGGTGTTGCAGTTCAGGAAAAAGACGTTAAGTGAACTACGAGCGGATCAAGACATATTTTCAATAATCTTGTAAGTTAGATTAAAAGCTTAGATAAAGATTGTTCCCAAGTTTATGTTGTTGTATTGTGCACGCCCCCATTGGCCAGCAGTGCTAGACCAGGTCCATGCCTTCGTACACTTTTAAAAAAATCCAACACCGATAAGGGATCGCCAGCTAAATCCTGCTTGGCCTATTCATTCGAGTATGTAAGCCGGAGAGGACGGCTCAGAAGAACAGTTGGAATACATTTCAAAGCTCTTGGATCCTTCGGAAGATTTCGTTGATTTAAGGTAACCATTTCGAAAGCGGGCTAGAATAGTTTGTTTCTGTCTATTAAATCCATGATCCACAGAGACTGCAGGACGAGAACATTGATACCAATGGTGCTCTGGGGGGACAACCCAAGTGTGTGGTCTTATTCTATTGTTTAATTTTTGAGAAAATCTTTAAAAAAGGAGAAGGGTGCTGTGGCTCTGGGGCCTTGCAAGAGCCAGCCTTGGACAAAGTGTCCTCAGTATCATTTCCCCATAGATTTACGTGGGAGGGAATCCACTGCAGATGAATCTGATGCGATGTGGAATGTCGTTTTAAATTGTTGAGTATTGACACTCCAACATTATCTCTAACCTTTTGCCAATTAGACCAGTTCTACTCTCAGACAGTACCCAAAACTCTTTTCCATTTGGAAGAGATACAAGAAAACCAAGACCCTCATCAATGGCTATTAGCTCACTGGAAAAACTGAGCAACCGTCTGGATTTCTCCTCTGGATTCTTTAGTTATGGTCTTGCGATCAGATGTAAATTCCGCTGCCAGATCGATAATAATCGTCTCTACTGCCATTCGTATAAACCTGAAAGGCGTCAATCGTTATTTCTCCAATTCTCTCTAGAGCTAGTTGCTTTAGATAGGCAGGAAGATCTGTTTGGTCATCCACATGTACTGGCAATTCTGGAAGGAAAAATACACCATCAAGATCGCCCTTTGGGTCAAGACATTGTGACAGATAATGTGGTTCCCAAGGTTATCGCATTGGTTGTACATTGCTCATAAATGCACAGACTCTAAATAAAAGTAATTATTTTTAAAACAATGTCTGCTTTTACTGCAAGTCCTCTTACACTTGAAACCTCCGGGTTGCGACAATTTTTTTTAATGAAGTGTTTGTGTACGTGTGAAGTCGCCGAATGTCGCGAAAAGCAACCAATAGTAGAAAACTCTCCTTGTTTATGTTTAGAAAACGGCGATTTATTTTCATTTCGTAACGTTTTAGAACCGGTTTAGGGGAAAATTGACTTTCAAAGGGGTGGGAAGGGGTACTGGAAAACCAAATTTCCCTTTTCTGAAGTATTATACCTACATATCTGAAATTTGAAAAGTATATTCCTTTCATTGAGTCGAAATTCTCTAAGAACTGGTTTTATGGAAAGCGAATTCTAAGAAGTAGGGCCACTGTGACGTAAATGGTAAGTTTATTCCGTTTTAGAAATTAGAACTACTATTTCAATCGAAAGATGAGGGATATAAAAGTGTTTATGAATGCATTCAAAATCTTAATAGCAGATATCAAGTTTTTAAAAAATGTTCCTTACACTATCATGAAATAACAGTGAAATGGGTGGGTAATGTTAAGTTTAACATTTATTTATTTATTTTTATTTTTTTAAGGGAAACTGCGTGTTAATTATTTTATTCCTGGAACGTGAGACAAAATAAAGATATTCATTGTTGAGCATTTATATTAAAAAAAATGTTTGTAGGATTTTTTTCTCTCTAGTCCAGCTTTTCTCAAACTGTAGAGTGCGCCTGTATGGGGTCGTGATATCCCTATGTAGATGTGCAAGCATATTGAAAAGTTGAAAATAAAAGATTTAAGGTATCCGACTACCCTAAAATCATGATGTTTTTCAAAAGTTGACAAAATTTGCTTATGATTTTATTTTATAGACCATCATATTAGCTTAATAAAAATACCAAGTTTTTTATTTTCCATTCACTAGAACAAACATTTTAAGTGTTTTAGTAAAAGCAGATGCCATTACTTTACACAAGACGTCAAACTTAATGCGTTATGTAAACTTTATAACAGTAAGTAAAGTTAAAATGCGTTTTACTCGAAATGTGTTATTTGCGAAAAGTTCAAACGGGGACAGCGATTGCTCAAAAAGTTCTGAAAATAATTTGCTGAAATTTTTTGTGTATGTTCTGTATGTATAACAGTAGAAGTGTTTTGACCATCAGATTTATCAATCACTGTTTTATTTCAAAATTTACAGTCCTTTATGTGAATATAATAACTGTTTTTTTAAGCAATTTCATATAATCACTAAAATAGAGTGTGCTCTTGCTTTTGTAAAAATTTAAATATCCCTTATCCTGAAGGTCATTTCAAACATGAATAATAAAGTAACACTTCAAAATTGAAAAATTGAGAATTTTCTCATAAAATTTTTGTACATAGTGAGCTCCGTTTATGTAATTTTTTGTACATTTTTACCAGTTTTTAACCATTTTAATAATAATAATTTTTTTTGCTTCCAATTTTAGGATTTTTTTCTTAAAATATGCTAAATAAATCTAAAAATCACAAAAAAATCCCCATATTTCCATTTTTTCAAAAAAAAAGCTGTCGCAAGTAGTCGGATACCTTAAGTATTAATTTACTGAAAGGATGCAAAACAAAATACATTCTGATAGTAAAAAAAGGAAATATACATTCATATAATACAAATATTTCAGTACTGCACAATGTTTCCGATAATTATTTATCAATACTAAACAAAAACAAGTTTAATATTTATTAGCGCCTCCGATGGGTTTGTCATACACAGAATTTAATACTTATCTTGATAATTTGTAAGGTCGTATTGTAGAGCTTTTTAACTACTAAGTACGTTATTGTTGCATTCAAAGCTTTGCAATTATATGGGGGGCGATGAAAATTTTGATTGAAAATTGGGTCACAAGTATTGAAAGTTTGAGAAGCACTTCTCTAGTCATAATTTTTTCAAAAAAAAAAAAAATCCTGAATCAAGGATAAGCACAAAAGCTCAATACTTATCGTAAAAGTACATGATTCCCAAAATATATAATCCATGTGTTTATAGCATTAGAGAACAAATCCATATTTAGAGCATTTTTATAGTTTGCCAACGAATATAAGGTTTTCAATCTTATTTATTTCATGAGACTTTGTGAACAAAGTACAAAGTGTTATGTTATGTTTATCACTGCACGCATAAAATAAACCAATTAAGAAACTTTTAACATAATGGAATTAAAATATAACCTTTGTCAAACATTTGGGCGTTACTTAGGTGCTTTAAATTCTTCTTTCTAGAATCATGAAATTTATTTCAGAATAAACAAAACAAGCATCATGGGGCTTCTTTCATATGTTACGCCATATTTATAGAAAAAAAAGTCCATTTATGTAGTAACAGGATAATTAAGCGTACACGCCAAAAACACAAATAAAACGACGCTCAAGAATGAAGCCTTTTTATTTTAGTTGAACGTTGCTCTTAATAAATAAAATGTATTTTACGTTGAAAGTAATTAAACATAAGCAGGCGGACAATAACTCAATTAAAGTTCTAAAGAGTTATTTTTATGAATTTTAACAGAATGAAAGTCTTCTTTAAAAATAACACATATCATAATACTAATTAGAAGTTACAACAAATATTTTTACGAGCAATATTAAACTTTTTCTTCGTTTGAAGAAATATTTTTTAAACTTAATAACTGATCTTCCATAATCTAAATAAGGTTACGTTTGAAGAGAAACAAGGGATAAATAATAAAATATTAAAGATGCACATTTTATTTTTTTATATAAATTTCATTTGTTACCGTTAATTTGATTGTAATGCATTAATGTGAACAAAAAATAATAATTTTCGTTCTAATGAAAAATTAAAATCATTTTCTATTATTAAGTTTATAAAAATAGTTTCAATTTAATTTTAGAAAATAAACTAATGCAAATTATAGCTTAATTATTTTAATTTAAAATTTAATAACTTGATTACACAAACTTTTTTTGTTTCTTCGAAATTTCACACCTGTTCTTAGAATACTTGTACATCAAGAGACTTGGAAAATGAAACAAATATGTTAAAATACAACAAAATTAAAGCCAGCCATTGGAATGAGGAACGTTATATAGCCATTTATTAAACTTAAAATAAAGAAATTTGGAATTACATTTAAAATCAAATCTATTTTAATTTTAGTATTTAATCCTTTTTCAAAAAAAATAAATAAAATCATTTAAAATTTGTTAACTATTTATTACTTAATGTAAATGTTATTACTGTATATATTTTTCAACGATCTGCATCAAGAAAAGTTTTAAAAAGAAATAAGTATACCAGAATGTAGCAAAGTTTTATAATTCGAAGCCGAAATTGTGGGGTATGCCATTTTATATAGATATACAATATTACACATATATATATATCTTAAAGTATTGTATATATAACAAAATAATAAGTACAACACTTTTGCACTTGTAATTATTTAAAAAAAGGGGTTCGATAAGGTAAAATGAGAAATTAACTCATTTTATTTCATGAATTTAACTCAAAAAACTATTAAATTGAATGGAAATAGTGCACCCTTTCAAACCCTGTTTAACTGATACCTAGCTGAAAATTATACTTTTTAACAGTAGTTTTACTCAGCGAAGGTAAATATGATCTGATGTGTTTTCATAATTTTAAAATGGGATCACGTCAATTTTTTGTTCCATTTAATTGAAAGATAAACATCAGAATCTTTTTTGTTTTTAAACATAACAACATTTTCTCGAATATAAAAACAAAATATTTAGGATGCTTTACAAAGAAGTATCCAGCGTGAAATACAAATCTCCTCCCAATAGGAATTCAATGCCATATATACAATTGAATTTCATTTATTCTTCAGCGTACTGATAGAGAGAGAGAGAAATATATATATATATATAATTCAAAATGCTAATATAAAACTAATTAAACTATTTAATTTTTGTATCCAACTGATACTCAGTTGCTTTTTTTCCTAGTCTGTTACAGATATTTTATACTATTTTAATCCACTGAATATGTTTGTGTCAAAGTTCCTTTTTAATGAGGTTCATTGGAAAATACTTATTCAGTAAAATTCACGATAGTTAATTTGTTGTGTAGGAAGAATATCGTAAATTAATATTAGTATTTAAGCGTTGAGTCGAAAAATTTTTTCACTTTTTATAAATTTAAAAGTGCTTAGAAATTTAAAGTATGAGACATTTTTTTGTCTTCTAATTTCCAATAAGAGATGAGGAATACTCTTTATATTTTATATTTTAACTCCGACTCTGTAATTTACCAATTTCTTCTCAGAGATCGAATCAAAGTATTTGTTTTTAAAAAAAATAAAGAAAAAAGAAGACACATCTAAGAAACATTTACCCTCTGTACAAATATTGATAATCTGAACATCACTTACAAATGTAGAATTCGATTTTCCTTTATATTATTAAAACAAACTTAGATTTTAAAAAATAATCTCCCTAGACTTAACTTATTAGTGTTTTAAATTAATGTTTCTGATTAAGTGGGCAGGGAGATTTATCTATCATTTTAAAAACTGTTTTTCAGTAATATGAAACACATTTTATAAGGATTTCCCTTCCTAAATTATTTTAAAAGCTACAATCAAAATTCATTTCCAGACTTTCAAGGTAAATGAAATACGATTTTCTTTTAAAATTTCTCTCTTATTTAACCAATTGCAGAAGGAAAAGTGCAAATCTAAAATAGCAAAGTCTTATACTAAAACAGCTTTTCACGAGCTAGAAATGCTTCTAATGCATTTATCGAATCAACGTGGGACTTGTTTTAAATGATAGCTAATCCAAACTCGATGTGATGTACACGTATCTGCTTTTAACAATGCATAAATTACAATCTATTTACTTTTATTTATTTCAAACAATAAAACTCTTGATGGGAAGTCAATAAAAAATCCGCCGTTGTGGCCACTAATGATGTGTTTGCGTGTCATAATTCTTTGGAGACCTCTCACGAAACAGAATAATTTCACTTGATGTATTCTGGGGTAACTTTAAATCATCAGGGAAGCTCTTTCATAAATGGGAGAGTTAAATACGCCAGTATTTTGTTTCAGTGGAATAAAGAACCGCTGCTGAATAAGTTTTAAGGATGAATGAATACGATTCGATAAGTAATTTATTTAAAAGGAACTTTCGAAATAGAAACTTTTGACCGTAGTTCTGGTAAACAAAAGTGGTGTTGTATTAGATAAACAAGAAATTTTTGCTTTGATTTTCTTTTTACTTATAGAACAAAATTCTGCGATATATTTATCCGTTATATTATCAAATGCTTTATTTTAATTATTTAATTATTAAACTTTCAATTTAAAATATAGCTACAAATCTTAAATGGCGAATGAAACAATATTATACCAAAAAAAAAGTTAACTTCGTTCTAGGACATCATGGCTGGGTTGGTAGAGCATCGAAATCACGAGCAGTATCATCAGATTGAGCCCGGTTGCAGGCGACTTGCCTAAAGTAATTTTTGTTTTCTTTGTATTGACTTTAGTTTCTTCTAGAAGGTTCTAGGGCTTATTTTTATTAATTGTAATTGTAGTTACTTGTATAATTTGTTATTTTCTGTATAGAAAGTTCTAGAACTTTCCGTAAATGTATATAAGCTAAAGAAATATTTAGTTCATGGAATAAAACCTCGAGTTGGGACTATCATTTCATTTAAACATCCAATTACCCCAATATTTTATACTACGTGGCAACATTAACACGATAGTATTTGCATTATCAATTCAAACTTGTAATTAGAACTACAGAAGATGCAAAAAATTGCACTACGATTGAAGGGAAGACAGTTCATCTAGAAATGATCAAAACGATATAAAAATGTTCTGTTTCAGATTGAAACTCTACAAGACAACATCACCTTGGACAATTCATTAAATCCAAATAACGACGAATCGGAAAAAAATTGGTAACAATTGTAGTTTAATTTATCTATAACATGTAAAAGTACTCAGAGCAATATATTAAACAACACAGAAGTATTTTCAAAAGAAAGGAAATAAGTGGAAATTAAATAAATGGGTAAACACACGACCACATATTGCAGCAGAGATCTAAATAAAAAGTATACATTTAAAATGTGGGAGACACTACCCCATTCTCTTTTTAACCAGACAGATCTAAAACAGATTATGAATTATGAACTATTTTTTTATTTGTGTACATAGTATATGTTTAGCAATCAGCTTAATGATAAATAATTAAAAAGAGAGGGGAGGTGATATTTTTTGAAGACCAAGAATAAGCAGTTTTATAAAAATGGAATTGAGAAAGTAGTTTCTTGGCTAGAAAAGGGTTGTTCAATACGGAGAAGGATATTTTGATGAATGAAATAATTTAATGTCAAAAAGTATTTTCTTCCTCATTGCAAAAAATAACAAGCTTCTTGGTTAGCGGATATTATTCAATCTGAGCCCGATGCATTTTGTAAGACAAGAAAAGGCTTTAAAAATACAAACGTAATAAAATTTAGCACACATGCTAGTAAAGATTAAGTAATATAGTTTTATACTTTATTTTTTCTTTTGAGAGATTTTTATAGTCTCGCAATTAAAAATGAATGGTCTAGAACTGACAAGTATTAAAAAACTGTAAGCTTCGTGTTTTACTTATATTACTTTTGTATTACTATATTCCTCTCTTTTAATCCCCGTTTTTCCAGCGAGTCTACGGACATTTTCTGAAGTTTATGCTAATATATTATTATTCGAAACAAACTGCAGCTTTCAGTTCTGTATATGATATATCCCCATAGTAATCGATAAAAGGAATTAACAGAATTTTAGGGATACAGAGTTAAACAAGTATTACTATTTGCTTATAAAGTCACACGGCTAATGAAATGAAAATTAAGGTACACAGAATTCACATTTAGATATCGATTAAGCAGAAATTGTGTGTGCGTAATTTGCATCTTTTCCTCCATACTGCATTTATTTGTCTTCTGTTTCATTCATAAAGGCTACATTTTTATTACTCTACTCAAAATGAAAAAAAATCGTAAAATTTGATGGAAATTAAGAAAAGTCTTCATTAGTTTTTGTGAGTTTCGATCGTGAACACTTAACTGGATATAAACCTTCGAAACTCCATATCAGTTTAAAAACCATTTGCATGCAAAGGCTTACTTTCAACGACCTTGTAAATGTGTTTCAGACTACAGTATTGTAAATTAATGTTCTACGAATTAAATGATCAATACATTTATTTTTGAAATTCTGGTTTGGAATTTGTTTTTTAAAAAAATCAAGCATCTCTCTTTCTGCGTATGTGATGTATTTTATACGCTGAATTACAACGAAAACCTCACATCTTATACCAAAATTAAATATTTTGGACCATTCTTGACTAATTTCAATTTTATTCCAATTCATGTGTACCATTTTAAACTAGATAAGGAATTTCGCAAATTAATATACATTTCTGAATGATGAAAAAAGTCACGAATTCATTTTTAAATCTTAAATTGATTCATTTGTAAAGGAAAGTTTATGTTTCGTGAAACTTCATAGCATTTTATTACCAATTCATTGGAATTTTTCATCCAATGACCATAAAAAAAGCATTCGAAAAATGAAACCTAGGCAAAATACTTATATCAAAGAATAACTGTAAATAAATCTTATACATCAGTGCTTCTCAAACTTTCTATATTTGCGACCCAATTTTCAGTCATAATTTTCCTCGCGCCCTCCTCACACAACAACTATATATTGAACACTACAATAATATACTTCGATGCAAAAGCTACAATGTGACTATAATATTATAAACTGCACAGATTATCAATGTATGTATTATCAATATTTGTGTATGACAAGTCTTTGGAAGTCATTTTCAATTAATAAACTTGCTTTTAATTTAATATTGATACATTAATTATCAAATACTTTTTGCCCTACTGATACATTTATAAGCAACTTATATCAGTGTGAATGTGTATTTTATTTTTTGTCATGTCAGAATGTATTTCATTTTGCTTCCTTTCAGTAAATTGTTTATTATTTTAAATCCTTTATTTTGAATTTTTCGGTGTGCTCGCCCCCCTACGTAGGGTTGTCACGAACCCCTAGTGGGCACGCCTTACAGTTCGGAGAAGCGCTGTTATACATTTTAAATTAAATACTTACATGAATCATAGTATATCTTTTACTTCATTCTATTAAACCATCAAATTGTTCAATGGAACAACTTCAATATGTTGTATATTTTGTCTAGTTTGGTTTCAACATTACACTAATTATATGAAGGCTTCTGACGACAAATACCGTAATTTTGAGCATCTGATGAATAACGAGTAGGATTTCTGAGTCTATTACTCCCCACTTCCAACTTTCCCACCCCAGCCAGAGGACATAGAATCTCAGTTCTATCAATGTGAATCAACTCCATCATTTTCCACAATGGGTCTTTTCTCGACTGGGAACCATTTACTCAACTGGAGCGTTGTCGATTTTGGAGATGGCGATCATGAACTTTGCGCTATCATGTCTCTAAGAATGACAAGAGCCTTTGGAAAATAATATTGAACATTTGAATTTAAATTTGGAAGCACTTTAAGAAATAAAATTCATTTTTGTGGCATAAAAAAATTGAAATATTTCAATGTTTATGTTTATTTTTAAACTATCACTAAAATAACACGTTAATTGTGTATAATTTTGTTATGTATATAATTCATAAAAATTACTTAATATATATTGTTATTTTATCCAAATACTTTATCAAAGTTTTTGAATATTAGGAAAGTTATGAGTATAATTCAGAACAATTCATCCACCTTAAAACATTTAAACGTAAATGTGAACAAATATTTTGACAGTTAGAGCAGTGCTGCTCAAACTTTCAATTCTTACGACCTAGTATTCAAGCGTCATTTTCATCTCCCCCTCCATACAATAACAATGTATTAAATTCGACAATACGATACTCTAACACTGAAGCTGCAGCTCAACTTTTAATTAAATGCCGCCAGTGTATATAAACGTCCCGCTCAGCCAGTGCGTAAATTGCCCCGTATGTATATATACGTCTTTCCAAAATACTATATTTTCTGTTCACTGCAATCCATAAAATTATTCCGATAGCTTTGAAATACAATAAAATGACCTTGACAATGTTTATGAAGGTTTTATTCTTATTTCAGAGGATTTTCTTATTTATTCCTTTTCCTCTTCCAATATACCCCATACGCTTGCATACATGCAAAACGGTGGCATTGGGGAGTGAATCGCGTAACTTTTAATCGGCAGTTAAGGGATTAATTATAAACCGTACAAATTATTTTGATAACTGTTCATTTTTTTGCATATAATTTTACGTATGTATATGACAAGTCCGTGGGGTCACAGGTAATTATTATACTTGTTCCTAACTTAGTATCGTTAAATTCATAATAAAATACATTGTGCAGTAATGATACATTTATAAATGTAGTATATCATTGAAAATATTTTTTCAAACTTTTTTATTATGTCAGAATGTATTTTGTTTGTCTACTTTCAATAAATTAAAATATTTTTCAATAATCTTTTGTTTCGAATTTTCAATATGCTTGCAACCTCCTCCTAGGGTTATCATTCCCCTCTAGGGGGCCCACGCCCACAATTTGAGAAACACTGAGTTAGAGTGTCAAGTGAGTGAAAGTTGTGTTAACGTTACACGAGGGCTACTGGCGTCTGATCTTTTATATTTTGATCTCTGTCATGTGACGAAGACGACACCTGAGCTGGCAACCCTCCTCTCCAAACTACTAGACGCTAACTGGAGGACATGGAGCTCGTTATATTTTATTTGTATCAGGCCCCTCTACCCGGTAGGTCTTCAATGCCACCAGGATTTGAAACCGTGACACGGTGGCCTCAAGTTCGCAACTATAATCACTAGGGCACCACGGTGACAGTTGAACTGTCAAATAGAAATCTGAAAGACGATACTATTTTTGTGCTAGTAAAAAAATAAATATATCAATTTCAAATAATTTTGCAAACTGAATTCGAAGTAATAAAACATTATAAAACAATAACTAAGATCTTTTTTAATTGCAGCAAAGCATCGAATATTCTTAATTATTGCACCGGATACGATAGAAAAGGATCATTAAAATTCGTCTTTTTCATATTTTAATCAAGTTCTTATTGCTCAGTGTAATCTTTTGTGGGTCGAACTAATGCAGTTTTGATTGATTTTCATTATCATTAAAACATTTCTTTCTTAGGAAGCTAGAAAATGAGAAGAAAAAAAAATTGCCTTTTTGTGAAGACGGACTTTTCTTAAACAAAATGAATGCATCAAAAGAACAAAGCTAAGCTAACAAAACAAACACGAAAGAGATCTTAAAAGAAAAGAGAAGGAAAAAAAACTGTAAAGAAAAGAAGAAAAACAAGTAAAAAAGTAATCTCGGCATTAAAATCCCAGTAACGTATAAAACTAATGGCGGATAAAGAGATCAATTATTTTCAAAGTAGTGCATAAAATGTTTTACAAATATTTTGCTCTCACCCGTTACAAAAGCTTGGAAATCTTTCTTCATGCTGTTAAAAAAGGGACTGCAAAATATTTAAGAATCTTTATTCATATTTTTTTTTTTAAAACAAAATTCATTTCAACTTAAGCAGAATAATAACTTTCAACAAGCTTTCTCCAATGCGTAAGTTGATTCTTTGTAGTTTTAACATGTAAAAATACGGCTGAATAAGAATATAACAAAAAGGAATGAAAAAGTCGAAAATTTTTCTGTTTCCCCCAAATTCTTTTTATTTTTATTTTGATAAGCATCGTCCTTCTTTTTCTCAGCAATTACGAACAGATGTTGTGATGTAAAAGATATTTAAATGGTTTTCATAGAATACATCGAAAAGCAAAGTTCTACTTGACATAACAATGATGGAAACGAAAGATTAAAATATATATATATATATATATATTTTAAATATTTTGTTTCGTATCTTATTCTCTCATTCTCAATGGGAAGATTTGAAACTTGAAATTATAAAAATTGTGGCTGTTTTCATTGTTCAAGAAAATAATAATTAATTTGCTAATAGAGTCATTTTTTAATTCGTCAATATTCATTTCTTCTGGCTAATCACCAGGATAGTTTTTGTCAAATAAAATACAATTTGGGATGGAATGAATTTTTTTATATTGTTTTGTATAATCGTAGTGCTTAATCCAATGCAATGATTTAGCCAAAAATATCATTTATAAATGAAGGATATACACATTAAATTAGTTTTTAGGGTTTAGCTTACCGAAAATTATTATGAATATGTAGTATTTATAACTGATTAGGTGAAAAAAAAATTAAATAGATTAATTATTTTTTCTGTGAAAAATCAATTACTATATATGTATTTAGAAATTATATATCTTAGTTAATTTAAGGTTATATAAAGTTTTAAAGTTTTAAGGTTAGTTATTTTAAAGCTTAACTCAATCAAACCAATCATCAACTAGCTAACATTGTTTTGCACTTTTTTCACCTTTTTTGGCAATAACCAATGTTACGTTTAGTACACTTTGATTATTGTACATTTAAATATTTCTATTGATGGATTATTATTTTACATTCTCAGGTCGATATATTTTTTTAAAACTATTTTGTATCTTTTTAGTCCATTTCTTATATACTTTGATTCATTTCAAATGAGCAAAGGGTTAAATTATCATTCATTAAATTTTAAATTTTATTTATTGCATTTTTTTCAGATATTTCCGTATTAACCTAAGACTCAAAATGGATCGTTCGGTGCCTTCAAACTATGAATTTCAACACTGCATTTAGGTCCTAATCCAGAAATTGCATTTTGCACGTTACTAAACTTAATTTAGAAATGAATTTTTTTTTGCTTTTGTTTATAGACAAACCATATAAAAAATTACACTAATTAACCTTATTAAAACTTTCTTTAGTCTTGTTTTAGCTATTTTCCCTGCCTTTTACTTTATCTGGTTGTTTACAAATAGATTTTGTGTGCTAACAATTTTTAATATTAATATCTACCAATTAATTTACATTTGTTAAGCTGTATCAAATTTATTTAAACAGGGTTATCATTTTTATCTGCTTATTAGTACATAGATTTTAATTAAAATAATACAGGTTAAATACTTTTAAAAATCAATAGAAACCCTACATACACTTGTTTTCCTCTTTAAAAAAATTCTATTTGTTTATTGAAATGTATACATGCTAGCTTACTACATGAAACTACACAAAGTTATCATTTTGTAAGAAACAAATACGCTACAGATCTAACGTAAGAATTCTTTAAAGGAAAGGATAACACACTTCCTTGCTCTGCTGAATACAACTCGTCAAGCCCTCCTATTTTTCAAAACCTGAATTATGTCTTCCTAAATCTTAATTGTAGCATGTACGAGAGCGGAACTTTTAAATTAATGACCGAATGTTGCCAGTTTCCTCTTGCGAATTCTCTTAACTATAATCAAGACGTGACACATTATGAAAGTAGCACGGATAAACCATATTTAATGTGAGAACAGCAGTGTAGATGCGTAAATTCGAAAAGCAAACAAGAGAAGCCTATGTTGTGGAAAGCATCGGATTTGGATAAAAATGGTATTTTATTAGGGAACTAGTCGTATTTAAATATTTCTAGCATGCATGATAATAATTTTAAATTCTTTTTCCATGAATGTACGAAAATATTTCAGAGTTTAAGGAATTCCTGAAGAATATATGTATTTTTGTTTCGATATTTGAGGCAAGTATTTCCATTGTTTCCCCCTCAAAGCTACATGTTAACTGACTTTAAATTAATCATTATAATAAATAAAAGGGTTTTTTTAAATTTATGCTTTGAGAACTTAAATATGATCTGGAAACAAATTAATTAACATTCAAAAGAGTCTTAGATACAATTTTCTGTGTGTAGGGTATATTGTGGTTGAGGAATGAAACTATAATGTATAATAGAAAAGTCCATAAAAAAAAAATCTAAAGACAATTTAAGTGGCTCATTCTTTTTCAAGGATGAACATGGCAGTGAGTATTTCGTATAAAAATAAAGAATAGTATTCAAAATGAAAAAAAAATCTGGTTAAAAGTGATTTAATATATTTTAACTAACATCTCTTGCAAGGGTCACCTATTTGGTATAGTGGTTAGCGACGCTGACTGCTTTGCCCTTGGGCCTGGGTTCAAATCACAGAGAAGACATGGATGTTTGTAAATGTATAGTGCCTTCGAGGCATGGGGGTACTCTAAATAGCAGTCGAGCCGCCAGTCCTCTCGTGAGGTTGGTGGAAGGGAAAGAGAGGTGGGAGGCCTTTGACCACCCTTTAGGGTGTTCTCCCACAAAATTTGGGGTGAAACTGATCTAAATCATTCTGTCACATGTATGGTGCTCAAAGCTACTTCTAACGGCAGGCGTCACTTAGCCCTTTACCATGATGAATTTCGTGGGCCTTGATCTGGCCTTTGTCGATCAGGTGGCATTGGTAACAATAACATCTTGCAGAGAGCAATATATTTCTCATTTTTGTGTATAATGGTATATATAGCATTAATCATATATATATATCAATTATGTATATGTAATTTTGGAAACAAAATATTTTGCTTATTTCATCTTTTGTATTTCAATGTAATTTTCAATTTTTCATGTTATGTGTTAGTCTTGCAATTGTATATTTATTGAAAGTTTTTACTTTTATACAATTCAATATTTGAAACAGATATAAAACATATTGTAAAATCAGGGAAACATTTTTCAATAATGAAATTATTATTATTATTTGTATAGTAAATCTTCCAAATTTCACTATACTTTTAGTGAAAGATTGATAAAACTCATTACACACTTTTTTTTTTTTAATTTTCATGATACAACTGAAATAAATTTCTGATTCTGTATTATAAAATGTTCTTAACAAAGAACAAGATGTATTCCTGCCATAGAAATGTTTTATATTACAGAATATACTATAATACTTATTCCAATATTATGCGATAATTTCATCAAACATAATCGTTATGACACGTTATTATAAAGATTTATTTAATAAGAGATGTAAAAAAAAATTAAATTTTATTTTAATTCACATCTTGGAACTCTAGTAATTTAAAAAAATTGCGGAAAATATTTGAAAGATAATTTATTTTGAATGATTAAATTTTCTAAATTTAAATATCAGCATATAAATGGCAATCTATAGGAATTTAAATAAATCATTTATAGATTATCTTATGTTAGGGCTGAAAATACTATAAATGATAAATAGCTTCATTCGTAGAAGATAATAATAAATGTTATGTCCTCCGAATTTCTACTTATTATCAGCCCTTGTTAGAACTCCACACTTCGAATCAATCGATATGTAATTCTAAAATTGTAAACATATTGATCGTATACTGAGGAGCCCTCTTATGACATTCCCTGGCAAATAAATCATGAGTGAACTAACACATTCAGGAGTTCGGTGAAAACAGCGCGTTGCAAATATGTTTCGAGGCGACAACAACTGAAGATTAATAAGTCTTCTATCACTCCTCCTAGTAGACGAATTAGAAACGATGAGTAAGTTGTTTTCACTCCTACAATAGATCGAGACATTCAGCTCTACAGTAATGGGCTATGTAATAAATTTCTACAACGCATATACGTTGGTTAGTTGTAAAATATTATTAATTTTCTCCGTATGTAAGTGTATTGTACTATATATAATAATGATGCGTTGATTTCTTTCATCGATTAAATTTGTGGGAATTTTCTGATACCATCTGGGTGGATGATTTATTCTCGCAACATTTTTTTTTTATCATCAATTTATTAAAAACAAGTAATTAAAAAAACTTTTAAGTCAATTCCTACTTAGATAAACAAAGAAATTTTTTATTTTAGCTACTTTATATTAAATAGTTACAATTAATATAAATATGTATATACATATGACAGAATTAGAACATTGAGTGGAAATTAATTTATTAAAGCATCGTATTGTCATCCAAAACAATCGTGTTTATAAAATTTCAGTTCAACTGAATGCTTTAAAACGCGAGAAAAAAAAAAAAAACCTTTTCTAGTTTTGACACAAATCGCCAAAATGGTTTCTAAGTCACCAAAAATGATGCCAACGTGGCTGTATTGGGAATTATTTAAATAATTAGTTTTAATCAATTAATTTTTATTACTTATAATTAAATTACTGTATTGCCATCCGAAATAATCATGTATATAAAATGTCAACTCAATTGAGTGTTTTAAAATGTATTTTATTAAGGATTCAAAATTCCACCAAGAAAATAAATAGAGATTGTGAGCTAATAGCTTTTTTTTTATAAAATCATCAAAACATTTTAAAAAATAATGTATTAATGGAACTGTATCAGAGAATAAAAAATTATTTTAAAATGTTTTCTTTCATTTGTCCATTTTTAATGAAATTGTGCAATGTATGTTTTTTATTTAATTCAAAACAACATAAGTTTAGTATACCCTGCTATTTAATTTGTCCAAAAATCCCCTGCCCCCAAAATTTTTTAAATTCCCGAAAAATCATTGATTCATCCTATATAAATTTATGGAGAACTAAATCAGTATCTTGACCGAAAAAGAATAAAAATAAGGCTGTTCGCATTAGTGTAAATGCTATCAATGTTTCTTTCCCTCCCACTTAATCCACGTACCATTCCAGATAAATCAAAAGCACGCAAACAAGAGGCATCAGTTCTATCTTCCAAGCCCTCTAAAAAAAATTCTCTCAAAAAATATGGCTAAAATATATATCTATATGGATTTTTTCCACCCATAAACCAGCCCGATGTGGAAACGGTAAAGGGTTTTCCAAACGTTATTTGTAAAGAAACCGGAACTAAAGTAGGAAATATATTTGGAGAGCGAACGAAAATCGTTACCTGGGTTGCAGCTGCAGTTGCAGTTTGTGTGAATCATGAAGCGAAAAAGGATTATCAGAAGAACATCTGCTATCCCTGCGGCATCTCTTACAACACGATATAAAGAAGAAGGGAAGAGTTAAAAAGAAAGAAATAGAAAAAGTCTGTGCTCTTTACGTCATAGAAAAAACACGCATTTTGAACGGTAGGATAGAGCCCTCTTCAAAATTTTATTGTGGATTATACCTTTTCAAATATGGAGTAATGTACTCAAAATAGAGAAAGGAATATCTTGCAATTTGTGCGCTGGTGAAGGCAAACATAAGTGCGTTTCTACATCGCTGGAAATAAATTATAATAGAAGAAATAAAATGCTTCTAGACGTCCAACTTTGAATTCGAAACAAACGAAGTGCAAGATTTATAGGTACGGCCTTCTTGCGATAGTTCTTTTTGACATCGGGGTTGGTATTGTATTTTCTTCTATTTTTTTCCTCGCATTTTCATACTTAACATCATTCGAACAAAATTTTGCATATTCAATTTATAAAATATACAAACTGCGTGACATCAGATAGGTGATGGTTATATATTTTAAAAATTGCGTAGCCTTAAAGACAAAATATCTAAGTACATTATTTCAAATTGCTTTCAATGCATTTAAACCTCTGCTTGCGTTACTGATAGTAAATCTTTTCTCTTAATTTTATTTACAGTGTGGCAACTCTGTGAATACAAATCGTTGTGAGCCACTTCATCTCAATCAAAAGTAATTAAAGCAGCTTGGCAGTTCCCTTTCCAACGTGCAAGTTGATGTAACCTTGTTCGTCAAGCCATTTTGTTATATTTTAACCAATTCTTCAATGTACTTTAAAGTTAATCATTTTAATAAAATTTAAGTTTGTTCCAGAAATGGAATTCGGTCATTACTGAGTTAAAATTTATTGGTGGCTAAACAGTGATTCTAAGAGTCATGAAATAAGCAGATAATTGAATAGTTTACTATTAGTAGTTTATCAGGTACGTGTTGACGTCTTCACATTCACACACTGATAAATTTAAAAAGATAATTCACAACATGCATGATTTTCTACATCTAAACTTATTGGGCAATCACGATTTTCTCTTTAGATCATTTCTATGTAAGACAACAGATAAAAAAAAAATCTGTCAAATGGTTTGAGGATTAAAAGTATTCTATTCCTCAATATTGTTTTGTGCAGTTTTTTCATTGTCTTCATTCAGATCACTTAGTGTTAGATACAATCTTTTTTCTTATATTAACACTATTAATTATTTACGACTCATAAATTTCCCTTTGATCAATGATAGAAACACATTAAGATCATAACTCACAATAGTCTCATCATTCTTTATGACAGAGTCGTTCAATTACCATAAAATATTTCCTTCTAAAATCGTCCCATACTTCTGCAGATGTACCATTACCTAATTTCGATTAATTGGAATCATGGATCAGTTTTAAGCTTTGAAGTAATTCGTTTCAAAGATTTCTTAATTCTCTTTATTTTCAAATCATATATAAATTCAATTTTTAATATCAGCGTGGCTACAAATATTTACAGCGTCATTGAAAAACGCGATCGTCATGTATAAGTTTACACAATAATTATTCTAATATACATATAATATGATTCTCAAATGTTTGAAATATATGTGTTATTTGTACTCAAAATATTATGCAAAGACAGTTTAAATATTAGGCTAAAGTTTATCTCATTTTCGAATTTTAACCTTGTATATACTTTTAACAAGCTGGTACTAAAACTGCCCCAAAATAAATGCGTTGTACAAAATATTTTCTAACACATTGTTGCATTGTAAAGAGGAGAAAAAAGAAACCAGGTTTCAAAAGATACATTTAAGATATTAAAATTTACTAAAAAAAACAGTCATCAATTAAATATTCGTTCACGGTCAGAAAATAAAATGAACAAATAAATAAGCAAAAAAAATAAATAAATAAATAAAAAAACCAAATGTAGAGCTTGTAAAGTAACAACTACATTTAAGTTGTACTTCTAAACTATCTAGACATTTAAGAGAATACACATTACTACTTTTACTCAGTTACTATCTAAAAACACCTCTAATGGAAGGGCATTTTCGTTGAGTGGCCGTTCTAATCTTAACATTGTTCTTTCCGTTCCATAATTACTGCTGAAAATGAGCGAACTTGGTTTTTTTTTTTAAAGAAGAAAGTTGCCGTGGCATGGGAAAACTTTTTTTAAAAAAAATACTCCTTGTTATAACTACCGATAAAATGACCCTTTCTTTTCTATGACAGCTGGTAGAGGAATAAACTGCTACAAAATATAAATGGAAAATATTTATAGTGATAGAAAAACCATAAATATTTTATACAACAAAAGCCCCATTTAATACCTTAGGTGTAAATTTCGGAGTAAAAAAATCATTTTTTTGTTGTTGCTAAGCATAATACGAGAAGATATCAGTTGAAATTTGTTCTTAAATTTTCTATGCATTGATTTTACTTATAATAAAATTGACCTTTTAGATTCATAGGAAGAAAAGAGGGGTATTGATTATAACTTTAAACAATATTTTAACAAACTCGACACATTTGCCAAAAAAATTGAACTACATTATGACATGGGAAAGTCGAGTTTAACATGAACGTCGCTTCTTAGCCAGCTATCTGCTACACTTCTTTTCTACCATGGCACATCAGTCAAAAAGACGCGTCATACGTTCTCTTCTTTCAAAGTGGGCGATAGATAATGCAAACAAAATTTTATCTCATTCGACTCATTTCAGAAAAAGAAATTGAGCTACTCTAAGACTCGGGAGAGTCGAGGTTGAGACATGGACGTCGCTTCTTAGCCAGCTATCTGCTACACTTCTTTTCTACCATGGCACATCAGTCAAAAAGACGCGGCATACGGTCTCTTCCTTCAAAGTGGGCGATAGATAATGCAAACAAAATTTTATCTCATTCGACTCATTTCAGAAAAAGAAATTGAGCTACTCTAAGACTCGGGAGAGTCGAGGTTGAGACATGGACGTCGCTTCTTAGCCAGTCGTGAACACTTCTTTTCTACCACGGCACTTCAGTCAAAAAGATGTGCCACACGGTTTCTTACTTCAAAGCGGTGATAGAAAAGGCACATCTGTGTCAGCTACAATTCATTGTTTTGTTCCATCTAACTGGTGGTTGTGCTACACATATGTGAACAGGATGGCCGCAATTATGAGGGGAAAATGCCAGGAATGCTATATTATGCGTCGAAATGGCATGCCGATTTATGGCCACTCATGTGGCTTTCGATATGTGGTGACAAGATGGTCGTGAGATCTGACTTTGCCACGAAAGAGCCAATGATATTTGGGACCCAGTCTGGTGAACCATGTGTAAGTCCATGTTCTTGCCAATCAGAAATTGAAAGGGCGTGACGTAGTCCCACCCAGAAGATTTAAAGAGATGAGTGGGAAACTTGCGGGAGACCAACGACAGGCCTGCGGGAAAAATGCGAAAAGATTAAGAGAACTTAGCTTAACTATTTTAGCGGATCTTAAGCGCTACGAAATACTGTGGTAAGCCTACACGACGACGATACAACCAAGTATCAGGTAGTTATATGTGTTAAGTTATTTATCTGTCTATACGAGGGTTATGTGTTAACTTACAATTAAAAATAGCAATTTTACTAAAGTTGTATGAATTATTTCAATACACGGAAATTTAAGTATGCCAGGGGTCCCTACGTTACAGGGTCTAAATGGTTACCAAACCGTCGATTAAATGAATTGCGCGCTACAGTATTAATACGAACAGGATGATAAGTTCCAAACAATCATATGGATGTTCTGTGATTTCACTTTTTCAAAATAGAAAAATAAAATGCTCTCTTTTGTTTTGACACATCAAAATATTTCTCAAGAAATATGTTTGTTTTATCATTTTGAGTGACATTTTGCTTTTTCCTTATTTCTTGTATGTTCTTATTTGACTTATCATCCCTAATTCGAGATCTTTTTTTACCCAAATAACTGAAGAATGTTGTTTCTTTTACCACGTGATCTAGACTGTGTCGACGAAATACATCATGACAAGGAACTAGATATACGGTTGTCGTTATCCGTAGTCTTAAACACCATACAGGTTACAGAACAATTTGGATCGGTTCTACCCCAATTTAGAGATAGAACACCCTGGGGGTGGAGGTCAAGGCCCCCTCCCACCTCTCTTCCCTTTCCACCAGACTCCCGAGTGGTGGCTAGACGGCTATTTATAGTATCCCCATGCCGCTAAGGCATTATACATTTACAAACATCCATGCCTTCTCTGGGATCCAAAGCCAGACTCTAAGGCACAGCAGTCAGGTTGCTAATAACCAAGTTATAGCTTTGTTAATTACAGGACCTTAGAATTTGTAATTAGAAACAGTTTCAGGAACTATCATTCATTATCTGACGTCTTTTTACTTTTCAATCGCAGTAAGAAAATCGTTATAACTGTTAAAATGTCTGAAAACAAACTAGAGAAAGTAAACATGATGGAATTGATTAAAAGACCTTGAAGTTAATTTTTTATTAAAATAATCCAAACTGAAGAATGAAAGAAAAAATATATGTATATATATATATATATATATATATATTTTATTATGTATTATATATTTGTATGTATGTATATATATATATAATTATAGATATATATATATATATAATATTATATATATATATATATATTTGTATGTATGTATGTATATATTTGTATGTATATATATATATATATACATATACATACATATATACATATACATACATATATACATATATATATATATATATATATATAATATATATATATATATATATATACATATATATATATATATTTGATAAGAGGAAAATTAAGAGGTTTCACTTCTCAATGTCTATATTTAGCATCATAAGTGATTACTCATCGTGATTTTTCATCAAGGGAATCATTTTAAGATCACGTGTTATTTAAGTTTGACTATATTTATTTAAAACATTTTATACATGTAATGAAATCTTTTGTTGCCGATGGAAGAAAATTAACTATTTCAGATGATGAAATACGTGCACTAAAAAAGTTACATTATTTTAATAATCAATGAAACTTTTAACGCAGAAAATGTCATTCTGCACTCATTGTCATTTTCCTTCTTGTTGCGGTGAAAGAAATAATGAAGATGATAAATAAACATATATATATATATATATATATATATATATATATATATACCTCTGCTGAATGCATCATAGTAACATATATTACTCTTTGCACGCTATCTTCATTTCGAAATAAAATGAATGACCTTTCAATTCAAATGATCGCAATAAAGAAGAATATAGCTGAAGGCTATTTAATTTCCAAGTAGCCGTTTTAATGTCCGCATTTTCAAATAAATGGAAAATATATGTCACAGATTGCCGAGTAAACGACACATTGACATGCAAATTTAACAGCATTCATCCCTTACTGAGGTTATTTGTTGGTATGTTTTACTATTTTCTTTTTTTTTAAGCGAAACGGGGCTCTCAAATGTTTGATTAAGTGAATACAAATCAAAACCAAAATATTCAAAAAAAAAAAAATAAAAACCTCATAAACTCAAACTACTTTTTTGTTGTTAGATTTTGAATCTGAGGAAATGAATCTTTCAACGCATTTTCTACTATCTTTTTGAATGTATTCATTGCTAAAAATTGAATTCTAAATTCATAAATATGGAAATTGCGAAAGATGTGATGTATTTTCACAGTTGCGGGTATTAAAATGAGTGAAAGAATTTGAGAAATAAAAAATTTTAAAAAAAGTGTATAGCGTAAAAATGAAAAATTATTTTAAATTTGTTCAAGGAAAATAGAGCAGTGATACTTCATGATACTTTATATAATTTAACCGAGGAAAAAAGTCACCATAGTTCTCTCTGTATTATAATGTTAACTTTCTATTTAACTATCTAAATTCTTGCTAACAAGTATTTCAATATTCATATCTGCATAATATTCGTCGAATGAAAAAGTTTTACTCTTTTCATTTTGATCAGAGGAATGGATGATTACTAACTTGATTATCTGAAAATTGAAAAATATACCGGCATCGTTTTATTATCATTATACAAAAGTAATTAATAAAGTATGAGTTGAAGCAATTCATAACAACAAGTCTTTTGAGAGTTAAATATTTTGTACTTTAAAAAAATAAAAAGTTGAGGGGAAATTATTTGGTAGAAGTAAGTCTTAAACAAGTAAATATAATAAAGTATTAATAATGCTTACATAAACAAACAAGTAAATAATAGAGTTCTAGTAAAAAAAGTAAAATCATTTTTAAAGTAATCTGATGAATAACATGAAGATGAATTTGTTTGCTTTAAGCCTTAAAATTCTTTCTGTACACTTCGATTTTCCTTCATCAGTGTTTTTTTGACTATTTATGTTGAAAACGAATTTCCAGTAAAAAGAAAATAATATATATATATATATATATATATATATATATATATAATTGTGGCAAAAATAAATATTTAACATGTTATGTTTTTAGAAACAAGAACTACAAAGTCATTTTTTTTTTTGCATTTTTTACGGTTAATTAGATACCGAAAAAAAAAGAAATATTAAACATATACACATAAGATTTCACAATAACACATGTTTAAATACCCTACTGAAACAACAACAAAAAGAGAGTTTGTTTAATAGTTCAGCAAACTTCTTATTATGCCGCAATAGAAAAAAAATACACTTCAAACACATCATCGTCAAAGTAGTTTGAAAATTAGTCAACATCATCTTAGCAAACAAATTCTCTATCAAGGAAAAGAAAAGTGAAGAAAAACCGAAGCATAGAATAATCCAATTATGCACGGTGGGTCGCCTGATTTAGTTTGACAAGCGAGCACGCAAAATTAAAGAAAATTGAAAAATATTGATTTTTAATCTTTATTTTACTTTTATTCCTAAATCCCTTCAACTTCTCTTTTCATCTCGTTAAAATCACTAATGTGTGAACTCTTCTTAAACGTTTTATGTAGCGTTAAATACTCACTTCACTTCCTTAAACAAGTAACAGATTCTAACTAATTTCTTTTATCGATTTCTGCAGAAGATACAGATTTATAGTCCATTTAATCGTTAACGATCAAAGCTCAGTTACTTAAGAGGATTTAACGTTAGAGATTAATATACATGAAAAAAAAATTATATTTTCATGTTTTCACATCACATTGGTAATGAGATTTTAACTTTTACAAGCATAATGTTAAGCTGTTTCGGTCTTTTGGTAAAATAATCTTGCTTTATTATTAACATGTTATTTAAAATTAAAGGTTTGTATGGTAAATTTAACATATTTTAAAAGTTCCTGAAGATATAACACAAAGAACATTAAAGACATAATAAAGAAGTAAAAACACATATTCAGAAAACTAGGAATATTTCAATAACAATAAATAATGAATGGAAAATTGAAAACAAAGTATTAAAATATAGAAAAAAAAAATTGATTTTATAACTCAATTATATTTAAAACTTGATCGGAGAAAACCTTTAAAATGGTTGGGATCAAATATACACTGCATAAAAAAAATTAGCAAGTTTTGGGCTCGATAAAGATTTTAACCTCATAATTTTTTTGGTTAATCCTTCTCATATTATGTTTTTAGATATGCTCAAGATATTTGATAACGTTTTTAAAATACCTATTTTTTTAATTTGCCAAATAATTTCTTGCAAAAATCACCAAACTGCACTCAATATCTTATCTCCACCGTTTAGACAATAAAAACGATATTTTTTCATTAAGAAAACTGTGCAATTTAATTTAAAATGGTATATATATATATATATATAAATTGCTTTAAAATAATAATGCCACCTAAATCGAGAGAGAGAGAAAGTCATATAATTATAAAACAAAACTAATGCTATTGGCAACAAACCGCGTAGTTTTGAGCCTTGGTGGAGTGATGACGACACCCGAAACGACACCCCTGAACAAACAATTAAACCCCGTCAACAGGAGGACTTTGCCTCGACGAATTTAAAGGGCATCAGCGCCTTCTACACGGTGAATCTTCAGTGTCACCAGAACTCAGATTCGCTACACGCGAGCGACGAGTTCATGATCATAGCCGATACGTTACCATAGCCACCTCTTAAACTGGCAACATTAGTATTAATATGGTGGGGGCCGCTATTACCAACCTACAAGATAGATGTTTGTTTTGATGTGAACGATTCTGCGCATGTCTGATGGCATCTATATTGTTTTGAGAGCCTGTCTGTTGAGAGACGCTGCGTGTTAGAGAGCGTCATTATTAGAAGGAAGACGATGATGCATCTTGGTGTTTATTAAAACTGCAGATAGACGAGCAAGATGGCTCGCACAATTAAGACATGAAATTTATTCATTTAATCTTGTAAATAACTTGTAACGTGATTAACTAAAATTCAAAGTTAAGGTATCCGAATGCGTTCGGAACCGTGATTTTGCAAAAGCGAATAAATGGATAATTTCATGTTTATTTATGTCACTTAGTTTAGAATACATGTATAAATTGTTTTAAAGGCATTTTGAAAAAAAATATTTAAATACAAGATTTTCAAAAATTAACTTAGGATTTTTTTAAGTTCACCTTTTTGTGAAAAATGCTTCTATTATAATAATATTTGCCTCTATATAGCTCAGACCTCTCTACAGACGCTCAACTGGAATTTTTGAAATATATAACTTAGAAGTGGGTTTATTCATGTTTTACGGCAACAGAGGGGAGCAATTTTAAGGAAAAAATGCCGATTATTTCAAATGGTTGTAACTCTGAAAATAATGTGAATTTCTCAAAAATCATAGTTGAGCCTCTGTAATGAGGTCTGAGCTATATACAGGCAAAATATTATTATAACAGAAGCAATTTCACAAAAGGAGAACATTTTGAAAAAAAGATTATTCTAAGTTAATTTTTTTACCAAAATATTGTATTTAAATGTTTTTTTTTGTCAAAATGTTCTTAAAACAATTTTATACATGTATTCTAATCTAAGTGACACTAAATATCATTAAAAATATCCATTTATGCGCTTTTTTAAATCACGGTTCCGAACGTATTCGGATACCTTATCTGATGACGTCCTGTCTTGTTTTGATGGCCAACCTGTAGAACACCAAATTAATTAACAGAAAGAAAGCTTAAGGCATTTAGTTTCGGCTTTAATTGTAAACATACTTTTTATTTAAATTGCGTTTTATTCCCGCTGATAGGAATTCAAAAATACTGAGTGCACACCATGCACCGTTTTGCAAAGAATAACTTAAAATTACCGAAATTTCTCTACACAGAGAAAAGAGAAAATCTTTCTCTTCCTTCTAAAAATATCCTTCATTTCCCGGAAACATTGGAACGTGATTTTCTTTCAAAAGCATAAATCAAACAAGTGTTAAAATTCCAGGAGGTAGCATTTGGAAGTGCAATATTTGTTTCCAGTCATGTCCCAGTCTCATTTCGACTCGCGAGTCATTCCTTCACTCGGAGCGAAGCATATTTTCCTTTCAGCCGAGCGTTAAAATACAATACATCAGAAGAAATTCGAGATCTAAATGCCGCGCCATTTATCTCAAAGCCCTGGAAGAAAGCAATTCTTCTCGAAAAGGAGGATTCTAGATTAATGACGTCCGCCAACCCCTCCTCATCTATCACCACGGGATGGAGCGAAGAAAATAGCGGTCCTATTAACCCCGCCTAATAACAATGAGGGAGGTTTCTCCGGTTCAGACATAAGTATGTTTCGGGTACCTGAATCATTGACGAACCCAACTTATTGGTACTCTGTTAGTTGAGCTCCCAATTGTCTCGATTACTTTATTTAATCGATGCAACTGGCATCGCAAACATGTCGCAAATGGACAATCCCATGCATACAGTTAAGCATTCCCCCTAAATGCTTATTGCGATCATTTACCGAAGCCGACTCTATTTGCAGTATGTTTGTATACCTCAGTTATTTACCAAACGGTGACTAAAATATTAATTGTATGGATTCACAAAAACAATTTATTATTCAATTTATGGTAGGCTGCCTTAAAATTGTGAATGCGTGACAAACATTGCGGAAAAAATGTTTGATGGTTTAATTTTTTGGCCAATTTATATTAAAAATACAATTGTTTATTTTCCGTTTACTAGTTATTAAGTTTTGTTTATGTCGCACTGTAAGGCAGGCAACAAGAGGGTCTAATAAAGGCAAACATTTTTATTTCTGAGCCTCGGTTAAGAGACGAGAAAACATCTAATGTGTCATTTCCTCTTTAAACTACCAGACCACACCAACAAAGACTTAAAGTCTTGACAAATTTAACATAAATCAGCACCTCTACACGATGGGTTTTCAGTGACTCCATGAGTTCGAGCCCTATTGCCTGATGTGCCCCTGAAAATGAATATCGTGGTGCAGTGGAATAAGTTTCATTTTGTGTAAGATAAAGAAATTGGTTTTGTTGTCAACATGTGGAACCAATTGTCAAGGTGTTAAAGTGAGCTACAGCTTTGGAAATAATCCACAGTTCTTCTCGGTTTGATTGGCATCACAAGTTTCACATCAATTGTTGTTAATTCACTGTCATAAATAATGTTACCTTAACTATAATATGTGTACGATTACACTTTCACCTTAACTATAATATATGTACGGTTAAACGGTCACCTTAATTATAGTGTACGATTACACTTTCACCTAAACTATAACACGTGTACTGTTACACGGTCACCTTAATTATAACATGCGTAGGGTTATCCATAATATTTCACAGTTATATATATAATGTCTGTTTTTGTTCATTGCTCTGAAGTTCTTAAGGAGTAATGTAAGGATTTTAAATCAATACATTTCTGAAAATGATATGTCAGTTTACATCTTTCATGTGTACAAGTTTTTCTAATATTATATCATATTTTGTATGCATTTTTTTAAAAGACATGTACTATGGTCAAACTTGAATTGGAAATAATCATCAAACTTTTTTTTTCTAATTAAAAAAAGTTAATATTGTTGTTATAAACCGTTTTGTTAAAGTTTTTAATTTTAATTTAGATGAATTTTTAAAACTATTTTTGAATTACTAGGACACAACCTGTATTATTGATGCATAATAAATCTGATAAATGTCTGACGATGGTATTAATTTTGAAAAAAAATAACTGTGTGACTATTTTTCTTTCTGCTACTTTTCACTTTCTTTCTTTTTTTACTAAAAAAAAAAATTGAAAATTTAATCAATACAACTTGTAAGCGATTCTAGGAATAACAGGGATATAAATTTTGCGCTGATTTGTTTAGTTTAGTTGTGTTATATTTCTCTTATAATTTAGTATAGAATATTGTAGCTCGAGATATTTACGTATTATCAAGATTTGAAATTTTTGAATAATTTTTATTATGTAGATTTTTTCTGTTGTATTATTGTCTGAAACTTCTGAATAAATATACATATTTAGGTGAATAGGTGTTTAGGAAAATTAAATTATAAATTTATTTTTTGATAATCTGTTTAAATTTAGTTAACGTTTCAAAACGTAATTTTACATGGATTAAATATAACATTCAACAGAAATTTGCTATCACTGTTGTTAAATTGAAATTCTAATTTTTAATTGGGTATGTTTAAGTAAGACTGTTATATAAGTGAGATATTTAACACACATATATTTTTCCCTTTTTCTATGTTATATTTAAAATCATGTACTTCGGAAGCAAAAAGAAAATATTTTATACTGTATTTTATTCTTAAAAATAATTCTAATTTCTAGAATATGAGGAATAATTGCACTAATTTTTTTCTGCAAACAATGACAGTAAAAATGGCTGAAATGCTTAGAACATAAACATATTAGAAACTTAAAATGTTTCAATTTTCAGATTTGGTTACAATAGTTAAGTATTTTTTTAAATTAAGTAATTAATGCATATTCACAATTGTGTAAAATATAATGAGCAATTACCAGAAATATATACAGATTAATAGTTTAATTGAAAGATATTTTCTTTCAAAAACATTCACTTTTTGATGTTATGACTCTTGCTTATGTCTAGATTTAAAAAGACAAGAGCATATTTTTTTTATTTTTATTTTATATATAGGAAAAAAAAAATTGAAATACTTAGGAAACAAAAAAGAAATTTATTTAGTTTTAATTCCCTGACTATGTAATCCAGAAATTTGTTTAATATTGATAGTAAATTTGTTTGAAAAATTTTAAAAAAATAATAAAAAAAAACACCAAATTTTAATTTTTAATCTTACTAAAACATGCATTTTTTAAAAATTTCCTCAACTTTCAATAATAATTATTTTAAAGAAACTTTAGACTCCTTTTCATTTTAAAGGAAGAAATTTAAGTGCATTTTAAGATTTAGAGATTCATAGAGGTATTATAATCATAATTCCTACCAAAGAAGCTAACTCAGATAACAAAGAAACTCAGGTTGTTTACTTAGTTGTGAAACTTCTTCCAAATTTCTGAGAGATATATTACTTTTATTATCTAGTTAACAAGCTTAATTACATTCACGAAGCATTATTCATTTAGTTTCAAGGAATAGTTTAAAAGAAACTTTTTTTTATATAAATCTGTTTTTTAATTTAAATATTTGTAATTAAAGTATTACTTCATTAATTCCTTCCAAGATGAATGTATATTAATTTTTTTTCCACAATAAAGAAAATTGAGCTTTTCAATTCTCATATATAAGCGTCTTAGGACGCTTTTAATAAATTTTGGTAAAACTTATTTAAATGTTTTTTTAATCAATAACAATTTTCATGAAAAAATTTATTTTTCTTCAGATCTTGTATTAGCGTGCCTTTTTACATGGAATAAAAATAAGGATATTAATTAAATATGTTCACAAAATCAACCTTGCATTGCAAGTTTTATATACAACGAATAAATTATAATTTTTTTTTTAAAGTTGTTCTTTGCTAAAAGAGCCAAAATATCAATTTTTCTTGAGATACACATACATACATATCTTTTTATATTGCGACAAAAAGATATAAAAAACTTGAAAATATTTTCAAATATACATGTTGACATTAAAAAATAAAGGTTTAAATTCAACCAAGAATTAAATAGAATTCGAATTAATTAACACTAAACGCAATTACTTTACTCTCTTCAAATTGGTAAAATTTAGTTTTAATTATTTTATTGTATCCGAGTTCATATTTCTTTAACAGAAAACAATAATTAGAGCTAATTAAAAATGAAGCTTTATAATTTAATTTTGATCAAAAATAAAGCACTTAAATTTATAAAGTGTTATATTTCTTTAAACACTTAGAATGCGTTACAGGAGAAATAATTCATTTAGGATGGTTTTAATGCATAATTTTCATTGTTTTAAACCATATTTTCTATTTTATTTCTATTAAAGGGTTATTGTAATAGAACATTTTTATTTTTAAAATTGTACATTCGCTTAAAATTCCTAATTTATAATTTATATTACATAATCTTTTAGAAAAAAGTGTTTTATAATAGGTTTTACACTATGAAATTATTTTAGTGGGATCTTATACAGTTTAAAACAATGTATACAATTTGTTGGCAAACTTTCAGAATGATTTAATGAGAAATATTTTGAGACGTCATGTTTCTTTTAAGGAATTATGTGTCAAAGCAAATTTTTATGCAAACATGTGTTAAAATTTTAATAATGTATTCACAAAGAAATAATCCTCAAAGGGTTTAAAATTCACCATGCTTATAAACTTGTCAGGATTTTAGAAATTATTATCTTACATATTCATAGAAAAAGTTAATTTTACTCATTAAAATATTATATTGCCTTTTTATTTTAAAAAAGACACCCCACACACACTTTCCAACCCCCAAAAATTTCAAATAATTTTTTTTTTTTTTACATTTTTCCCCCCCAAAAGTTGGATCAAAAAATTTTATCTAGGCCTTATATACCTTAATAAAATACATTTTATACACATTTTACTCAGGTATATCAATTTTGTTACGAATTCACATTATCTTCCAAATTGAAATTTTATGAAATCACACTCTAAATTTGAAGAACTTTATACCGTTCAATGAGACGTAAATACATATTCTAAACTGCTTCACTAATCCAGAATATGTTTGACGCATGCGTAGTATAAATGCGAACACATGTGACTAACTTTTTAAACCCCTTTCGAAAGGAAAAAGACTAAGTATTTTTTAAAAATTGCTACAAACTCAAAAAATAAATAAATAAATAAATAAAAATTAGTGGATAGATTATTCCCTTTGAATAATTTATTCTTCTATAAAAAGTTAAAGGAACGCCTAAGTATTAAGCCTATACCAGCTAATTACAACCAATAAATAACTGCATACCACAGTGCTTCTCAAAGTTTCAATATTCGCTACCCAGTATTCAAACAAAATTTTCAACGCGCCCCCTTCATAGAATAACGTATTGTGAATTCAATAATACTATACTTTGATGCCAAAACTACGATCGACCGTATATAAACGCCTCGCTCAATACTTTAAATTCCCCGACGATATAACGTCTTTCTGAATATGATTTTTTCTGTGCACTGTTACCCCTAAAATTTTTCCCAAAGGGCTTTGGAATGCAATAAAAGGACCCTAGAAAATGTTTGCCAGGTTTACTTATTTCAGATTATTTTTGCTTTTATTCTACCCCCAATACATCACAAAGGCCCCTGCGTGGAAAACGGTTGGCATTGGGAAGCAAATCGCGTAACTTTTAATCGGCAGTTAAGGGATTTATTATAAACCGTACAAGCTATCAAGATGAGTGTTAGTTTTTGTATATAATTTTATATATGACATTCCGATGGAGACACTGGTAATTATCAAACTTGTTCTTAACTTAATATTGTTAACCCGCGTTTTCAGCCTGTTTTCTACCTGTACTCGGGGTGTAGAAACCCCCCAAATTTTAACAGTGTATTTAATTATGAAAATAAAATTAAGCCATTATGATACATATTTATAAAGTGCAAGATGTTTTTTGTGTTATACAAATAAAATTATTAAATTTATTGCATACAAATGAGACAAAACATTAATTTAAACTGAACATACAAAATGTTCATTTTAAAACACATAATTTTATATTTTTTCATAAACCAGTATAAAACGTATATTCCAGTAATAAATATACTTTAGAATTAATGAGATAATGATAGTAGAAAGTAGAAAAATAATATTTTAATCATTTTCCAAACATTCAGAGCAGACTGTATACAAATGCTCAACTCGCGGGTGTTCTCAGCCCCCCAGATAAACTTTTGCAGGTCATTACATTCCAATCGTTTCAGAAAGAGGGACTGCATCAGGCCTGAAGGTTCGATGACCTAAAATGGGCAGCTACAGAAAAAATCGGGCTTCTGCGCATTCTTTTTAGAATCCTTGGAGGATTTTCTTGTTGCTGGGGTGTACAGAACATCCCGCGCGAGTGATCGCGGTTTAAAATAATTATAAAATACATTGTGTAGCACTGATGCATTTATAAGGGTTATATACCAATGTAAATGTGTATTTTATCATATCGGAATGTATTTTGTTTGTTTACTTTCAGTAAATTAATATATATATTTTTAAATAATCTTTTGATTTTGACTTTTCAATATGCTCGTGCTCCCCTAGTAGAATTATCATGTCCCCAAGAGGGGCCTTCCCCACAGTTTGAGAAATACTGGCATACCATGTACCCACCAATGATTTTATAAATTACGGCATCCGGATTGATACCTCCTAGGACAATCATTGAAAAATTGTTGAAATTCGCCAAAGATCGCCAATGGTATAGGGTTAATACGTAAGCACCCTAAAAGTACATTCGATAAGTATCAGTATATTTTAAATATCTTTTTAGTTTGGAGATTCACAAAAGGAATGAATTCAAAAATCTAATAGAACCACTGACGTCTACAAAATGCATAAAATGTGGCGAGAAAACAAACGCTTGAGAGGACATCAAATTCTAGATCTATTTATTTGAAAGGAATAAAGCGTAGTGTTGAATATATTGCGTGTGTGTGTTGTGTGTGTGTGAATTTCTGTCACGCTTGATCAGATTCTTTTAGTTTACTCAAATCATTTCTGAATACCCTTTGGCAAATATACGAAAAGTATTGGGAAATCTACTAAGGAAAATTGATTTTCCCAGTGTATTTAAAAAACTTGCCAGTGAATCACATTTGCAACTTTCAAAACATTTTATGGTATTGTTGCACAACAGAAATAAAGTTTTTTATAAGAGGTACTTTTTTTTCCAGTTAATGTTGGAGTAATACTTGTTCTTCGAGAATGGGGATTCATTTACTTCTCACAACAGCATTTTAAAAAAGGGGTTTTTATTTCACACATAGAGAAATATTTTAGCAAAGAGGATTCTATGTTAGATTTGTTTACCTAAATTAAAAATGCTATAATACTATGCTAGAAAAATTTATTTGTTCCGTCAGTTTAGACCAGGTTTATAGGTTAAAATGTCCACTGTAACCAACTGATGTATAACTAAAACAATGGCCCTTCGGACGGCTAAAAATATAATTAAATCATAGATGTACTGCTATATTTGAAAAGTCCGTACTTACGTATTGTATTGTTAACCAATTTCGTCAAGTAAAAACAAGTCGCAAAATTCCACAATGTACAGCCAATGGTGGAACTAATTCCGCGCACGTTCGAACACAGTAATAATAAACATTTGACGATATTTTTTTTTTGAATTGGCAATACTTTTTTTACTTTGCGAAATCTATCAACGGTATAATATCTGAGTACCGAAAATTCATTTCATATTCCTTTAGTACTCGGAAAATACTATACAATTTTATTTAAGGTAATATTTTATTCCATTGTTTAAAGATATATATGTAAATCAATCCCAATCGATTTTCGTGTAGTTCTTGGACATGAAACCATTCAATAATTTTTAAACCACGATTATCAGAAGAAATGGAGGTATGAAAAAGGTTTTACAACTAGAATTTTCAAATTTTCTGACCCAACTAATGATTTTAGTGGGGCTTAGACTTTAAAAAATTAATAGTTTACACTTTAAAAATCGTTGATAAAGATACTAATCTAGCTTTTTAATACATGGTGTTTCAAATGTAACGATCTATTTCCATGAAAACATCATTGTACTGATTTCTTTAGCAGGTGTTTGAAGAAATGTTCTCCAAAGAAGAAAGGATAGCTATCATATCCTGGACAGTAAAACCTATGCAGATGTGTGTCAGCTGTACCAGTGAAAATACAGAGAACAGCCACCAACAAGGACCAATATCAAGCTACTTGTGCACAAATTCAGGTAAAGTCTCTTGACGATATTGTTAGATGTTTCTGGTCGTCCAGGATGTTTTTTATTCGTCACGCTATCGATTCGGCTGAATTTGTTCCCATATAGCCTGATATTGGTCTCGTTGGTGGCAGTTTTCTGTATGCTCACTGGTACAGCTGACACACCTCTTCAAATGTTTCATGACACAGTTTCCAGGAAATGATGGCTATTCTTTTCTCTAAGGAGATCATTTCTTGAAACACCTGTGAAAGAAATCAATACATTAGTGTTTTCAAGGAAATTGATCATTGTTTTTGGAACGACCTGTATAATATTTGCTTAACCCTTTATCTACCGACAGTACTTATAAGTACCACTCATTTTAACCCTCTAAGCGGTATGCACTTAATGTCTTGCCATTCTGGAGATGCTTCAAAAATGCACCGCACATATATTTTTGCTTTCAGGTGGGGTTTTCAAAAGTGGTTAAGCCGTATTTTTAAGAATGCGGCTTGGCCGCTTTTGGGAATCTTGCTTGAAGGCAGAAAAAGCATCTCTGGAATGGCGGAATTTTATGTGCAGACCGCTTGGAGGGTTAAAATTACATAGAATAACCATTTTTACGAATACTCTGATGATACTTATCAGGAACATTCTTTTTAATCCACTCATCCAAGATATATGGCAGCACGGGTTCTATGATGAGTATTTTAGCGGGAAAGTCGAACAGTTTTATAGCAGAAATTGCATTTTCAGCTGCCATTTTTATCGGATTGTAAAGATTGTCAATTTTGTTCCAAAAAAATAAATATCCTTATTTATTTATTTTTTTTGTATGGTAATGAAGACCTTAGAAAACGATTTGATTATTTTATTTAAGGGAACAGTGTGTATAATTAATTTCACAGTTGTGAATATATTTAATTAATGAACTCTAACGGATTAAATTTTCCAAAGTTGAGTATTTGGTTTATGTATTATCCCTTAATTTTCACTGTAGTGATTAAAAAAAAATATTAAATGAAAAAACTGCTGTAAATCATAATGTGGTAGATAAAGGCTGAATTTCAATGCCTTATTAGTAGATTAGTAAATGTATTTATTAATTATACGTCCAGATACTAATTATATATTTAAATTATGTTTAAAGAAATAAATTTTAAAAATTTATGCACTACATTCAATATGATCTATGAAACTTTAACAACCTATTTGAAAATAAATTTTCGGTTCTTTCAGCAGCACAATTCAAATTCAAAATCAATATTTTATCGTGAAAGCGAGTAATTTTTTAAAGAAAAAAAGGAAATGCAAACACAGATTTACCAGCAATAGATCCGGGTGCCACTTACAAGCGGCTGAAGCGTCTTTACACTAAGAAATCTCTTTCTTAAGAAACTTCCTTAAAACTAAAAGAAAAGTAAAACTAAAGAATTGCGTATCTCAGAGAAGATTTTTGGAACATTGTATGTGGAAGAGCTTACTTTAAGTATCGATTCTAACTCAGGATGACAACCGTCATTTATCACATCTTTAAACGTCAAACGGGGAAAAATAGACGCTGGCTCTGTAGAGAAGGAGAGATATTTCTCTTTCAATCGTGTTTAAATTGAAATTACGAGCACCGCAGCAAATATTTTTTTCTCTATTTCTGAAAGCGAGTTTGTGCGGGGAAATTTGATGAGGATTGAAAAGAATATAAGACGAACAAAAATTGCGCTTGTAATGAAGCATTGGAACCGAATTTATAATAGGAAATAATCGCTATTGCACACGATTTGAGGATCTTACTCATAATGTAGAACGTCTAGGAATTATATTGAAAACATTCCATTCTATTTCACAAATAGATTGCTTTAGAATAAAGCCTTGTTATTTTTTATGCCTTGAAATAGTTTTAAAGTAAGAGTTGGATTGATAATGAGTGGTTGATAGCAATTGGTTGTAACAGGCATTAAAAATAAGTACATAAATCATGTGCATCATTATCTTATGTCTCTATTGAAACCTTTTTTTTTTTTATTTGCACCACTTTTTGTCATTAAAAAGATTTCTTTGCTCGTATATTTTAGTGTTCTCAGATTTTCGGAAGTACATTTTTATTTTCAAAATGCAGCGAAAAAGTCTTAAAAAATAATTTCGTTTTCTTCATGGTTGTTACCCATGTCAGATATTTTTCCTTTAGAGAATTAAGGTGAAATGAAACTCAAAAGGATATATATTTATCACATATTTATTAAGTTAATCTGAAGTAAATAAAATTATTTTTAAAAAAAAATCTTTAAAGCATATTTTATGCAATGGGTAAGAGCAGGGACTTCATGATCAACCAGGCAATCGGTTCGCATGTTTCACTGTTTCCAACTTTAGCTTTTTTTTTACAGAAAAGTTTGTTTAAAAAGTGAATATTTGTCAACAATAATAATGCACATAGATAAACAAAGTACGCTTGATTTAAAGATAAACGAAAATTATAAGAATTTTTTCTTTGTTTAATCTTAAAACCTTTTAGAAGAATCTTAATAACTGAATACTTTACGAAACCATCAAATTTGAAATTTAATCTAAACTTTACAAGAAGGACATCAAGTGTACAAGCCTAATATCATTTTATAATTCAATGAAGAAGAAGTAATTGCATTTACCATGAGCCCGTCATGAGTTTAGCACATGGTTTAGTCCGAAGATTCAAGCAAATTGTGTAACTCGTTTTTATAATAACTAATACTTTTAATACAAACCAGACTTTTAAATAATAAATTATGCAAGCAATTTTTTTCTTCTTTCAACTACACATTGAAATTTTAAGCCACCCACTTTGATTTAACTAACATACATCTAATCAATGGATTGCAATACAGAAATAAAAATCCATTATCCATTGCACTTTAGAACAAGACTCCTGCCCTTTTGATCTCATTTCCGCTTTATTTTATGAGAACGCCAATAACTTCTCCCATATAGACCCCATATCATATCCTAATTCACTTGAAATTCCTTTTCCATCCTCAATAGTTGCCCGCCTAACGTCAGAAATACTGAGGTAATACTCGCATAAATTGGATCAATAACTGGAATAGAATTCAGAATGTAACGTGACTTTAATTCTATTATATAAGACGGAGTAAATCAATAATGCCAATAAGGTTAGCTGACCCAGGCAGCATTATAAGACACTTATTATAAGGCGACTTATGAGTATTTGAAATGAAAAGAAAGGAAACTGGAGCATGTTCCCAGCGAGTAGAGAACGTAGAGATCACTCAGTTGCATTAAATGTAAGGGTACCTGGCGTTTCTGACAAGGAATCCATTTTGTGTTGGCTAAGGCAGCCTACTCATTATAGAAGAGGGGGGAATTTCAAGCCTGACTTATAATTGAAATTAATTATTAGTTCATTCAGACTTGGAAATCTCCAATTTAATAATAATTTTAATTAAAGCTGTTTCTACAGGAAATCGTGCTTTGCAGTTTAGCGCAAATCATATATATTTAATATACTTGATATTTTAATCAGCAATACTATGTTAATTTGAATTTACAAGTTTATAAACATTTTAAGGCATACTTTCAAGTTTCTAATGAATGTTAGCCTGAGTAATATGGGTACCTACGCATTATGCAGTCGACCCATTTCGCCAAATCAAAAAATATGGCAAAATTAAAAGACTTCGCAAAAGGCTGTCAAGCAAGATTGTGTTGGTGAATGCTTGGGAATAATTTTCCACTACTGACTGCATATCGCTGCCTTTGGCGACGTCGAGTTATTTGACTAATTAGTTGACGATATAAAACTAATTTTCTTAGAATTGTTTATGTATATATATATGTATAATCATATTTGATCATTTGGTTATGTATATTTAATTATAAATAAGACAAAAATATATTTAAGTACAAATGTAATGTAAAACTACAAGGAAATGAAAAAATTCATACAGTAAGTCATAACCGATAATTAATCCCCAGCAATTTATCACATGCCAGTGAGTAATCACCAAATATTTTACGAGTTAAGCAACCTACTTGATACCATTCTAATAAGAAAAATTGCTAAACATTTTCAGAAGAAAACAAGCATTTATTGAAATTTGCAAATGACATAAGTTTAATACTTAATTACCCTTTTAACTTGATGCCAATTAATATGATTATTATCCATTCTTATGAACGTTTGGTCCTATAACGTTAAAGTATAGAAAATTGCATTAAAAAAATTTGAAGGACACTTTTATTTTTGTTAGGCTTAGCTGTGCTAACATCAAAACTTTTCAAATAGTCTGATCAGATAAACTGAAGAAGGTTATAAAGAAATTGCTTCCAGATTTACAAATATAAATACAGTTAGTTCATATAAAATACAAAATATAGTAAATTACAAATACCTAAATATAAAATTTTAAAATTAATCTTTAAACTAATTATTTTTCAAAATATAATATTCGATAATTTTATTATATTTTTGTTTATTAACTCACTTGGCTCGTGCAGCCATTAGTTAGCAGAGTTGAACAGTTGTTTTCCCTACTCCAGAACGTAAAATCAAATTTTTAATGAAAATTAAGATTTTATGAATACGTACGACATGTTTCCAGCTTTAATATTAATGTTGCCTCGACTTTGGTGAGCAAGTTACATTTTTGTTTGAAGTGAGTGGCAACTCACAAAAGCTGCTGTTAACAAACCGAAACTATACAAGAATCAAATTAAAAAAATATATGTAGGCAAGTGGTTTGAATCAGATTGGTTATGTAATATGTAAATATAAACTGGATAACTTGGAAAGAAAATTTTTCACTTTACCCGAAGTCATGTCAGGAGAGTCTTTCATGTGTAATCAAAAACAACTATTGTTCGAAGAAACGGAAATTTTGTGTATAAAATATATTTTAAAAACTCATGCATTTTACATTTTTTACGTAAAAATTCTAATGCCGAAGAAAATCATACGTATTTCTTTCATACATAACCGTATTTTTGGGGGAAATATTGTTCTTGTGGTATTATTGATTTGATTCCGTTTAAGAGGACACAGTACGATTCAATTGACCAAAATCGGTCAAAAAATCAAATTTAATTTTTTTAGCCAAAATTTTTTTTTATGTACTTTTCTATAGCCTCACAAAATTTGGGAAAGTCTAAACTTAAAAACGCAGTTATGATAGCTTTTACGTTCGTTTTATTCTCATCTCTATGGCAGATCAAAACTTTAAAAACTGCCCTTCCAAAAGATAAAATAATATTTTGTCTCATTTAAAAAAAGGCCCCTTTTTCTTTGGCCTAATGTTTTGAAATTTTACCTATTCCCAAATAAAATGTAAAAAAAGTTGGGTATTTTTGAATCAAAGCAATATTTTTTTTTTTAAAAAATAATTAAACTCAGAATTTATACATTTTAAGGAATTTTCAAAAACATCCATAAAAAGAAGTATTGTGAGAATACCAATCACGTTAACGAAAACCCATACCCCAACTTTTTTTACATAGTTTGCTGTATTTTGTAAATAAAATTTTCATGCGTGAAAATTTTTGTAGGAGGAGTAGCTTTTTAAAAAACACTTTAAAACAAGTTTTTCCTTCAAAAATTTAATTAGCTTTTATAAATTTTAACAAAATATGTTTAACATAGTATAAAAACATAGGAGGAAACCCAAAAAATACAAAAAACCCTTTAAAATTAAAAAAAATTTTGCTTAAAAAAAAAATTTTGCCCCCTAAAGAAATTATTTGACTCTGCAAATTTCACAACCCTAATAAAAACGCAATTCAAGCAAAAAAAAAAAAAAAAAAAAAAAAAAATCCGAGATAAAATTAAATTGTCTGATAATGTTTTACGATAGAATATAGAAATTCATAAAAATCAAAATATTTGCTAGTAGCAATTTGAACAAACACCAAACCACGAAAACGCCCGGGGGAAAAAGGGAAAACTTTATCAGAACAATTTTAATTTGAGTGAATATTAACGTCGAGGCTCGGGGGTTTTTTGGCGAGGGACCATTTTTTGAAACATGGTCAAGTGACAAACGTCATTTGGCTCCGCCCCCCCTTTTCCTTTTTAACCCCACACCAGGGGAGGTGGAGTTCTCGCGGGGTGCAAGTGCCCTTACATGGCGGGGCTTCAACGATACTAGGCTCGAACTCATGGCATGCCAACCATAAGTTCGTTACCTTGACCGCTAGGCTACTGGAATAATTATAGAACAATGAAGTTCCCAAGATGTGTGCATCCAATCTTTCCGAATTGATGCAATATTTTAATGTTCGATTATTTGCAAATTTTAAGGAATTTTCTCTTCCCCTTTTACTTTCCCCCAAACCCCTGAACAAATGTTACTTACGTTATTATTTTAAAAAGGGGTGAAATTCCGGTTTTGTTCCCAACTTTGACGACGAAGAAAAAATTTTGAACAAAGCAATGCACAGATAAAAAGAAAAAAAAACAGGATCCAATCTTTTATATATTCAAACAACGTTTTCACGCATTTGTATTTTTTAACTAAATAATTATTCAGATAAAATTATATGCTTAATACATATTTAATTAAATTATTTACATAAATATAATACACACACACACAACTCTTTCAAGATCAAGTACATGAATTTTTTAAAGTTTGTCGTTACATTCAAATTCAGAAATCTAACTATTCGTAATAAAATCAACTGCATTTACGCGTGTTTTTAAATTTTTAAGACTCTAAAATCTTGTTTCTATAAATATAGAAGAAGCAGGTAATCTTACATCAAACAGAAGTAAACTCGTTATTTTTGTTAGACCCTTATTCCGAGTTTTTTCTCTTAAAACTACGAAACCTTTTGAATAATGTATGATATTACGTAACTTTTCACGAGGATTTGAAATGCATGTTATTTTGCCGAGATGAATTGTGAAGGGAATACAGTTAAAAAGATTGTTTTATATGTAAGAAGCGGAATAACAGTTTTCCAGTTTTGCGGCGAATCGAAAAGAGAAATGTTAACCAAGTATCAAAAAAGAATATTCATTACACTAATCATTAAATAAAAACAAAGTTAAATCATGACATTTCCATATAATAAAAGATCAATAAATACAATAGCTGAGAATTGATTACTATGAAATATAATGCAAAATCCAAAATATTTTAGACTTACTTTATCATCTAATGCTCGCTGCCATCTATAAAATTCCCATCCATGTTGTATGCACGAGCCCACTATACTGATCTATATTACTATTGAAATGTTCTTTTAAGTCTAGTCAAGTATTTCCAACAAATCGATAGTTTTCAATAGAACTAAATAATTTTTCCATTCCAAATTTCAATTTCCATTTTGGAAAATAAAAGGATTCAACAGTGTTCTTGAACAGGTTTCAAAAATCGTCAATTTTTCCACTGAATCTTGTTACTGAAGAGGTGAGAGGCTATAATTTCTGGGTTCAAGGCTAAATATATAAAGTATTGAAGTTATCGTTTGCAGATACGTTGCTAAGTGCATCGTGGATCATTAACTGACACGCTTTGCATTCAATTTCGAACTTCAAAGCACAATATGGAACAGTTACCCAAGTAAATTCATTACCCTCCCTTTCGAGTACTGTAATTGATATAGACATTTTATTTTAATTATTTTTGCAGTTGCTTACACTTGTCCGATTGCCGACGAGTTGGCGTTGACATGTTGATCTAACAGTAAATATCTGTGGCATCGTAATCTAATTTCTAGAGATATTCTGATAATGTTTAATGAAAATATTGAAGGATTGTTGTTCTATTTTTATATACATTGTATAAAATATACTATAAAAAAGGATATAAACCGTATTTATTAAATAGAACTATGTAACTGAACCCCCAGATTTCGTTCACAACCTCTAAAAACTAATGTTTATTGTTGTATACAAAATAATTGCAGTTGTCAATAGCCATTTTATTGTTCCTGAGTGTGACTTTAAAAAAAAAACAATCATTTAACCAAGCGGCTACCTATGGGATTTGCCCAAATTGAAATGCCTTAGATGCGTAGAACGGGGTGCTAGTTCGGGTGTCTTCCTGACTATCGTTTAAATATATGATTAGAGGACTTATGTTTGAGACGGAAATGCAGTCAAAAAACTATTCTTTTAGTAATACGTTACGTAACTAATTCTTTTAAATTTCTACGCGGTTACACTGGTATAATGTTCCTTGACATTTCTTTTTTTATTATAATTATTGGAGGTGGGGTAACCACCCGTCTCTGTCTAACGGCGGATCAACCCCCATTGTGCAAATTATACAACTCGGTTCATACTCATTGCTTAAATTATAAAACTGTAATTTTCTTGTATTATGTAGTTCTATTCATTTGTTTTTGGTAATTTTTTTCGCAAAATTCAGCACTGAAGCTGCATTGTCCTGCATTTCATTCATGAAATCCTCAACCTGCAACTCTTGCAGATTGAGTGAAAGTTGAGCATTTAGTTTTTTTTATAGATTATTAATAAGTCTTCGTATGGGACAACCTTTCTTCTTGCGCAACTATTCCAGTCCAAGTAATCATTGCGATATTTTTCTGCGAGAGTTATCAATAATGTAATATCGCAACCATATTGGCGACATTATATGAAACGAAACACATGGTTGTTTAAATCAACGAGTGCGACATAGTATGTGAAATCGGGGCTGTGCTCTTGACAAGTTATCTTGAACGTTGGCATTGTTGCGATAGTACGTAATAAATTTATTACAGCATCTTAGAAAACTCGTTTTACATATACAGATTTTTCTTAATTTTCCCATGAGTTTCATTTTGACTGGTTGAATTATGTATCAAGACTTGATATAAATTTGATGTAAGACATAGCAAGTAATTATTAAAAATGTTAACATATTTAAAATTGCATATAAAATTTACCAAAAGATAAATTTTAATATAATAAATAAAACTAAATCTCGTATGACTTAATTTTGTGCATAATGTTTTAATTTATTTTTTTCTGAAATATATTACCGGGTTTTTTTAAAGGAAAAAAAATAAACAATAATTATTATATTTCTTTCAGCTCTAGTATTTCGGACTTATAAATTACGACAAAGGTCTTATGCGATATTTTTTTACTAAAAAAAAAATTGGGTTTTAATAATTTAATAATAAAATCAAATGTGGCTTAAGAAAGAAATAAGAAACGCAAAGAATGAGAAGAAAAAAATTTGAGTAGCAATATATATTCTACTTCCCTTTCCTTGCGTGTTATTGAATTGCTACTGTGGTGCAGTTTGATCAACTACACGTAACGACTTTATTCCCAATTTAGACGCAAATAGATGCAGGAAAACATATCTCAGATTCTTATCATCCTCGGATATACGGCGGGCACAATTTCATCCCCACTTCAGGAAATACGCCAAACTGGATGAGAATGGTGGAATTCTTGCATGCATTCGTCATTCAATAATATTCATGAGTGAGTGCATTGCCACGCTTAAATTATATAAAACTTTTAATTAATGCTGGATTTCAGCAAATGATTGTATACTCATTTATTATTTCTGATTAAATACTATTACTGTTTCGTAGGCGATTGATTTTTCAAATAGATCTTTAAATTAATGGTCGCAGTCATGGTCACCAGCTACAGTAATTGCGATATTCGAGTAAAGTTTCTATATCGATGGATTTTTTATCAATTGGTTGAGTCATTGTTACATCCGCACTAATAGGTTGTTTACCTTTGTTTCTTCTACTATGACGTAGATAAACACATAGCTAATTACATCCAGAGTAACATTGGCTATGGACGTAGTAATTGTAAACATTGGTTTAATAAAAGCGTGCATATTGAGACACACCTGGGGGGATAATTTACAAAGGATTAGAAATAATAACTGCTGTTCTGTTTTTAGGTTGGAACCTAAAAGGGACTGACAAGGCTTCTAAATTTGTCTTCGGGAACATTTAGATCCTAACGGACAGTCATGCTTCTATACAGCACCTTTCTCATTGGACAACTGTTGGGGATATGACGAAAATGAATGACTGCGAATCGCGGTCTCCTTCAGGAACACTATATACTTTTGATGGGTCCACTCTTATATCGAATTGAATGGTAACGAGACAAGCGACGGTTTGTCAAAGTCTGCCACTATTGACACTGCAGCATCAACGCTGGTTCTTTTTATAACTTTCCCCATTAAAAATTATGGAATTTATTGCACTTTGGAGAGTACCGCCTACTCAACTTTGGTATTTTTGTAAAGGGCCGTTGATTGGTGTCTATCAGTAGTGAAATCAACAGACAGTTTATCACTGTGCATTGTTATTGACGTAGTCTGTTATTTTTCAACAGGGCCTGAAAGTCTTTCCGGAGTGTTTTAGGGTCAGATCTGGCTTCTAGAAGGTCATATTCTTAATTGCTTGAATTTTTTCCGTAAGCGATGGTTTAGGCAATCATATTTTATTTTTGGATTTTTTAGTGATTTTTGGTGTAGGGATAAGAATCAACACAAAAACCGTAAACATGATACTTTTACTCTCCTGACTTTCATCCCATATCGAATTTGGAGATAAGACAGATTTAACGTTCCTGTGGTAAAAGAATGACCTTAGTCGTGAGCTCGTTGCCAGCATTTTTCGCTTCCCGCTATTAGCGCTCACTACAGCTTTCCCGCGCACTTCAGGCGTATATACCGAGGGACGGGCAATACCGGTCATCCAGTTTTACGGAAGTGCCTTTTTAATAAAATACTTTAATTTAACGAAATATAATTGGTACTGACTACCTCATATTTACGATAATAAATCTGTGTTTGTGCTGTATTGTTCATTTTTCTTTCAACTGAGCGTTATCGACGTTAATTGTACTCCAGGTATACCGCTGTATCTAGACCAATAGGACGTTATGTAAAAGTATATTTTTTAATGTATTCATCTCCGTTATTGAACAGTAGTTTCAATAAAATCTTAACTGGGCCACCAGCGTGAAGTGAATCATTATAATTTGATGCGAAGACCACACTATTTGAATAAGATCAAACAGAGAAAAAAAATATATGGTATCTTCAGGGCACTGCTTTAAAGACATCGCAACGTACTGCACGCACGAAAAAGACACGTTTTGATACGGCTACAGTCATATTTTTAATAGGTATATGCTAAAAAAGTGCTTTGGAACAGGAGGAAGGAGGTGAAAACGCTGTAGCAGCGACTGCTGTAATATACCAATATATGAAAAGAAATATTTTGAAACAATTGTTCGATTCTTGAGGCAGCGGCATAACCAGTCAAGAATAAAGACTTAGAATTTTATTATTTATCAATCGTGCATAATTTAAAAATATATTAATTGTATTTACTCGAATCTAAGCCGCACTTCTTTTCCAAAGTTGATGCTATTAAAATCGAGCGTAGAATCGAAGAAAAAAAAATGATTGGTTGAAACAATTAAAAGTTTTAAGATCTTACATTTAAGTTTCTATATATTATCCCTCATTTACTTCTTATTAATTCTCATTTTAAATTTATTTCAATTTCGTAAAATTGGATAACGGTAAACTGTTTTACACTATTTTTCACAAAACTTGTTTAGAATTTGGGGCGTGGGGCTTAGAATCGATGACGGCTGAGATTTGAATAAATATGGTATTAACATAAAAACAAACGACATAAAATATGACTATTCCTTCAACATAAATAAAATTTAAAAAATAAAAAAAAAATTAAAATTGTACACATATTATGTATTTTTTAAGCATATTTTTCAAAATAAGAAGTAAACAACATAAAATATAAGCATTCCGTCCGTATTGTTTAATAAAATATATATATATATATATTAATGAGAATCTTGTGTCCCTGCACCTCTCTACTTCATATGACAACATCAGGAATACAATTTGTGACTTTCTGTTTGACACGAGTTCTAAAAACGTTCAGTTGTTAAATAACTTCTTTTTGTACGCTCAAAATAGTTTTTCATATCAGAGAAGATATGTTCACATAGATGTGAAGAACCAAAAGTGGAAACCAGAGTATTTGACAATTATCTCGAAATCATTGAATATCCCCAGCAATGACATCCAACATTTTAAATAATCTGCCGGTTTATCGTTAGAGTTACCTTCAGGAGAGATTTTTAAGTATTTTCGCGTGAATTTTGCTTTCAATAATTCTGAATATATTATTTCGATAATACTTTTAAAAATTATTAATTTCCATCCTTTCCAGATTTGATGAATCTGTTGAATGGTATAGTATCACTAGAACTGTACAGCGTACTAAATCCGAGACGCATGCCGTAGAATGCCGAAAATAAAGTTTATAATACACATATTCAGCATTGACTGAGGCATTCGTTGTTTACCACAAATTCAACGCAATACCCATTCCTTACCAATTAAAAGGGGACACACCCTCTGATCACACACACCAGTACTTTCTTTACCAATTTTCCACATTTTCCACATATATGGTTAGTGAATTAATAAACTCCCACCCTTACGTAGTGGTCAACTCACAGCAGCATCACTCCCCAATTTAGACGCAAATACGAGCAGGAACACACACCCACAGATTCCCAGTACCAGAGAAGGGGGGGAGTGCAAGCCCCAGTGGCGATGGACAAATTGGATCAGAGTGGTAGAGTGCCCTCCCCCAAAGGAGGAGAAGGGGGTGCCTGACCGTGCGAGAACTAATGGAATGATCATCAGATTCGATCCACTGTCGGGATTCGCACACGCGGTGGGTGGATAGAACGCGACTAGGCCACTTTGCGTGGACACGGTGGGCGTCGGACGCATTTTAAGCGTCTGTCCCGGTTTGTTATATCACGTAATTACTTTGTTAAAGCCCAGAATATGGGACTATCGTCTGCGCGCTAACAAGTTCTATAACCTCCGGATACAGAGAGCGTAAATCATCGCCAATTTGTAGAGGTTTTCGTGAGCAACTTTTTCTTTTTATTGTTCCTCGTAAAAGGTTGTTCAGGTTGATGAGTTTGTCATCACAGGATGGGGATCAGGTAATTGTTGAAAATAATAGGATGTTCTTTTTCTCTGTGCACGGAATGCTGTTTAATGAGGGCACTTAGGGTGGAGGTGATTGTCATTCAAAGTAGTGTGGGATTATGGGTTTCGGCAAAGAGCCACGCGATAGGTAAGCTAATATTGCAGTTCGGAAGTCAACTCAATTTTTTTTTTCGTCTTAAATGTAGATTAGCACTTTTATGACTTATCTATATTATCATCCTTCAGGGTTGTAGTGCAACAAATTTTTACAGTGGGTGAGGTTTTTTAACTTCAGTTCGTATCTCGAAATTATTTTTAAATTTAAGTGTTTATTTTCAAAGTGAAAAGAATATTCGTGTGGAGTTTGGGATTTTGGAAACTCATTTTTCTTCTGAAAATGTATAGATATATAATTAAAAAAAAATCAGAAGAGATTTGTTTAAGATTTAACTAGATAGCAATTCTTATGGAGTTATGATTTGCAAAAACCATCTTTGCTACACCACTTAAGTCTATGTCTAATTGCTCTATTTTTTACATAAAATTCACGTTTTGAAACCAATCAGGTAGAAGCTTAGTTCACACAAATATATATATATATATATATATTGGATAACATATCTAGATGCAGTGAAATAAGAGGGGAAATGTATTAGTTGAAAATATCACGCAATTTCAAAAATAATTATTAACTCAAAAATATACTTAAAGACATTTTTTCATTAAGTAAATTATGAAACTCTAAGCTAATGGAACATTTTACGTAAATGGGTCTTTTTTTTTAAAAATTCATTTACTCGAGAAATGAAAAGATAGCACATGTTACTGTGTTATATCATTTTGTAATGCAAAAATGAAAACAAGTAAACATTTCTTAAAAAATCTCTACTTTTAACTTAATATGAGGTTTTCAAATTAAGTTCAATCTATCGTATGTGTGAGTAAAATAATGTTTGATTATATTCGATTTCATTTATATTTTACTAAATGTTACAAAACCAAATTAACAAACTAATAAAAAATAAAACTAGGGTTTCACTGTTTGTTTTTAGGGTGACTTTTGAAAAGTGGTTAAACGAAGGCTAAACATTAACGCAAGGGACAGACCCAGCCCCTACAGTACTTCAAAGCTTTCAGACACATTCTACTGGAATACCTAATTTAATCATTGCTTGCGAATAGATCAAATAATATACAATACTGTTTCAGCCGATTGGTAAATTTGATGATGTGAAACACTGCAAAAAATTGTTGCGGCTAGCGTACCACTCTGGTTAAGAGGCAATTATTACAATAATTATGTGTAAATCGAATATTATGTAAAATAGAAGTTCATAACCAAGATGAATTAAAGGAAGGAAAAATAAATATACATGCATATATATACATAATTTGAAATTCATGAACACTATAAATTAAAAAACCTAATTATTCCTACCTTTTTGTAAATTAATATCCATTTATTTTATGTATCTTAATCATCAAAAAAAATAATAATGAAAGAAAGAATAACTGCAAGGGAAAAAAAGGAATATCGAGGAACACACTGTATTTTCAAACATTTTGAAAAAAAAAATGATATTAAAATTAATGAATTTTAAGGATATTTACTAATTTAAAGCACATACAAGTAATTTTAAACATAAAATATTTTCTAACTAGAAACTGATGTTTGATTTTTCAACGACATGTTCAAGGACACGAGGACGAGACAACTCCACTGAGGGTGAAAGGGGATATAGAAGATGTTTCTAGTGAGCTGGACAATCGGGATTAAAGATTGCACGGATAAAACCACCAGAATTTTATTGCTTTCGACGAGTTAGGCACCAAAGTGCAAGATTTATGACCACCATAAAATGTTTTAAAAGAGAGAATAACTTGAAACGTCCAGAAATCTTCAAAAATAGGGAGAAAAAAGAGTAAATTGCGTTATATAGATGCACTTCACTATTGGTAGGTTATTTTACGAAGAAAATCGTGAAATGTTCTTGGTTCCATCAAACAGTTCGTTATATAGAAAAATTCACAATATAGAGGTTCGTAATATGGAGGTTCGACTTTATATATTATAAGGTTTCGTTTGAATGTAAAAACATTCAAAATAAATAATAATAATTTTAAAAATGTTGACATTAAGCATTGTGATTTTGCATCTAAAAACATTTTCGTACAATATCTGAAAAAAAAATGTAACGAAAAAATAATAAAACATTCAAAACAAAATAGAAAAATTGAGGAAATTATTAATTTCCTTCCTATCCATATTATCGAAAAACTTCTAAGTATATCAGAAGAATTCATTATTTTTCAAAACTTCCGATTCTTTTTTCCTTGTACATCCGCAAGGCAAAGAATGATAATTATTTTTAAGCAGTTGGTAGCTCACAAACTTTGAAACATTATTAATTGCCAGATTTCACAACCCTCCCAGGATTTGAGATGAGGTACCTATATTTCCATACAGTGAGAATGCTGATCATTCTCTTCTTTATGAAACTGTTGTTTTGAAAACGTGTAACATTTTTTTTTCTTTTCTTTTTTTCTTATCCTAGAATTTCTGAAAAAAATTAACATATTTATCCTTCAAAAATATATTGCTTTTTTTACAAAGTATTTACTGCTACCAAGTTGTAATTATTTTAAAAGGATCCTGTAAATGTTGATGTTTCTTAACTTTATATATATAACCTGCTTTTTTGAATGATTACCTACAAAATAATAAACACATTCATCTGAGTATTTATTAATGAAAGGCAAACAAGGAACATCAACTTTAGCTTTTTCATTTAAATATACATTATTCATGCTTTTTCTGTGTTTTAAGGAAAATATTATAATTTTATTAAAGCTGTATTACTGTATTTACTCATAACTAAGCAGCCCTTTTTTTTCCAATGTTAATGCTACTAAAAATCGGGTGCGGGTTATAATCGAAGGGAAAAAAAATCGTTGGATGGGATAATTTGAGCAATTACAGCTCCATGCATGTATTTAAAAGTTTATATATTAATAAAATAACTAATTATTCACTTCTTATTAATTTTCATTTTAAATTTATTTTAATTTCATAAAATTAGATATCGATAAACCTAAGCCATTTTACACTATTTCTCACAAAAACTTATTGAGAATTTTGTTCGCGGCTTAGAATCGATGACAGCTTAGATTCGAATAAATACGGTATTTATTTATTTTGAGAATTTTCAAATAAATACAAGTTACGTTTCGCTATTTATTTATTTAAAACTTTTTGTATTAATTTATCCTCACTAAACATAAATATTTTAATTCTATTTCAGTCATTTTTAGTATAATTTAAGCAGCAACTAAAGTTTGGTTTTAATCTTTCAATCTAAAATTTATCATAAACGTCAAACGCTCGTTAATAAGCCATACACGATAATTTTCGTAAATTTCGTAGCTATTTTAAAAATTTTCATTTACGAAAGTTCTTTTCAACAAAAATAATCCTCAACAAGGAAAAATTGCTTCTAGTTTGAAATACAGACATTAATTACTAAGTCCTTTTAGATCGGGTTGTGTAATTTTTCCTTTGCAATTTAACCGCTTGTGTTTCTTCCCTTTACTAATTTTCTAATCCAATAAATTCATTCAACCTCTCATATGTCGATTAGTTTCATTTCTAATGGTACAAAACAATCCATCGATACAAGAAATAAAACTTTTCCTCATTTAAAACAAAATGTAGCGCATAATTTCTCCATATCCCATCAATCCTTTTGTGTTCCGCTATTGCAACTTGAGAGCGGAAACAAGTTTTATGGCGTAATATATGCGAGCATTTTGATCTACATCTTCCTGGCGACTTTAAACATTAATTTATCATCGTCAGGTCTAATCCTAAGGATTAATTTGAATAATCTATTCTCCGAAATATGCCTTTCTGCGCTCGGTACGAAATTGGGTTCGTCTTGGTGGAAGAGACCGTGCCAGCAAATTGGAATTCCATTCCTTTAAAATTTTTATACCCACGTGGCGCAAAACATGCATCCAATTTACGTTGCGGGAACATTTTAATATGCAAGCATGCCCATATTTTATACCTCTCCACACACTTCCCACGATTACCGATTCTATTCCATGCTGACTGAAAATTGTTTAACTGGTGGGGTGTAAATGATACATACACCCCGGGCTGATGATCAACGTGTAGCAGATAAAGTAATTTTCACCCGGAATTGGAGTCTGGGGTTTCATCCCACCCCCTTCACTTCAGTTCCCTACTTCAAAACCTCAATTTCATTTTCTTGCATCATTTCGTGTTCCTTCCAATTTTTTTTCCCCTTTTTGTTATTTTTTCCCTCTATTTGTAATTTTTATTTTCCCCCTCTTCGTGTATTGTATTTTCACTTCTCTATTTTTCATTTGCGTGGGATTAGTACATTTCCTGGATGTAGGTGTGGAAGTGAGGATTATTGTTTCCCTCAGGAATGGTTTTTCTGAGTAAGAGAAAGAATACCTGAGAATTTTGACTTCTTTTTACTACGATTGAAGTGCTTAAGAATTTGCATTCATGTTTACATTTCGCTCCTGAAGCGGAAAAAGAAGAAAGACGTATTTTTCTTTTTCCCAAAGCAAGATTTTTTTCTCTCTCCTTCGGTAAACAACTTTTTTTTTAGCTCCTATAATATTATTTATGTCAAGTAATATATTTCCTTGGGCTACAAGAATGATTTTTACGCCAGAAAAGAATAACTTCGGAGTGTTTTTTTAAAATAATATAAAGAACAAATATAAAATAATATTTGGCAATTTAATTCTTCAAGAAAAAGTACGTCTGCAGGATATCAGCATGAAAATTATTATTTTTTGGACGAAAAGGGAAATACCAAAGTTCTTAAACTTTTTACATTTTCGCATAAACATGCCTCCCAGGGTTTCTCGAGTATTGTTTGGATCTTGCAAAATCTCTATGATTTTCGTAAATAATTCTGTTTACGTCACATTAAGATTTTTATAACGAATATAATTTATTTTTAGGTCATATAGATGATTTTAAGAGTAGAAAAGGTATATGTGATAAAAAAAAGTGCCCTTCAAAATTAGATCAAAAGTATATTTAAAAATCAATATCATTCAAAACTTAATTCTTCATTTCATGTAAAACGTCAAAGAGTTTCCTTTATTTACTGAGACGGGTAAAAAAACATAAAATATTGTAAGAAACATAAATAAGCAAAATTTAGTTACATTATCCGCAAATTTCTCTCAAATCTATTTCTGAAAGACAAACAATAGAGAAGCACACAAAATGATAAGTTATAGTTTCTTAAAGTTAAAAAAATGACTGGTTTAACAAATCAAATATAAAACATCCAAGTATTTTTTTTAAAATTATAATATTAATTTTTCAATTATTATAATTTTTTATTTTTTCAAAAACTGAATACTCTCTGTTTGTATTCTGTTTATAATACTTTCGATTGAATTTTTACACAAGAAATTGAATTTTCAACTGGCTCTAGTTAAAAATTAAAATATAAATAAATAAACAGTGTGGAAGAAACTTTATAGATGAAAAATTATTTAAGAGATATCAAGTTTACTCCCTCTATATTGATAGAAATAAATTGGACATTAAAGTGTGACATATATATTTAAAACATGTGAAATTCATTTGTACTATTGGATTGTTTTGTATACAAAAACTTAAGATTTAAAAAAAATTAAGATGAGAATTAGATTTTTTTAGAAGCAGTCATCGTATTTTAAGTATATCTATTAATTTTAGCTTGCTCTTTTATTATATTTATATTTTTTTAAAATGTTATTGGTACCGAAATTCTTAGTTTTAAATGACAGAAAATTTTTTAATAGTTTAAAGTAAATTTGCTTCAAACAGGCACAAAACATAATTAATTCTACATGAATAATAAATACATTCTGATACAAATAAAGTTTTTATAAAAAATGATTTTCTTTTTCATTTATACATTCCCTCCCCACCTAATTTTAGGGTGTAAAATAAAATTCTAGCTTATTCGTTGAAAAACAATATTTTAACAAAAAAAAAATATATCATTGAAAGCATATATCAGTATAGCTTGAAAATATATCATTTTATAATTTTCTTATAAAACGGAAAATTACAATATATTTAACCATAAAGTCTCAATAATTTACTGACTTCTAGACGAAAATAAATAGTGTTGAATGATTAAGGCAATTACCAAAGTGTCTGTGCAACTGCAGAAACTGAAGGTACGCTTGAAACAATGCATGGAAATCCTTCAAGAACTCTTTGATGTAAAAATAAAATCATCTTTTGAATAGGATCGTAACATATTTAAGTGTTGATATTTTGCTATAAATTGCATTCCTAATACAAAAGGCCTCTGCAACACTCCCATTTGGTGAATATGTTGCTCTTTCCAACCGAATAAGTACTTTGAAAAAAGCGACATTCCCTGATTCAGAGGCGCAAGATATAAGTGTCATAATTCACTCTAGCCATAAAAGAAGTTCATATTTTATGCGATATTGAAACCAAAAGAAATCGTGCTACAGTCTTTTCAATCATTGTTTAGCACTGTTCTCCTATCATCAATCTACAGAAAAGAGTTTTGTTTACTGCACAGTTTTGTATTGTCATTTTGACAAATGCTTCGCAATAGTGCTTGTAACAAATGATCCCAGTAAAAAAGAAGAAAAAATATATATCCCGATGAAAATGCCATGGCGTTCTGTTTCAAAATTTTTGATGGCAGATTGTAAAGCTTTTAAGGGAAAAAGAGTTCTAAAAAGTAGATTTAGTGTTCATTTATTCCATGTCTTTGCAGCTGTTTTGAAAATGTAGATACGATTACATAAGTCTGGTAAGCAGTATTGACAAATTTCACACCAAAATATTTTCCATGATACCTCATTCCTTCGTGTAATACTAACATAAATCCATGTACATTTTAGGGAATAGAAAAGTAATAAATGTATAAGTTTACTCTTTTTATAAAAACTTTACTTACTAAATTGAATATACATATGGAATATATTGAAAATACTTATTGGAAGTGAAAACCATTCTTCACAGACTCGGTTACTATTTCTCGCACAAGGAAGAGAAATATGACTTTTTTTCTAGTGTCGGTGTTTTTTGAATATAGTGGCTTCAAAGTACAGTAACTAGGAATAAGAGGATTTTTTTTCTTTTTTCTTACAAAATATTTTTTTCAAGTCATACAGAGTGTATATTTGCTGTGTAATGATACATTTGCTGTGTAATGATACAGGAAAATAAGTTTAAATAGGATTAATACATTTCTTAAGTTAGGTAACACTTTTTTTATTTAATTTCTTAAATTACAGTTATCTTTTAGTTTAACAATAAACATCTATTTATATTATATTTAAAAATTACAATAAATTTAATTTAAATTGCAAGTACCCCTTATTTAAATTCCATCTATCACTTCGCTAATGCACAACACTGTTGAGGTCTCTGTTAAGTCCGGAATTACTCCTGTGAAAGAATGGGTTAGGACATTGCTTTTCAAACTGTGAAGCACGCCTCCCTAGGGGGGACGACAACACTATGAGGGGAGGGGGGCGCAGCATATCGAAAAGTCGAAAATAAAACATTTTTAAAATATTATTAATTTACTGAAAGGAAGCAAAACAAAATACATTCTGACATAGTAAAAAATAAAATACGCCTTTTTACTGATATAATATATTTTTAAATGTATTAGTACTGCACACTGTGTATTTGACAATTATTTAACAATACTAAGTTAAGAACAAGTTGAACAATTTCCAGTGACTTCATGGGCTTGACATACATAAAATTATATAAAAAATTTAATTTTTATCTTGATAATTGTACGATTTGTAATTAAATTCATATTGTAGATTTATGTCAAAGTACATTATTAACAAATTCAATACATTGTTATTGTTTATAGGGGATGTGAAGAAAATTATGACTGAAAATTGGATCGCAAGTATTGAAAGTTTGAGAAGCACTGGGTTAGGACGACGTTTGCATGTTCGTTATCTGGAACATTGATAGGTCACTGTAAGTATGAGGGGCCCAAGTAATTGAAAGTAATCGGAGTTGAGTCCTTGGGGTATTGAGCTCATGGGGCGAAGCTTGCAAAGTGTTGAAGCCTACGGGTTCCAGCTATGGGGGGTTTTCGTTCCCCTTTTTCTGTTTTTTAAAGATTGAATACGTCACGCCCTTCCACGCCCTCACGTGATGCAGAATCACTTCTGTTTGGATTTAGCATGTATCACTATTCCTTTTGGGCCTTTCACCCTGGTTCCTTTTTAAACCGGGGATCGGGGGGGGATTTGGGAGGGCCTTCTTTGTCGGCTGGATCAAGGGAGGTTAAAGATTGACTTGCTTTAGAACATAAGCATCGGAGTCTTTCGTCTTGGATACTTAAATACGTGGAACTACGCGATTGTTGATATGTCATTAGTTCCTTTTCAGGAAATCGGTCCATTAGTCGAGAAAGCTGCAACTTGTTATAAAATTCGAGAAGATATCACTTGCTTAAATTGTAACCTATCTCATATTATAAAATTTATAGAAGAAGCCATTTTGGCTATGGGAGTAACTTCCATTCTTGCAGACATTTGATTGGAGATCTGTGAATTAGAGTTTTAGATTAATCTAAACCATTCAGAAGCTTACGCCTTTGTTTTAATTTAAATTTGGGAATTATTTGTTTGAATTTGTGTTGCCCTTTTTATGCAAACGAGGTCTTTGCGACGAAATTTGTACATTCTTAGATATCTAACATTGATCTTAGAAATAATTACCAAATTCTTCTTATTGACAATGGGAATAACTCACATACAACATTGAATTAGAAATTGAATAAAGACAAGATAAAAGTTTAGTACATAATTTATTCTATTGATAAAAATATATGTCACTAGCTATGTGTTTATCTGCCATATTAGAAGCAACAAAGGTAAACAACCAATCAGTGAGGATGGAAACATGACTCAACCAATCGATAAGAACTACTTATACATGTGATAATACTGCATTGTATCGAATCTTAATGGAAATATATAAATTATTATATTACATATCTTAAAATGAATCCTCCATACAACTAACCTTGGGGGATACTCTACTCTATATTCAAGTATGTTTTATTAGAATTTTTCCCCAAGTTTATATGGCGGTTAAGCTATTGACAACTACAAAGCTTCCTTTCTATTCAACAGGATTCCTTCCTTATCCTCTCTCATATATTCACGACAGTAGCATTTAACTACCTATTCGCATTCAACACGCCTCCTCTACAAAGCAAGATTCTCGTGTCCACGTTAACACCTTTAAATTAGTTGAGGAAAACACGAGTGAAAAACAACCTCTGCACAGCAGGGGTGTCAAACTCGAAAGCTAACTCGCACCAAACATACAAGGTTTAACTTAAGGCTGGCCGCAATATATATATATATATATTCATAGAAACTTAGGTTTATTTTAAATAATGCATCACATAATAAACATACATAAAATAGCAATATATATATATATATATATAAATAAATAATGTTCATATTCTGACAAGTGACATTTGTTTTCTGCTGCTATCTTTCCAAATTCGGGAATTTTCTTTTAATTATTTTATTATGTATTATTATGTGGGGATATATTGGCCAGTCCTTAAAAATGTTCATTGTGGGTAGCATGCCGCCCATGGGCCATGAGTTTGACACCCTTGCTCTACAGCATTTACAGACATTCAACAAATATTAATTTTACTTGTTGATACACATTTTGTAATAAATTACAATTTATAACATTAAACCGACATTGTACACTCTTCAAAAAATTTCATTTTGTAACTAACTACTTCATGGCAGTAATAGAAATGTGTCGACAAATAACCATTGAAACAAACTCAATGTCCCAAGGAACTACGTTTCTAAATCCAGAAACATATAAATTACCTACATCATTCACCTAATGTCGTAGTCAGCGCGAAAGGCATATTATAAATCATGAATTTAACCATCATTTAGACTCATGGCTACAGTAACGAGCAAAGCAGAGTGTAACCACGATTAAATTATGTTATTCACAGTAGAGAACAGAAATTTCTTGTTGCAACACTAATGTTGCACTTCGCGAACAACTGTTTTGTTAAATGAGAGGATTAAAGAATTATGTTTCGACTCAAATTTATCCTCTTTTGTGTACCTTGGTTAAAATTATACAGTGAAGATAAATTGTTCAAGTCTTAGTAATATTTGTTTCTCATTGAGGATTAAAATAAAAACTTTTGGCAATATTGATCAGTTGTTTTACATTTAATTAACTTCAGTTTTTCCCTTTCATTCTCATTAAAGTATACGTCCTTTTAACATTTTCGCTTTACCATAAATATACTACTTTTTTAATATTGTTCTCCTTATGTTTGCTCATTATTCAAATACTCTTATATATTCATTTTATGAGATAATTTTCACATGTTTTATTTTCTATGTAAGCAACAATAACGACATTTATATACAAGGTATAAAAAATATATGATAATTTTATTTTCCCTAACCAGTGATGCTATGTATATATAATGGAATACATGATATTAGATGTTTTTCAACATTAAATCCTTACTTTATTTCACATTTTATTTCTAAATCCTAATACGGTGATGTAATGGAATAAAACCTTTAGATTCTGTTGCTGAAACCATATATTTTTTTATTCCAGAATATTCCTTCCTTTGAGTTAACAAATAATAAATAATAACAAAATATTAGTAAATTGCCTTTAAAATTTAAATGCTTTGATTTTGTTTAATTTTTTAAAACAATTTTTAAATGGATTTTTAATTTTCAAAAGGATCTATATATTAAATGTATTTGCCTTAAATTGTGAAATAAGTAAGCTACAATAGTGTACTAATAAAAAAATCATAATGTGGAATACATTTCGCAAATCTTTTATATGCATTTTTCTAGTTTTTGATTTTAGTTCCTTATTTTTATTTGAAACATTCTCTCCATCAAAATGTACAAAATAACTTCTTTATAAAGTTATACTCCATGAGCTAATTTTTTAAAGATTATTTTATTTATTTATTTGTAGTCTTTTAGGTATAAAAATAAAGAATTTATCAATATTATCTAATAAAATAAGGATTCACGTTACTTATTTTTTTCATTTATTATTTTTGCAGAAGCATTTATATATATATTTTCTCACTTATAGTTCAAGATATTTCAAGATTTATTGAATGTATTACAAATGCGGAAGCCATTTATTGGAAGTGTGAACTTAGATTATAAATAATTAGTTTCAAATATTTATTGTAAAACTATAATAAAGAGTCAAGTATGAACAAATCTGAGTTTTAAATCAATTTAAATAAAATTATTTTAAATTGTAATTTCAGTATCTCTATTACTATATATTTAATGAATTGCCTTGAGTCATAATCGCGATGGGTTACGAAAGATAGGAAAAATGAAGATAATTTACGAATACTACATATATTTTAATACAATTTATTACGAAATAATTTTGAATAACTCTCGCAGTTTGTTCATTGAAGTTTAATTAATAATCCTTAATGTACATTAAACAATAGATATTTAAGGATTTGTTAAATATGAAATAAAATTTTAGCCAGTCAATGGGTTTCTCTTTGATTAATACACTTGTTTGCAGAATCGCTTATTACAGCGTTCTAGTATTATTTAAAACCACTTAGTAATCGATTAAAACTAAATCTCATTAAAACTACTTAATTTTAATGTTCTTTAACTATGCAAAATCTCTCATTTCGATAATCAATGTGTAAGTCTGACTAACAAGGTGTAACTCAGTTTGTCTATTTACAAGTGCTTGTTGACTTAAACTTAAGAAATAAGCATTAGATATTTATTCAAGGCTTTCTAACTCATGGATATGTATTGCTGTAATCGGTTTAAATATTGATTTGTATTACAGTTTCATTCAGTTTCTGTATCATTTTATTTACAGTATTGGTTACATTATGTGGGAGTAGGAAATATCTCTCAAAGGATTTATAACATCGGTGTATGATAAGATGCAGCCTGTTTTGTTTTACTTCCATAGAATATTTTCATAATGTTCAAAGAGGGAACGCTTGTACTATCTAATATGTTATTTTTCCAGTTCATTACAATCATAAATATTATTTAGGTAACTATTATTATCACAATATTATTCTGCAGGATATCGCATATTTTAATCAATTAAATAATATTTAAATGTCTGTTCTACTTTATTTATAATTATAATCGCTTTTACAAAGAGCATGCGCACTTCCATCCTTTCTTAAGTGACAAAAGGTTACACAAGGCTACACGATTTATGCTGTTCAAAACACTCATACCTAATATAAATCCAAATGGCAAACACAGCAAAAATAAACACTAATTTTAACTCAGATTTGGAAATTAATCAAATGCGATATCGGACTTAGGACTGAAAAATGGGGTTAAACTTATTTTATAGTACCAACCTTACTCTTATTGCAACTTTGTAAACTAATGCAGAAATATCCAAAGCACATTAAAACTTTTAAATCACAAAAGGTAAAAATTCTTTATGAAATTAAAAATTGGTGTATTTTCTATCATAGGAATTGTAAAATAATCAAGATACTGATATATTATAAAACTGGAATTATTAAATAACTAAAAGATACACTTATATAAGTCTCCAACACAAACCATCGTAAGCCAAATATAAATACAATTAACAACAAAAACAAGAACATGAACAGATCTTAAATACTAAAGACGCATCAACTCGTTGAGATCTTAAAAAAGATCTTAAAAGTTAAGGTACTAACCTAAATAATGTTCTCGTTAATTGAACGTGATATAAAACTGCAAAGTACGCGTCAAAAACAACCTTCATACAATTCCAAATGTTATATTTAATTTCAATTTTAGACGACTTAAGTTATCCATCAGCTTCTAATCAAACCTATAAATGCAGTTGAATGTTTTGTTTAGTTGTTTTATTCCCAAGGACATCCCTTCTGCGATAAACGAAATATATTTTTATGTACTTTTCTTTGACAATGGTGAATTTAGAAAAATCTTAAAATGCTCTTCTGATTTTCGCTTTTAGTTTCCTTTTCTATTTTATTTCCTTCAAAAATAAATTTTAAGAAAAACTTATTTTCGAAAACATTGTTATTTGCTCCATTACATCATTATACTTTTATCATTTATTGCTCTCCAATTTTTTGTTAATTTTGTAATTTCTTGAATGACGAATGTAATTTTTTCTTAAAAGAAGGATTTTTCTTAAAATTGCTAGCATCAACAAGTATTTTTCTTCATTTTAAGAGTATTTCTATGTTTGGTAATTGCATTAGAATCCATTTAAGTTGCTTACAGTTTGCCTCATCTTTCCTGTTAAACAGAAAAGAGAAGAGAATTCGTTACATGTGAAAAGCTGTTAAGCTTTTACATAAAGAAAAATGTATTGTTACTTGTAAAATATTACAGATATTGTTACATTTATTGTACGACCGGAAAACTATTTTCTCATTAGTATTTGATAAACTTAACGAGGATTAAAAATTTTCATAATGATTTCCACACACACAGTACATTGAATATATTATTTCTATTCACTCTAGTAAGCGGAGATTAAGATTAATTATTTGTAAGTGTTCATTATTTTCAAAAATAATGAAACTTATAACAACTATTCTCAAATTATAAAGATAGAGCGCTCTTTTTCAATTTTATATAACAACTTTTTGAAAAATTTAGTCAAGGAGTATGAAAAACTATGATAGTTTACTTAGATGAATTTTAAGAAATTTGTATTGAGGCGTTTTATTCAATTATAAGTCTCAGTTTCAGGAAACAAATTCAAATACGAAACGGAAAATCCATATGACACAAGAGCAACCAATATTGATAAAAAAAATCAACTTAAGATAAATACGAACCCATTTCAGATATTTATCTACACTTTCAACTTCGTGTATTAAAAAACTATTTATAATGTCCTTATTTAAAGCAAAATAGATAAAGAAAATTTTGAAAACCATGCTATTTTGAACATTCAATAAAAACTGAATAGTGAAATCAATTTTCTTTCGTTTTAAACAAGCTCTTATCTCAATGCATTGTATTCGTGAATTCAGAGTCTCGTTTATATTCAAAATATTTCTAAACCAAAAAATTTAATTTCGAGTTTACAATTGTAATATATTTCAATTTAAATACAATGAGCTGTACTTATCCAATAAAAAACGAAAAAGAAAACAACGCTATTTCTTCGATATGTTTTATACAATTTTATATTATACAAAGGCTCCATTTTTTAAAATCAAATCCTCTCTAAATATGCATACATAACTTAAACCAAAAGAACCTTGAAAATCAAAATTTTCAATTGCAATAAATCATAAATTAAATGCATTCAACCGTATTTATATACATTTCTGGGTCGTGAATGCTTTGTACATGTGCCACAAAGAAAGAATCAAAAGCCGAGTCAGATTCTATTGAAGCAGCATTCCGCAAATTTGTCTCAATCGCTTAAATGCTCCGATATTTGTCAAAAGCCATTTATAATTTATGGTTCTTTACCGGAGACTCGCAAAAATTTCACGCTTTTGAAAGTTGGCACAATGAAGTCAGCAAAACGCCATCAGTCAATCAAAAAGGGCTATTGTCCCTTTTGTGGGCCGAAATGTTTTTGACGCTGCACCGATGGACTCTTCACAACCCTCCTTTCTATCCTCCACCCCCGATTCAATACACAAGTCCCGGAATGTTGGATCGTTCAATAGAGAAAGCTTGTTTCGCACGTATCTATTAGAGGATATATCTATATTCTACTTTAAAAGAGACGTGGCTGGGAACAGATTCCTCTTCAGACATGTTTATGGGGAAATACTCTCAGCAATAGGAGTACAATATATGTTTGTAAAAATGTATATTAGAACATTCACCAGTGTAGTGTATAAATGCGAATCAATTAGTATTTTGTACGAGATGACATTTGAAAGGAATAATTTTTCTGAGAAAAATAAGACAGCCTAGTTGTGCGTGATTAGCAGCTTTTTTAATGGCCTCGGTAGACTAATGGTCATGAACTTGGAGCTGTCGTGTCAAGAGTTCGATCCGTGATCCACAGAAAATTCACCCTGTAGAGGGGTTGATGCACATAATACTAGAACGTCCGTCAGTTTCAATTGGATACTGGAGGCTGTGTACCTTATTCTCCTCTCCACATTTTGTATGGAATTGGAAAAAAATTGTGACTCTTAATCATTTTCCCTGGTGGTTACAATGAAAAAGTTTTGTGGTTCTAGGTTAACTAAGAGTGATTTCACAACTAAATATACCTAGAACGTCCACTGGTGTCGTTTCGACACTAAGGCAGTTTATCATTATAAATAGATGCGGTGCAACAAAATAGAGTTCGCTAAGTACATACTATTAATAAAACAAACTTCCCAAAGTCCTATAGCACATTTATTTGATCCTGAATGCAGTGTTTTATTGGATTGTTGTTGTTGTGGCTAATGCCACCTGTCTGACGTACACAAAACAAGGCCGACGAAATTCATCGTGGCAAAGGGCCTGTCGTTGGCCTAGGCCTTGAGCACCATAGAGGTGACACTACGAATTAGCTCGGCGAAATTTCCCGAAGGGAGGATAGATGGCGACACTACCTATCCCCATCTCCACAATTTTGGCATGGAACTGAAGGAGAGGCAAATATTCTCCAGTCCCCTGCACTCGTGATTCAGCCCTGAAGACTTTGGGACCCACTGATTTAACGAGCACGTACTCCGTGTGTACTCGCAGGGTATTTGATGGCATCGGGCATCGAACCCAGGCCTTCCGGTCTGGATTCCGATGCTCTAACCACTAGGCTACCCATGGCCCGTTTTATTAGGTTCACAGTGAAAATAAATCAATTACACTAAAACTGTTGTGTCTTAAGTGTTTAGTTACATAGTACTTGCGTATCTTCTCATAAAAAAATTTCATTCCATTTTCGAACTTCATGAAGAAAAGATATCTTAAAACGATGACTCGTAAAAATGGTCTAAGCTCTAAAGAAATTGCTAATTTATTGCGAGAGTTTTTTGAGAATGAATCGGAAAGTGGTGAGAGAGAGAGAGAGAGCTGTCTTACTCTAATTTAGATTCCGATGAAGACATAAGATTGAGTGAAAATGACTGCGAAGAATCTGCAGAAAGTGCAGATATAATTTATAATATTCCAATAAATCCGGATAAATATGTCGCTAGGGATGGCACAGAATGGATACCGCATAATAGTAATATTCCTGGCAGATTTGCGACTCGAAATGTTTTGCGACAAAGCAGTGTTCCAATAAGCTTCACGAAACATAATGTAAACGTCAGTTTTTTTTATGATGTTAAGGGTCATATTATATGACAATTACGTGTAATAATATTAAAACGTCTTAAAACTAAACCCTACTGAACAATAGTCCTGCAATTATTTAAATAAAACAATTATTTTGTATATTTTATATCGCGGTGTCTGAACGACACCGGTGGACGCTTAAGGGTAATCGAAATCCCAGACGTTCAAATGTTAAATTTGTCGAGACTCAATCCCTCCGTTAGCACGATGTGGTAGCATATACAGTGGTACCAACTCAAGAGTCATACTCGTCACTTGACCGAGGTTCAAAACTATAGGTCTGTTGCCAATAGCTTCGTGTTACTTTATTGTGAGACGCTAATAAAAAACTCACTCCCAGCTTTTTTTTTAAATAGGATCAACGATGCTGAAAAGGCAGGCACTGTATGATATTTCTATTTGAAGTGTTGCGAATCAGGACACTGTAAAATTCAGAATTATGGGTCAATTTATCCGTCTGGTGCACAAATATTCCATAGATTCTATTTTTTCTTTTCATAACAGTGCTTCGCACTTAATAATTCACACTTTTGTGAATTGAATCGAAATAGTAAAAGGGTTTCGCACTGTTATGATAAAATGTGATTTTTTTGTCACAAAAAAAAGAAATGCCATATTGATGATTTGAAAGCTGGTACTATCTGCCAAATGCATAAAAAGAGAAGACTGTATATTTGGTATGCATCCCCAATTACTTTTTCAATATATTTCCTCAAAGCTCGTTCAAGAACTCGATAACTTGCACATAAAAATAATTCTACGATTGCAACTCATTATACCGTAAGTTATTTACCATTTTGTATCAAAAGTTAGTTAATAATAGTTTATTTTGTAAATTACAAGAAATATATTATTTTTTATTACTAAATCGCATATAACGTGCACTTTGAAACAAAAATAGACCGAAACTTAAGGGTCGTTTACACCGGTATAAAATTGATAGCTTAAAATAGCAAAGATATGAACATAAAAAAACTTTTCTTCACATTTATCGAAACACTGTTTATTTAAGAACGCTTACTTACGAGCTAAAAGCTTGCAGTCGAAGCATACTATTTTTCAAAAGCTTGGGATAATACTCGAATAAATGATTTCAAACATAAATCAATGATATTAATATTTCAAATTCTTTCGTTAAAAGGGGTGCGCGTTATAGGCGATATGCCAAAATTAAAAAATCAGCTTGAAAGTATAGGTGCGCGTTATACGCCGTTTTTTACGGTAAATAGATATTACAATTGGAATTTAAGAAGGTATACTTTAAATACTCTTAAATAGGATTTTCATCTCACCAAATCTGAAAGTTAGATACTTCTATGCTTTGAAAAAAAGCCGAAAGTGAGATGTACAACGTCTTAAGATTAACAGTCAGTTATATATTTCCAAACGAATCAGTAATTCTATATGCAGTATTAATATACTGCTTCCATACTTATATATATTCCGAATGAATATCAATACTTATATATTCCCAATGAAGCAGTAATTCAATACGCAGGAAGCAGTAATTACTTATTACACCACACTCATTTAGTTTCAAAATCAAAAGTAATGCTTTGTGTATTTTAAGTGTATGCCTATAGGATGAAGTATATTATTATCTCATGTTCCAAGTTACGTACAATTAATTAACTGCGTATTGCAAAATATATTTTCCATTCAAATAGTAAAATGTTCGTATATTTGAAAAAAAAAAAAACTTATAGATTTTGAAGCATGAAATAAGTCCTCAGATATCCACTATTAATTTATAATAGTAAAATTTTGGTTTAATTTATAACTTTAGTGAAAGAAGGGGAAAAATGAGCCAAGAGAGTTAGTTTTTCTGTATCAAACTTAAATCAAATATGAAGTAAATAATTTGCCAAATTGTTGATGAATAAAGGTATGCACTGAAATAAGATCCAACTATTTAGTTCTTAATGAAAACTATTTAATTAACTAAACTAAGATTAAACACTTGTAAAAACATGCTTCATATTCAGAAAACAATTACTTATCTTACGTAATTCCACCTAACAAACACCAGCACACTTACATTTTTCTCTTATTTTTTTTTTATTTTTGAGTAAAAGTATCAAGATTTATTCCGAGAACTATTTGAAATATTTTTCCTTAAATCCTATCTCATTAACAAAGATAAAAAAATTAGCAATATTTTGATATTTTTCATTTTCTACTCTTGTTCAATTTTCGTAATGGAGATTTTTAAACACTCCACAATGCCGCTACTTCTAATGATCAAATAAAGATTAAATACAACAAAAGTAGTACATATTTCACAACGTCAAATTATATTTGCACTGCATCACTCTAATTATTTTTCATTTTTCATTCTAAATTCTTTAACAGGTAATTTTTCAAGTAAAAGGAAAATTATTCTGGATCGTCTTTACACAAAATTTTAAAGTTTAATACACCCATTATAAAAAGCTCTAAGCTATTAAAAAGGTTATTTATGAAATGAACAAAAACATAGACATATTCCTAGGAAATATGAATTTTCATGAATACAATATTAAGCATTTGAAGATAATCAGATATGTTTGTATGGAACATTTGATAGTTTTATATTTTAACCTATGAAGAAAATTATGGGGTTACATGATTGTAATATGATAATATATGTAATTTTGTACATTTCTTGAACAATGTGACCCCCATGAACATAAATTATGCAGGAGTTTCCAAGCTGAATTGTAATATGAATTAATATATGTTTTTGTCAATTTTTGATAAAATTTTACATCCTTCAAATAACAAACAAAATTATTTCATTGAGTTTGTAACAATATGCGATTTGCTGTAATAACAGTGTTAGAATTTTCAATTTACAGTTTTTGTTTTAAATTTCACGTATAAATAATCATTTTTACAATCCATTCAAATAACCAATCGTGAAATTTCAGTTGTTATTGATGTTTGAATAAAAAGTAATCGATAATACGTAAAGATTTACGAACTGTGTAATGACAGTGTTCAGCGTAACTAATTTTTGTAGATTTTATGGGGGTTTTTTTTCTGTTTCTATTTTCAGTTCGTTTTACAAAAGGAATAATTTATAGTGAGACTGAAAGCTTTTTTTCTTACGCTTCATTTCAAAACTGCAATGGTTTATGTAGACATGCAAAATAGCACATACAGAGATTGCAAGGCATGATTAAAATAGAAGAGGAAAAACTAAAATTCTTTAATAGATTTCCCTTCTCAATCTTGAGAAATAGGTAACATTTATCTATGTTGAAAAAATGTCTGTCCATTGTAGAAGATAATTCACTTAAAAATAAATTTTCTTAAGAAAATTTTCAATTTAAAAAATTTAAAGCAGGGATAAACAATAAGTCGATCGCAATCGACCAGTGGAACGCCAGAATTTTGACGTGAAAGCCTCTACTAAGACCTAAAACGTACATACTAAAAGAAACATATTTGTGGAATACCAATGTCAGCTAGATTGGCTCTTAACAATCAGTGTAACAGTGTTTACTTAAGCAAATTATTGGATAAATGTGTAGATAACACATATACCTCCAGTGGAAGCGAGCGCGATGGCGTTTAACATGTTCACTGTCACTGTAGCAGAAAAAAGCGATCACTGCAATGCCAGTCACATAAATGAATTTTTCCGACACGCTGACTGAAGCAGAAAATAAAGGATTATCAGCTCTTCCCGTAATAGTGCGGGATTGGTTCTTGAGACATCATCCCACACCCCGAGCTTCCACGGGATTGGATTTTCGTGCTGATGTTATTTTTGCGATGGTGCGGGACTCGGTAGCGAACAAATTAAGTACAGTCATCGGTTTTCAGTATCATCGGTTCTCGTATGTTCTGCTCGCTGCAATGAACACGCCCATGGTCTAGCAATCACTCTTAAGTTGTTCTAGCATTCAACTTGACAATTTGGTGTTATTTGTGATTTTGTTGGAAAAATATAATCTGTCATAATTTAAAAGATGAGTACAATGTCGAAAAGAAATATTAAAAAAAAGAAATATATTTTCAATACAGAATGAGCACACATACGCCACTGGGTAGAACACAACACCTTAAAATCTTTAGAAGTAGCTCGGAGACTGGAGAAGTTCACCCATGCCTGGTTTAAGGCTTTTGAATTAAGAGTTCTTCGATAAAACGTTGAGTTCTCTAAACTGCGATTAATTGAAAAATTATATATGATACAAACAGTATCTATTGTTATACTTGAAAACAAATTGAAAACAAAGGTGTTGTGATCAAGGAAAACATAGTTCGCATAACTTAACTTACTGACTTGTATAGGAATATCCTACCCGTATCGAAATTTGTATTGTTTTACATAACGCAAAATGAAGTCAAATATTAATAGAAAAAAATGCTTATATATTTACTCACGACCCTTTTAAGTTTTCAATAAGAATAAAACCTTTATTTAAAATATAGTAGAATTCACTTTTTAAAGTACATTAGTAAATCATTTTGAAATTTTTTTTTCTGGGGAGTGCATGTGTGTGTGGAGGAGATAGAGAGAATCCTCTTTTTATCTTCCTAAATATATTTCTTTTATCAGAAACTTGGTGTTTATTATTATTATCGGTTATTTTTGTTAAAAAAAAACTTAAGATTACAAAATTACTCTTTACGTACTTTAAAAAATGATACTTTAGATTTTTAAAAAGCTATATATATATATATATATTTAACTTTATAAATAAACTAAATAGGGACCTATAGATAAGAACCGAGAGTGTATCAATTGTTGTTTAACAATTAGCTTCAGAATTGGGAAAGTCTACAAGGAAAAGAATCAGTTGAATTGGTTGGGATCGGCGATAAGCGATCAAACTCCAGCATCTAATTAACGTAATTAGTGATCTTTGAAGCGTGAGTTAAGAAAAATTACTTGGCGCGATCGTCTTACTGATAATTCTTTCTGCTATCAGTTTTCTTAAGGAAAGGGATCCGTAATTTACCACCCTTGTTTCTTAAGAGTCTTTACCGACTGATTGTTTTGAATATGGATAAACATATCACATTTTTATTGCTATTTTTATTTTTATTGGAAACCTAAAGAAAAAGTTTATTACTGAAAGTTGTTTCATTGAAATTTTATTAATTTAGCATAATTTTTATTAAAAATACTGAGCTTAATAGCGTTAAATGATATTAAACTAAGCATTTTATAAATTAATCATTTGTACTTCTATTAACCATTATTAGCTTAATAATTAATCATTAGTAGAATGCAAATCAGCCTTGTTAATGACTATGCATACGTTAGACCTCCTATAACTCGGTGGATATGTTCCTTATTATACGATTTCGTGTTGTACGAATCCCTTGGATTATTCTTGACCTTAAACCAGTGCTTCTCAAACTTTCGATACTTGTGACCCAATTTTCAATCCTAATTTTCATCGCGGCCTCTTCCATACAACAACAATAATATACTATGGTGTAAGACTAAAATAATACTTTAATTATAAACCCGCACAAATTATTAAGATACGTATTAAATTTTGTAAATAATTTTATGATATGCCCATAGGATCACTGGTAGCTATTAAATTTGTTCTTAACTCAGTACTGTCAAATTAATATAATTGTACTGTACTGATACATTTATAAGTGTATTATATCAATGTAAACAAGTATTTTATTTTTTATTATGTCCGAATGTATTTTGTTTTGCGTCCTTTCAGTAATTTTTTTAAATAATCTTTTGTTTTCCCCATATTTGCGTCCCCCTTGTAGAGTTATGAGGCTTGTAGGGGGAGGGGCACAGTTTGAAAAACGCTCCCTTAAACAGCTTATAATTAACAATATGTATGTAACACAGATAACAGATATGTACATCCTCTATATGAAATCGGATTTAATGCTCCAAGCGGTTTGCAAGTAAAATCCTGCATTGGCAAGATTTTACGTGCAGACCGTTTAGAGGGTTAAATTTGAAAAAGGTTTGGTTTCCTGAAATATTTTTCTCAATTTTTAGTTGAATATAAAATGCCATCATACAATATAAGTTTTTTTCTGACACGTTTAATGCTCATCAAAACTAGAAGCAAATTAATTGACCTCCTCTAAAAATGAGAATCCATAATTTGGAAAGCACCAGCATGTCACCAGCTAAAAGTTTCATTAGTTACTGGCACTGAAACATAATAAAAGCGCAACATCTATCTCATACTTTAACCGTGCGATACGAGTATCTTCTAGCATGTTGTTACGAACACGTACACAACTTTCTACTAGTGTTATATGAATCCATATGATATGAACCCATGTTAAAGGAGAAAGGGGACTACTCTGTACTTCATATTATACCAATTTATACATCAATATCGGTGTAAATATTCTTAAAAAATCAGTAAATTTGTATGCAAATGTCAAAAATAATCCTGAGAAGAAAGGGAAAAAATCTAGTAGAGAAAAATAATATATAATTCATAATAGAAATAATTTATTTATTTATTGTTAGAATTTATAATATAAACATAAAAATTAAACTGAACAGAAACTAGAGCAAAAATTGCAGAATAAAGGTTTTTTATTTAATTGCCAACATGTTTTTCTACGTTTCATGTGTTTCTATATACAATTATAAATAATCTGTGAATAAATCAATTATCCTCAGATTATGATTCATTAAAAACCATTATGAAGTACAATATTCAATCTTTTTTTATGTAAGGTTTAAAAAGATAAATTTATCTCTTTGCAATACATTACTTTATAAAATGAAAATAATATAATAAAGTAAATAACTTACAGCAAGTAGATTCTTTTAGAAAAAGAACAATTCAAAATATATAAATGCAATTGATACATTACTTGATGATAACCATTTTTTTTAATTATTTTCCAAATATGATATAAGTCACGATACATTAAAGACAATACAAATTTATATATATATATATATATATATATATATATATATATATATATATATCCTCATAATATTTATTTTATTCCTAAATACGGAATCTCTTTGGAGAGTCAACACTTTAAACTTTAAGATATTTCACGTTTCTATTTACTGATGGCAAAATTCTCGTGTGTGTGTGTGACACAATGTTAAATCAAATTAGATGCATTATTCTACTGAATAGAGAGAGGTATTTTAAAACGTCTGCAGAAATAACACTGTTTACTCAACGGCACTTAAGATCAAAGTGTTCGATGACCTGTGCAATAAGATTGAGACAAGATCCCTGAGGGGTTAGAAGTTGCTCCAGCGTGTAAATATTCGAACGAGAAGAAATAAATTTAATACAGGAATTCTTTGAGAATTCAATTCGAAAGTAGCATTTTATTTTACCCATTCTACCACTTGAGAAGTGTTATTTTGATTTTCATTTCCGATTTTAATGATTCTACTTAAATACCAGAATTAAGTAAATAGTAATTTCAGCAGAAGATTCTTACATTTTCTCGGATCGTTTGTGTGGTTCTTTTTTTTTTAAAAAAAAATTGAACCAAATAAGCTTTTGCATAAAATTTTTTAAAGACTACGGAATGGAAGAAAAAATATTTACGTGGTAAGAATAAATGATACCCGATTTAAATATGCATGGAATTTTAATAAATTCAAGTAATGTAAATATTTATTAAACTGAGTGTATATTATAAAGGAAGTAGATATAAGTAAATTGTTCATTGCATACATTTTAATCATTTAATTTTGCAAAAAAAAAGTATACTTCACATTTCATTATCAATATATCACTATCAAAAAATAACCTTTCTTCAATTTCATTTAAACTTTATAAAAATAAAATATTCACACATAATATTCACAAATATTTGTATAAGCATTAGAAAAAGCTAAATGATTAAAATTATATTTCGTTTTTGCATCCAGTGTTATAATCATGTAACTTCAAATCCATTAAATATTCAGTTTGGCAGGAATTTGAATCAAAAGAAATACAAATTAAAAAAGTTTGAATTGAATACAATTAATCAAAAATGCGAGAAATAAAACTTGAAACATTTAAAACTTTCCCCAATTTTGTAGAACTTATTTTATTTTTAAAAGGAAAAAAAATGTATGAAGGTTTTTGTGGAACTCTAAAAAATCTAGCATGAAAATAAAATAATTAATAACTAAAATTAAAGATAAAAATATTGAAACTTTGAAACTAAGCATAAAATTATTTATTGGTCTAAAATTTAAAATACATTTGCGATTAATTAAAATTGTGAATAATGATCATGATCGTAAAAACAAAATATGTTGGTTCAGAATAAAAACAACTTCATACGTTTTAACGTAGAAATTGACAAATAAAAAAAGTTATCGTACTTTAACAACTTATTATATAAATATCATTTTTGGACACAAACATCGTTAAATAAAATGAAAAGTTATTCTAAAACTTACCCCATGGCTGTTCATTTGTAGCTGGAGATTGGGCTCGTATTCCTGAAACAATTACCCACATACCACCAAACATTTCACAAAATAAAATACTTGCAACCATTGCCAATATAATAGACATTTCTACAGGTAAACTCTGGATTATATCTTCGGTACTCCAAGCGTCCAGAAGAAAATTCACCAAAAAATACATAAATTAATCAAATCATATTTCTCAGTTATATATGATAAGAATTTTACTTTGGTGTGTGTGTCTAAAAAATAAATATCCAAGTACTTCTTTGTATGGTTTTCTATCATATGGAATACTAATAAAAAATTGTATACGAAAAATGCAATTGTTCTTGTATAAAAAAAAGTAAAATGTTAATTTTTTTAAAATATGAACAAGATATGTCCGAATAGACACGAATCGTTTTGGACTAGTAGTTGTTTGTCTTCTAGAAGATTTAATAAATATAAGGCATATAAATTATTCTAAAAAGATATATATATATCTAGAAATAATATTTTTTGCACGCAAAATATTCTAATTCAAGTTATTTATGCCATTGCGTGCAAAAATTCTGTAACATATTCCATTTTCAAATTTTATAGCTTGGACCTTTATAACTTGATACACTGTCTTCTAAATCCAATTTGTATTTCTTTTATAAAATTCTAGGAAATATATATACCTATGCCGAATTATTTTTATCAAATTCAAAAATTAATGTGAGTGTCCTTTTAAATACACAAGCAATGATAAAATTAAATTTCCTCTGCAATATCCAAAACACAAAGTTGATTTTACATCCAATTTATCATTCAGCTTTTTTATATAAAGAGGGGGGAAAAAACAAACTTTCCAACACAACCGATAGAACTTTTTTCCTCCCCCAAATAATTACTTTCTTCAAACTTGCACAAAACGGGACGCAGGAGTTTCTTCACGTATTTTAAGAAGCGCAAGAACGAATTATTCCCACTTATGGTTTATTTTTTGGAAAAAAAAATCCATTTTGCATCGGTCAGAGGTGGAGATAGTTTGAAAAACTCGCGAAATTCCAACGGATCCCGCGCGTGGAACTCTTGGCCACGAGCTAAAACAGACACAGTCTGTCGTTTCGACGGTTGGATCACTTGGATTCCCCACCACTTGGAATCGATTGATGAGTTTTTACCTTGTGCCGGAAGAAGGCGCTACGTGCTAGCAGTAAAAATATTTCACCTTATGCAAAGTTGGTGCTCAGAGAATTTCGGAAAAATAGGAAAAGATCCTGTTGTTTTCTTATCCGACTTTTTGCTTGTTATATTCTGAACTGTACAAAATAAAATAAGAGTATCTCGCATTCTCTATTGAATTGATTTTCTTTCCGGGAATTCTATATTTGTTTTACTTTCAATTTGGAATAAAGCAGAAGCTTATAATTCTTTTTTAAACTAAATTTTGAGATAATTCTATTTACTGGTTAAAAATTGAGGTAAACAAGGTTATTTCATTAAAATAAAATGTAAACAAAGATTCTATAACTCCCACATACATGTTTAATTATTACAGATTCATTAATTCACTTTAATATATATATATATATAAATTATAGATTTTACTAGTATTGTAAAAAGTATTCATATGAATTATTTAAAAAAATAGTTTAATTTTTTATGAAATTGAATCCAATTTAAAACCTACTTTAACGCCAATCTCAATGAAATTAATTAGTGTAATAAGATTTAAAAAATATCCTTAAAAATTTTAGCACTTCCGACGGTTGCGCGTAACATTTTTCTTTACATTTATAATGGCGGTAAACCATTGCCATTTCAAATAATTTGTTGAAGTTTAATAAACTAATTAAAAAATTTAAAGATATAATCACTTCAAATTATTGTTAAAATCTTAGCAAAATTAAAACAAAGTTAAAAAAATTTTATAATGAATGTTGCTGAGAAATCAAATTTTGTAGTTAAAAAAAATGATTGATTCTTTTTTTGTTCCACATGGATTTTGTAGGAAAAGAAACATTCTAATTTTAAACTCTTCTTTAAGATGAAAGTAAAATGTCTTTGTCCTATTTTGTCAAACATAATCTACAGTAAAACGAATGCCTGAGATTTTCCTCAATGCTTAAAATTTGTGTCCAAAGATTAGTAAAATCATATGTTTTTCTTAGCCAGTATTTGTAAAATTTTTGATTTTAGAAAAATTAAAATACTTCACTTAATTTCCAGCACAATACCAATTAAGAGTCTTAAATTCCGAAACACATGCTATTTAAGAATGTTTATTTGCTCCAAATTCAATCAATTACATTCTTAATTGTCTTTAATATAGTTCTTTAAGCTAGCATTATTGTTTAACTAAATTTAATAATAATGATTTTACGTACGATTTTTGTACAAAAGTTGTGCTCCGAATAATATAATGGTAGGATCCTATTTTAGCTCACTGCTTTATTTATCGCCATTTTGATGAATTATATTCCTTATTTTGGATAGAAGTTCAATACAGAAAAATAAACAACTGGCGCAATTTCAGATAATTTATTTTTTCTTCTTCGTCAAAGGTGTGTGCTAAATTGAAATTTAATCGATATAAAATATTCCAAAATCAATTCCATTTCTATTCCTAAGCTAGTTCTTGAATCAAGATAACAAGAATTAAATTTCTCAACATTGAGTGGGAACAATTATTGTCAAATTAGTGTTTCTTTGTTTCTAATGGAAGAAATATTTGCTGATGTTTTTGAGGCTAAATCATATCTGAGAAGTGTTAATACCCCTGAAATTCCCAAGATCATTTTAATTCGAATTTGCCAATTTTGCGTTCTCTCCAAGCTAGAAGGACATTTAAAAAGGTAGATTCCCGACTGAATAAATCAACACATACATTTTCGTTTCGTCGAAGACAGCATTAAAGATGGTAGCTTTTAAACGGTAACAACAAAAAGAAAACGGATTTGTTGCACATTAAACTGAAAAGCACGCCTTAGGGAAGCTGGTCCATTTCTGTTGTTTGCTTTTGAGTATTTGTAAAGTAAATATGGATTTTAAGATCAGATGAAGAAAAAACTGTGAATCAAATATTTGTAGAAAGCCGTAAGATATTTCTATATCATTTTTTTTCTCTCAAAAGTTATTTTATTATTATTTTTTTTTTAATCTTTTTATGGCTGGCATCACTTTGGAACAAATCGAACATTTTGCAACAAACATTATTTTTTCCAAAGTTTGAGACCATTAAAAGATCTGTAAAAAAAACCTTTCTCGCTTAATTTTATTCCTTTTTTAGCACAGAATAAAAATATTTTTTTTTTAAAAAAAAGAAGAATTAATAGAAGATTTGCATTTTACCAGATTATGATTTATAAAAGAAGAATTTTGATATAAAATAAACACTATTATGAAGAACTACTTTGAATGCAAAATTTACTTAGACAAAAATTTCTGATATATACTAAATATAGTTTAATTATATATATATATATATATATAGTTTGTAGAAATTTTCATATATTAAAAATAAAATATATTTTAATTTAAATGCGTTTTTATATATAAAAGTACTTACATCCTATATTTAAATATGTACACGTGCAGCATTATTGTTATATTTTGGATTTCATATACTTGTTAACACAGTTTTGAATTTTGAGACATGGAGCTCAATTTAATAAAATTTTAAAATTCTTCAAAACATTAATGGCATTAAACTGTTTTAGTATTAAACTAAATTTTATAATAAAAATTTTTGGTCTGGAGACAAAATTGTATCATATAAAGGAATCAAAATAATATTAATAAAGGTTATTATAATTAGATACAGATTTCCCGGCGTTCACCTAACGATATACAACCAATATACAACGGAAAATAATGTACAACCGATAAATTGATGCACTATATTGATATCTATACATTGATGCACTATGAAATAACACTGTGATTAAAATGTTACAGCCTAAGATTCAAGTTTTATACTTTATTTGACACTAAAATGATCATTCTTAAATATTTTCTTGATTGCAATCCATATTTTTTTCTTTCACTAAGATAAGTCTGTTGGCAGGATTGCTTCAGTGATTAAAATGTCTTAACGAAAATCATGTCTTATGAGAAAAAAAGAAACAGAAATGCCGAGATGGATAGAAAAAATTTCAGATGGTCAGGAAGTCATCAATTTTAAATCCCATTCTACAAAAGTTCAGTTGAAAAAAATAAATCGATTTTTAGTGTGATTACTTTGCTGAATTTTTGAAAAAAAATTATCTTCCTTCGGGACGCTCTTAAATTCTAACATACAATGATCTTCAAATTCCTCGGAGATTTTCATGTCCAAAATACGTTTCAGACCTCTTACTTACATTTATTTTTGTATTGTTTTAAGCCATCAATACTCCTTACTTTTAGGAACATATGATACTGCATGCAATTCCATAGGGTTTAAAAGTATTTTTCATCATATAAATACACCATAATATTTTAAAAGAATGTAGGGAAAAAATACTTTTTCGAAAAAAGACGAAATTGAAATATTTTAAGATAACTTAGACACAAAATATCGTATACATAATTCACAACTTGTTACGTTTCTTTAACTTTGGATTTATTTCGGTTTTTAGAACAATTGAGGATATAATTGTGTTTAGTAAAATATTTTGGGTTTTAGGAGAATTTACATAAGAAAAAAACTTTTAGAAAATTAAATGAATTGTTAATAATCATACATTTTTTTTACTCTGTGTATGTATAATTATACAAAATAAAAAAAATTATCTGCGGGTATCAAATTATTAAAATGTATTACGAAAACTTAAAAATTTATTTAATTTCTTTGTACATAACTTATTTTTTAATATATTTTATTAAAATATTGTATTACTTATTAGATTATTACATTATTATGCACTAATGAAAGTGTAATATTCAATATGTGATTGTATTTATATTATTTTCGTAAAACAAAAAAAATAATATAGTTTTTTAGATTAATGAAAAGTTTTCCTTTTCCTGTATGCAATTATGATTGAAACCCATGTTTTTAAGTTATAAGCAAACAAAACTTAAAATTATTTGAATACTGCATCAGAACGCATTTTATTTATTTACCTTGGCGAATTACTGCTGCGAATAAAGAGCGGTTGAAACAATTTGGCACATTTTTTCTCAGTTTCTAACGGAATAAACTAAACTAGAATTTAACCCTTTCCCTATAAATGAAATATTTTGAAAGATATAAACATGAAAAACTAAAGAATTATATATCATTATTTATAATAATACATTTTAGTATCTTACAAAGAACAAATTAGCTTTGAATATGAAATAGAAAAAAGCTTTGTATTAAACAAATTTATGCCAAAGAGCAGATAGCCATTGAGCCGTATTTTTAAACACATTACCATTCAGCCGATACATTCTTAAAAAGAAATCTAATTTACTTATTTCAAATGAAACAACAAGGTAGAGAAAAATCGGAAATAATATCCTCGCTACTCCTTCTGACATTCACCAAATGGAAAAGATGTTTGAAATATTTCTGTATTTCCGTTGAGAATTTGAATACAGTTATTTCCAGCAATTTTGATTATTTTTATTTATTCTGCATTCAATGGATATTCTTTCATGGTTCGTGCAGAGTAAAGAAAAAGTTGCTCGAAAATAGTACTTCCTCAGTAAGAAATGTTAAGCTATTTATTGCATATTTGAATTGCACAAGAAACAATTAGTTTTCCATCGAAAAGTTTATTCAAAATTTCCATTATTGGATAGATTTGTGATCCAATCATTCTAAAAAAAATTAGAACCTATTACTTTCACATTCTTCAAAATAATATTAAAATATAACAAAATATAAATGTATATTAAGGCTACACAGTACCTTAAAAATTTCATTGTTACCGATTTTTTTTTTTTGCATTTTCTATAACATTGGAAGCTTGCAACGAAATTTCATATCTGTTAGAAAATTAGTTTTTAAGATATTTGAAATTTTATGAGCTATGGTTTTGGTTTCGGTTTCATTTTAACGCCTTTTTCCACTCTTAAATTGAATTAATTAAAAATATTTTTGAGCTTTTAGTTTGAAATGGTTATTAATTCCAATTTTCATTATAAAAATCATTTCTGCTTGATTATGTTTTGAGTTTTTTGAGTTCTCATAATTAATTAAAATAATTTTTTTGGCAATTTTTCCTTTAAAATAGTTTATATAACTTAAAAACTTTTCATTAATTTTTCTTTTTCCTGAGAAAAATGCCATGCAAATTTTTCAGGTTGCTATGAAAAAATTTTTTCGAAGAGATTGAATACTTTCTGAAATGATTCCTAAGAATCAGCCTCTCTGATTCCCGAAAATTGACTTTTCCCAATACAAGTATTCTGAATTCAAATGTTGCAGAAATAACGAATATTTCCTTTTATGCATCAAAATACATTATACTAAACATATTGTAGTATTTAAAGTTAGTATTTTAAATCGTACGACCCAAAACTAAACTTCTAAACTGCCCTATTTAAAACTGGAAAAAATTAAATTTTATAAGCAAACCTGACTATTTTTAGCTTAAGTTAGTATCATTATTATTTTGAACATAAATGCTTTGTGTTTCAAAACTTTTGTGAAAATATTAGGTTAAGATAATGCTGAATAAACTGACGTCTTAAATAATGCTATCAGTATTATGCAAAAACATATTTTGAATTAAAAATATTATTTTCAGTCATATGAAATTAAAATAATGTTTTAATGCAGAATATACATTGGAAAATAACATACTAAAAAATTAAAGCTTTACGGGCATTATAAGTTTTTGTTTTATGACTTTACAAACTTTAAATTCGCTTTCCTCAGACTTTCAGTTTTGAAAAGGTATAGATGTTTTCTAATCCCTAAGGCCTTTTTCCTGTTCAAGATACAGCCTTGAATTTTTTTGTATATATTGACAAATGTATGTTCTATAAAAGTGTGCATGGATTTAGGGCTGAGATCTCTAGTTATTTTTCGAAAAAATGGTAAAGTTGATATTTAAAAAACTTCGTGTTTTTCTAGGTTTTTTTAGACAAATAATTATTAAAAATCAACAAGGGAATAGATTTTCAAATCCATACTAATTTTTGTTTGCAATAACCTAAGAAACATAAATAACTTAACTTAAAAATTGAATATTTTATTAAAGTTTGAAAAAACTTCAAAAATTCCTAATTTTTTAAAATTGTAAAATAATGGCTGGTCAAACTGACTTTTTACTTACAGATAGAGAGAGAATCAGCTTAATAATATAATCTAAATAATATAAAACATCAATTACATTTCCTGTAACTGTCTCCAAAATATTTTTTGAAAAAGGGTACCGTGTAGCTTTAATAAAAGAAGGATCATCAGAACACAGAAAGACCTAAATGTCTAGAGTAAGGTACACACAATTTGTGAATGATGATTTTTAGAAATGATTTATTCGAAATGACTTAAGGGTTTTCAAAAAAGATTTCTTTGTTGACATTATTTGTAGACATTTATAGTATGTTTTGCAGTCAAGTGCTAGAGCGTCATATCTCAGTATTGGAATTATTCCACTATCTGGTAGATGCAAATATTTTTAAGGACTAACTTTATCTCAAGAGCTTAAGCTGAACCGACGATTTTAAGCAAATGTTTGAAAACAGCACTGAAAAGTATTTATTTCCGACTTTTCAATTTGAAACTGTGTCTCATACAGAGATCTACCAATTCTAAATGACACGATATTTATATCGTACCAAAAACACGACTCTTTTAAAAAAACATAACGTTGAAAATGTCAATGACTGGAATTAATACACAATTCTAAATATACAAGCATTGCCCGATTTTCCGTCTATATTTTCACAGTTTTCCTACTAAATGGAAGGTTGCTGCTTCAAAAGCACAAATTGCGCATCACATAACAATTAACATCACATGGCGTCATATTTTAACTTAGTTTTGGACAATTTATTTTTCGTTAAATTGTACGGAGATCGTCACTTTAACTGTGTAGTACCGTGGGAATTTCAATATGATCAAGCACCAATAATACTTTAAGAGGTTTGCTTACAAACACAAAGGGCCACTCACACACACAAATATTTACAAATATTAAGAAACAAAAAATTTTTAAATAATAAATCTCTTGAATGTTTGACTTTTAGAGAAAACACAAAAAATGAGCCAGAATACCAACACATCCGCCTTCGGCAGATACAAAACCTTCACACAAAGCTCGCTGGTGGAGCTCACAGATCTCTCTCTTCGAGAGACAATCACAGAATACCCTGCTGGGGTACTTGCGCAGGCGCAGTAACAGGTTAGACTCGTCATCTAGCGTTCTAGAATTAGTCTTAGGTACGTCACAAGTGTTAATATTCAAATCCAATGGGTTTTTGATGCTGATTTTAATTTAAAAATTTATCTGTAGAAAAATCGGATACTCAAATTAGTCTAAAGCCAATATATATATTTCTATGTTTGTCTGCGTGCATAAAGTTATCTTTATAATTCATACTTCTTTACCATATCTCTAAGTATAAATGCTACTTTTTACTAAGTTGATTAATAGTTTCTCATTGTTTATAAAGTTGTTACTCACGAATTTTTCCCCTTTTTGCTCATAGGTGGCGATACTTTTATTTTCATGAATATTTTAAAATATAAATAATTATTTATGGATTTTTATAATTACCAAGAAATACATATACATTTATTTATAATTGTTTTATTATTGTTGTTTTCAACATAGTTAATGAATGCTGTTCTGGCGTTTCAAATAGATTGCAATAGAATCTTTCTGCTTCACTTCTTTGAGTTTGTTTATTTTTTAATAGTTTTGTGTTAATTCTTGTTAATAGTTCACTGACTCGTATTGCGACTCGTACTGATATATGTGTTTTTGAATACATTTTAAGGTATTCCTAGTTATAATAAATTGCAAGGAATAATAGGTAATTCATTTACCATTATCATTTATTTTACTCAGTCTAATAAACAGATGCGTAAGAACCCTTTAAACAAGTTCAATCCTCCTAAAAGCAATCCTAAGAGTTCCATGTGGATTGTCTACTATCGTCTTCTTGGAATTTTTGATGTTTACGTCGATTTTGTTGCTTTTAATTTTATCCTTTAATTCCAGATGCGCTTTTGCTCATTATTTAAAATGACATTTTCCTGATTACCGGTAATACAATACTCTTATTATATATGTGTGTCTTTAATTAACTTGGTACATATTGTCTAAAAATTTTTAATTTAGGCAAAATTTTCCCTTTATATTTAAAAAAAAAATCGTAAAATAATACCTAATTTGCGAAGGAAAATGCATACTTTCTTCCTGAATTTATAATTAAAAACCAAAAGTTTCATTTAATGTTAAATTATAAATTTCCATTAATTCCGCAAATTTTTCAAAACACACGAATTAAAATTTCCTTCTAAAATATATTGCTGAAATGGTTAGTTTATTAGTAAAGATTCAAGCTCATAGCGTGACGGAATAAAATTTCCTATACACAAAGTTTGCAAACTTCCCGAGAATGGAGAGGAACGAAATAACAGTCTGTACTTCATTCAGTAACGCAAAGTATTTTCAGAAATAACCGCTTTAGATGAGAATCTTCCCAAAATGAACAACGAAAATGATAAATATTCAACCCTTAATTTCTTCAAATCTCTTCATTTCCCTGCATTGTTTCTTAGTATCTCGATTTTGCAACAAACGTATGATGTTCAAAACGGATGTTTCCCGAAAAATTTCAACACGTTGATGGAATACTCCATAGACCGAAGAACTTTGCATTTTAAAAGCATAACTGATAAATATAATTTTGCACAATTGTGTGGGAGAATTGAGAAATAAAGTTTCCGTGAAATTTTCTAAGAGGAAATATGGTAATTATGTGTTATTCAGTAATTAAATTCAAATGTTTCTGTGTTATAGTTCATGAAAATTGGTAGAGAATTTGAAAATTTCTAAGATAGGACGTTTGTAAATGCAAACAGAATAAATATTTGATACAAAATATTTAAATTTAACATATTATTTGACAAATGAAATTGAGTTTACTCATGGGAAATAATGAAATCCTTTGAAAATAAATTATTTTTATTCAATGAAAGACAACACTACATGCCGATTATGAACGAAACGTTTTTCGTACTTGATTACTCAAAGGATGTATTATATATTATATAAGTAAGGATTTATTATAATCAAAAACGATAGTTATCATCTTATACTGCATTGCAGACAACATAAAGATATTTTGAAGCAACTCTAAAATAATTTCTTGTTAACATATGTTATTATAATTCTATGCACGCTTTTTAGAAAAAATTCTTGAAATTAAAATTTTAAATTTTATTCTTATAAAACTATTTTCTTAATTAACGCACTAATTTTTTTGCTTTGTATTGCTTATTTATCATGCATTTAACAATTAAAATAAGAATTTAAATCACTTTTCCCGAAGTATAAATATAAATTTTCTTCATATTGAGAGGGACTATTTTTCTAATTACTATAAAACATAATAGTAAAATATCTTCATTATTAAAAAGGCTCAACGCTATGTACCCCCAGTTTCAAAACTTTATAAAAAATAAGCTCTTGTAAAGATTAGTTTGCCTTCGCTGCACTGGAATTTTATCATCGAAAAGCAACTTAAAAACAACATAATAATTACAGTTTTCTTTTGAAAAGTTCTCACAATATATTCTAATTAACGCACTAACTGAATTCAAAAATAATTTTTATAGATTTACCCTTTTATAAACTTAGATAAATTACTAACAAAATGAATCTGTAAACTTTATTCTTTAGATGTCTCAGTTAGTTTTCAAGCGTGAATTATAGGCAAAAATAATTAAATTTTAAGCAAAACTCATTTATATGTTGGGGAAAGGGAATTTATTAATTTATTTATTTTATGGGTCTTACAATTACCGAAATGCAGAAAATAAATTTTGCTAACCTTGTTTCATTATTAGCATTTCTCAGAAAGATTTAACTAAAAACGTCTTAATTTAATAAAAAATAAAAACTTAATTAAAAGTAAGCATAAAGCTTGAAAATTCCGCATTTGAATTTAACCATACATTTAAAATTGTAAAACATTTACCTACTTTAAATCACACGAATGGAAACCAGAATAAGAGACTTGCCTTTTTTTTTTTATCTATTTTCCATTTTCAATTTATAATTAGATGATTAATTTCATAGATTTTCAAGGTCACATTCATTTTTTCAACTGTATAATTTTAAATTAATAATAAACTCATAAGTCTTAACTCATTCAAGATAATTTTTCCTTTTCACCATTATTGAAATTTTAGTGATATCTCTGATTATCAGATTCATTTTTTTAAATTTTTTTTACTTAAAACTTATTACATTGTGCAATATCATTCTAATTTCTTTAAAATAAAATTAAAGTATTATTAAAAATTGAGTTAGTTATCATTGAAAGTATTTTAATACGTTTATGTCATTTCAAAGCATTGATGTTAAATTGATTAAAAAAAAAGAATATAAGACTATCTTTGAAGAAATATTAACTATCGTTAAGGCGAGTTACTTAAAAAAACAAATATATATATATATATATATAAATTAAGTCAATTTCTACTAAGATCAACAAAGAAAAATTCATTTTAGCTACTTTTTATAAAATAGTTACAATTAATATAAATATGTATATACATATGACAGAATCACAACATTAAGCGGTAATTAATTTTTATTAGTTATCGTTAAAGTATCGTATTGTCATCCAAAACAAGCGTGCATATAAAATTTCAGTTCAACTGAATGCTTTAAAACGTGAAAAAAATACCTTTTCAAGTTTTGACGCAAGTCACCAAAAGGGTCGCTAAACCGCCAAAAATGATGCCAACGTGACTGTATTTATAATTCTTTAAATAATTAGTTTTAGTCAATTAATTTGTATTACTAATAATTAAAAATTATTGTATCGACATCCAAAATGATCATGTATATAAAATTTCAGCTCAATTGATCACTTTCAAATGTATTTTATTAACGAATGAAAATTCCACTAAGATAAATAAATAACTAAATATATAGAGAGTGTGAGCTAATAGTAGGAATTCATTAAGAGGGAATTTCTTGGGAATAACTAATCACAGAGTTAAATTATACATAATTGCTGAATTCAACGAATTATCTAGCTGTTTTATAAAATAATGATTGATTAACAGTTAAAGAATTAAATGGGGAGGCTTTTCATAAAAGTTTTGCAATATTTTTAAATTGCATAAGTGTTTTTGTCTGTAAAACTAAGTAGTTTTGTTTAATTTAAATATAACTATTATTTCACCACATTCTACATTTTATTACTGTTTAAATAACCAGTCAATAATATTACAGAATATTTTCTGTTTGTATGAGTGTGTTTTTTTAGTTCAGTGGACACAGTAAGAATCAATGGACAAAATTCAGTCAAAAATCAAATTTCATTTTTTTGGCCTAAATTATTTGTTATATACTTTTCTATAACCTCACAAAATTTGAAAGCTCTAAACTTAAAATTATATATATATATATATATATATATATATATATATATATATATATTATATATATATATATATATATATTAGCTTTTAAGTTCGTTTTAATTCACATCTTTAAGCCAAATCAAAACTCTAAACTGACTTATCTAAGAAACATAAAATAACTAGTTTGTCTTCATTTAAAATGCTAAGGTTTTTTTTTTCTATTGTGCCTAATGCTTTGAATTTTTTTTTACCTATTGCTAATAGCACATGTAGCAAAACTTAGTATGCATTTTTTGAAACAAATCAATAATTATTTTTTAAAAAAATAATTGAACTCAGAATATATACATTTTTTGAGAAATTTTCGATAGGCATTTATAAAAAGAAGTATTTCCCGAATACTAACCATGATATCGCAAAACCCATACCAACTGTTGTTATACATAGTTTGACGTACTTGTAAATCAAATTTCATGCGAGTACGTATGTCGTAGGTGGAGTAGCATTTTAAAATCCCTTTACAAATTTTTATTTAAAAAATTAAATGGCTAGCTTTTTATGAAATTTTAAGCACAAAATCTGTTTTACGTAGTATACACGTAGGAGGCCACGAAAAAGTTTTGAAAATCCTTAAATTAAATTTTTTTGAGTAAATCGTACCATGTCCCCTTAATTACTAATTAATGTAAACATGACGCGAACTGTATACATTTATAAAACAATCGGGCCGTGGGTAGCCTAGTGGTTAGAGCACCGAACTCCGGACCGGAAGGCCTGGGTTCGATGTCCGTACCGCCAAATACCCTCCGAGTACACGCGGAGTACGTGCTTGTTATATCAGTGGGTCCGAAAGTCTTGTGGGTTGAATCACGAATGCAGGGAACTAGAGAAATTTTCCCTCCAATTCAGTTCCATGCCTAAAGGTGGTGTCACCATCTATCGTCCCTTCATGAATTTCTCCGAGCTAAATTGTACTGTCACCTGTATGGTGCTCAAGGCTAAAGGCCAACGACAGACGTACATCTAGCCCATTGCAACGATGAATTTCTTGGGCCTCAATCTGACTATGTCAGGCAGGTGGCATGAGCAACAACATTAAACTTTGATATAACATTAAACTTTGATGACTATATATACATGAAATATATTACAAATTTCACCTATCAGTAGCTTACTTACACCAAACCAAAAATTAATTTCATTTCAGTGGATGATTGCACACAAATAACTCAACTATACAAATTTCGAATTATTTATTATTCACTGTGATTCTCATTTGCCACTACATAATTAAAATTTTCTTGAAAATGGAATTATGTGTATAATGAATACATTTGAAAGACAATTCATAAACATTCACCTTAATGAATCATATTCCTTTGCTTTTATATTCAATCACGATGCATATATTCACGTAATTAATGAGATATATTTGGCACAAATACTTAAAAGAGAAAAAAAATTAGACATTTTAAACAATGGAAATAAGTGTTTACTATAACAAAAGAGCTTAGCGGCAAAATAACTTACTAAATTCTTACTGAACCATAAGGAATGAAATGATGAGCTGTAACAAACAGACTGCGGAAACGGTAAAAATTGAATTTGCGCATTTGAAATATTAAGATAGGTGCATTTTTAAAGAACTACAGATAACAGGATGGGCGACTCATAAAATATTGATCATTTCGTACAACCCCATGGATTCCTTTCATAAATATCAATATGTTTAATAGTAGGGATTAGCCAGTCTTTTGTGATGAAGGAGCGAAAACTGGTAATCACTAGAGGCAAGAACATGCAACGGGACGAGCTAACGGCTGCGTGAACAAACACTTAAGATGTATATTTTATGAGGCAATAAAGTTTTGTTTTATTCATCTTTAATTTCCCCTAACTGCTACAGTTGTGGCGGAACATCTCAAGTGTAAACTCGTGTCAGTGAATTTTGAATAGCGGCGTTTAATAACACCGGCATTGGAATTATCTTTCAATGGTTTGAAGTGCTTATTTTTAGTTGGGGCATCTGCAGAAAAAAAGCTCGTTAAGATACCTAGGAAGGCACGCATTCTTGATCAAGTGTGATTTTCTTCGGAAGAAAAATGATTTATTTACGAGAATATCGTTAAGGATACCCATAAAATGAAGGAGATGTATAGAGATTCGATGGGAGGGGAAAAAAGGTGTTGATATGAATTAATTTCGTAATAGCTCTGGTAATAACATTTTGCTCTTTGGCGTTAAGATGCATAAAATTTCTTGGATAAAAGATACTTAAAATTCTTATGTTGGTTTGAACTTTATTGGCAGAGAGATAATTTTAATTACTCTGTGTTTAATTATTATTAAGGTATTTGGAATTTGTATCTATTTTCAGTCTATTAAGAGATTTGACGTTTGGTTGGATTTTTATAATAGGATTGTATGACATTTCGTATTATTAAGGGCCACTAAATGAGCTACTTAAGAGAAAATGGAAGTGTAATTAGTGTCTCGTAAATATCAATAAGCAAACTAAAAAAAATAAAATAAGAAATTTGAAAAATGACTATACTGATTATGATGATAGTTCGCAAAAATATTTGTCAATTTGACTTCAAATAATTATGAAACATATAATAGATAGAGAGAGAGAGACTTCAGCTGTGTATCTTTGCATCCTCCTTAATAATTATATATATTACTGAAATTGAAAACATTTTCATAATTAATACATGATTTTGCGATCAAAAAGGAATTTTTTTTTTTTTAATTTTTAATTTTCATGAAAGATAGAAATTAATCTTAAGTCTCTAAAGAGGATACATTCAGCTAAGAAAATTGTTCTAATTATGAATTTTTTGAATTATTTTAAATTATTCATTAAAACAGAATAATTTATCCTTTACAATGATAACTGTTTGTTATTAGTTTTATCCAGTGGCGTAATGTAGAACATTTTGGCCCTCCTCAAATTTTGGTCAGGTTTGGGGCCCCAAGTTGGATTTTACAAAGTGTAGGTACTTGGAAGCAGTCAGGTCTTTGCCCCCAATGCGAGGGTTGATGAGGTGTACGTTACTCCACTGGTTTTATCACCATAAAATTACATTAGCTTTCTGAAGTTTCCCTACTGAATTCATTTGTGAATAAATATGAAAATATAACGGATACAACAATGCCCCCCTAGTGGACTCAGGGAGGCTTTTTCAGTCTAATCCCAATCCTAGGACTAACCACAGCTTGCCTTTATCGTAATAGCCATGTAACGTGAAATATATTCCGTTTCGTATTGAAGTCTGTAAAGATGTCTCTGTAAATGTATATAAATGCATAGTAGATAACTGTGTCATCACTGATACAGAGATAAAGTGGACCCAATGTGAAGCTCCACTTTGAATGAAGAAATATATAAATCTGGTGTGATCTTAATATTTAAAATTATAATTGTTTGTGAAATTGTTTAGAGGTTTTAAAATACTAATTTATCTACTTATATTTATTCCTTTCCATAACGTTTTGTTTATTTTCTTTAAAAACCTATACTGATTGAATGTAATTGCGACTGAAAATTATTGAATATACATAATAAAAGTAAAATGATTAAATATTTTATAGTTTTAATAGATAACATTAATATATTTTAAAAGAAATAAAAAATAAAAGAGCATTTCGTTACTCCAAACATATATAAACAGAATAAATTATAATCTTGGGAAACACAAATAATAATCATTAAAAGAATATTTCGATAAAATATTCCCTTGTTTTTTGAAAATCAAAACAAAATGAATATTTTAAAATTCCGATTCAGTGTTAAAAAATTTAATGCGGATTATAAAAGATTTCTAATGCATTTAGCTAAAAAAAATGCGTGTTTTGAAAAAACAAAACTTAATTAAAAGTTTCTATAAGCGACAAATTACTTTTAAAAAAACTTTTTAAATTAATATCAAGAGAGAAAATTGTTTTTATTTTATTTATGCTATGCGTATATGAAAAACGTTATGCTTCGAACATAGGCATAGAAATGTTTTCTTGATCAGAGATTTAAGATCATATAAATCATTTGGAAATTTTTTTCTTAAAAAATTTTGAATAATTAGATAAAACTTTTTTTGTAACTCTTTATTGCATTTCTTGAGCAATCATGTTTACTTCATTTGATTTGGTCTTATATGATGTAACACAGAGATAGTTTCGTAGAGTTTTTGAAACAAGAGGAGAAATGGGAATCTTTTTTAAAGCAAAATAACTTTATCTAAATACCCACCCAAGCATCAAACAACTCTTACCCAATGAGAAACTAATTAATAAATTATTTTTCAAAAATTTAACTTTTTTTTAAAAATGTAATGTTGACACCACTCTTTTCAAATGTTTTCTACGCACATATGAGGAAAAAATGATAATCCGGTGTAGTTTTTTGGAGAATAAAGAGGAAAAGGAGAATCCCCCTGCATAATTTTTATTATGATAGCAACAAAACTTTAATTCATGCGTTACCTATTTACTCAACTTCGACTACTTTTATTTTATTTAATTGTTTCTGTATTACATTGACTTTTATTTCGTATACTTTTACAAGTTAAACTGAAACGTTAAACTAGAGCAGAATGCAGTCATTTTCTTCAGTCCTTTGATATTTAGATCTGATCGTATGCCTGGACTATTGTTCTTTTAAGAAATACTTCCACGGAAAAAAACTTTTTAATTTGAGCCACTCTGCGCTTCTTCAATTGAATAGAAATTATTATGTAAAATTAAGTCCGAGTTTAAATATACACAAAAAATATGTTTCATAAATCTTTTATAAGCAAAAATTATTTGTCAAAGTAAAACTAAAATTAATTGTCATAATAAGTAATAATTGTCATAATAATAATAAGTAATCTAAATTATATTGCCAAAGCTCGAGATTAAGTCTCAATACTTAAAATAAATCCCTTGCTAAAATAAAAAGACAAATAATTCTTAGAATTTTTATGCTGTAACAAACTCAAACTACCCTTGGAATTATTGATAGGAAATCATAGTGACTTGTACACCTGGTATATTTAAGCTCAGTGCTTTTATATATACATATAAAGTACTTTTTACAGCAGCTTAATATATTTCATGAACACTAATATTCCGTCTGTCTAATTTATTCTTGAATAGTTAAACTTAATATGTTTGTGCTTAGTAGAAATTCAGCTGTAATGCGTGTGAAATCTGAGTTAATATTAGCTTGAAATTCAATTGTTGCTAAAATGCATTTAATGTAAATACCAACTAGGTGATCAGTGAATGGATTTTATAACATTCATGGGAGACATATTAAACAAGACTTGGAGAGTTCAAATAATATCTGTAACCTCTCGCAAATCTGGAATGTATTCAGATATTTAAGCAATTTATGCAAAATGATTAATGCTGACTGATTATACAGACAATCTGTTTGATGTGAAAATGATATAGTGCAATGTGAATTCCTTAAACTTGTAGGCATCAAATACCTTTATTTGAATTCAATGTTCTCTAACTAATATAATATCTTGTACGATATGAATGCTCACCAGGCTGCGTTATGAGCATAGTCATTGTTCATTTTAGTCATTGTTTTAATTAACATTTGCACGTTATGGCCTCGTTAAAACTTTACCGTAAAACGTATATTTCTGTATAAAATATTATAAAACTACAAAGGGAGCTGGAAACATCTCTCTCTCTCTACTGACAATGTTAAATTGGCTGTTTTCGATGTACTTTTTCTCAAACTCTGTTATATGTGCATGCTTGAAATTATTCATACAATTAAAGTACACCTTTCTCATTATACTAAAATAAGCTTAGTTAATTTTAAGTTTTTTAATAATTTATGAAATATTTTATTAAACATTGCGAAATTCAACCCATTTTTCACATAAAAAAAATTTGTAAAAAATAAAGTTTAGAGTTTTTTGCAGAAAACTCACTTCAGTATATATTAGCCATCATTATAAATTTATCATATAAGATTTACATACCTGTGAACAGTAGATTCTCAGAAAAAAGTACATCAAACATCAAAATTTACATTTTGAGATAAACCGATTTTAATGTATACAGTGAGACTTTTAATCGGCTAGGAAATAAAAAAATAAAAAGAATCAATTTATAATAAAGATACACGTTTGGGTTTATATCAGACGCGCAACTTTTAAGCAAAAACGAAGTACTTTGTTTACATTTTTCGCCATTCAAATGGGTGTAGCCAGGTTTCAATGATTATTTAAAAATAGGTTTTAAGGACTTCTAATTACCCTAGAGGTTAAAGTAAGGTATTTTTAGAAAGGTCAAAAAATCTATACAATTTAAAAATATAAAAATCTCAAGTCAAAAAAATATGATTTTAGCTTTCCAACACCCCAAAAAATTCGTTTGTGCACTCATTCATTCTGTATTTATTCGGATTTCCAGTTCACCAGTGTTAAAAGGCACATAAAAGCATCATTTATTCAGAATTTGTTAAATTTTTATATAACTGCTTTGTGGATAGCAAAATCATTTGTTTTATATAAAAGAGGAAGGAAACTTAAAAACAATAGGAATGATATTCACAGTTAAATACCTGATAGTTGTGTTTGAACAAATTCTGTAACAAAATAAAGATATACCGTTTCTGATTCCTTTGTCGATTTGATATACAGAAGTTACGTAATAGGTAAAACAATTTTGGAATTTCGAACATAACACAAAAAAAGTATAAACATAAGGAGGCTGATCACTGATTTGCAACAACATTTTGGGAGTTTTAGATTTAACATGTACAAAAATTTTAATTTAATTCCTCTAAGGAATATTGATAGGGAAAACTTTTTTTCCCCTACTCAGGGAAGAGTTGCTTTTTCTCCCAGATTCATTCAATCAAGAGTTACACTATCCAACTAAGCCTGTGTAATGCCCATTTTATTTAAAATATATATATATTTTTTAAATTTCTTTTTATGTTTAATAAAAGTAAAGAAGGATAATTTGGCTCCTTTCAACTCGCTAACACAACGAATGATGGAAAGTATCTCATCAAGAAGTAATTTTCAAGCGATCACTTCTTACTGAACAGTACTAGTGGCAAGGTGGCTACGAATTTACATAACTGAGGCAAGTTGGATTATTGTAATGTCCAACTTCTGTTGGCGAAAGAGTATGGAATGTTGGCGCGGTTTGGTAGGGTTAATGTATTTTGGAGAAGAAGGTTGCTTAACCCCGGAGAGTGCGGTCAGGAAAGGGAGACGGTTCATTGTTGTTTTTGTTTAGTGTGAAGACTGTGACGGGGCGAAGAAATTGAATTCCTTCGGCGAGAAACTGCGTGCAGTTTGCTGTACCAAGAATAGAGTTTCTTGGGAGTGTTTTAACATGGAGGACGGTGTGTGGTTGATTATAATGATGATCTAGATAATTATCTAGTTTTTGATTATATTACAGTAGCAAGAAAGTAAATGAAATACTTTACATGTAGTGTTTATTAGATAATCAAGAAGAATTATATTTAATCAAGATAATTGCTTGAGTAGATTTAATTATGTTTGTATTGATTGATCTGAGAAGTAATTGAGAAAGTAAAAAAAAAGTTTGTGACGGGCTCACGCATTTTTCATTAATATGTCCTTTTGGGTTTCTTGGGGCCAGAATAAATGGCAATTCTTTTCCAACCAACCCGAGAAGTAAAACGTGAAGGAAAGTTGCAAATTAGGAAGCTTTTAAATAACAGAAGATTAGAGTAAGCGAGGTGGCCTTTGGGGAGTGTTATGTTAGTTCGTGTGGCAAGTGTGGAGAGTATTTCAAGGAGTTAAGTGACAGTCAAGAGAAGTTACCCGTGACATAAAGCCCTTAGTCAAGATGCATACCACTGCACGTCAGTGAACCGCAACTTCGGCTAGGATCCGATAGATTGAGGATTCGTTGGACATTAAGGGAGGAGTGAACATTTACATAATCGGATCTGTGTTCGCATTGAAATTGAGCTTAGGCGAGTTAGTTATAAATAGTGGTCCGGATTATGATATTTCAGTATTATATATTGTGTGTTTAGCCATCGTAGATTCTCTCACATATCATATTATTATCTAATCTGTTATTGGCTTAAGTTAAGATCTTAATAAAGTAATATTAAGATTATGGCAGCTTCTAGTTCTTCATTTATTCCTACACCTCTAGCTCACGCTGATAATCTAGGAGAAGGGCACCCAAGGGGGGCGCCCTCACAAGTTACGACAACTAAACTGAGAGAATAACATTTGGAACCACAAGATATTTAAAAGACCACTCTCTTCTTTCAAAGAAACACGTGTAAATTAGTTGATAATTTAATTTACAAGAATTAAACTTTATCTGGAGATCAAATTTTTATTGCGAGCATGCAAAGAATTTGTTTTTGAGAGGGAAATACTATTCCTTTACCTCTAGGACACGAATAGGGTTCAGAAATTAGTTTCAGATTTGAAAAGTATGTGTTCTTTCTTGCTTTACATTTTGAAAACGATTTAATTTGTTTTTATCGACGCTCCTTCATCAAACAAGGGTATACTTCCCCTTAATATTGTTTATGTAAATTTATGAGAACAATATAATACATAACGAAATTCGTACATGTGTTCGAGAGTAAAGACTCAATGTGTAAACTATGCTTAAACTCAAAAAGAGCTATTAGTATAACTTAATGAGGTAAATGAACTATTAGTATAACTTAAACTGTGTATGTTTAATTAGATTAAGATTAATATCTATCTATGCTAATTTCATTTACTACTCGTATATCCAGAAACGTACAAAGACTTATTTTATAGGAGAGGGGTTACAATCTAAAAGAAAGTGAACGAAAGTTGTGAAGGGCTTTCATCGCGATTTTCATTAATGTCCTCTTGGGGTTCTTTGGGGCCAGAATGGCAATTCCTTCCAACCAAACGAGAAGAACGTGAGAATGCAAACTAGGAATTTTATATATAGTAAAAGTTTAGCGTTCGCGAGGTGGCTATGTGAAGTTGCTATATGAGGTCTATGTTTATGATTAGAAGCGATTAAGTTAAAGTTAGAGGAAATTCCAAGTTCAAGAATTAACCTACCCGTACCTGTGTATTCAAGCTAATGTGGTGGATACCATTCCACAAGAAGTAAAGCCACGTCAGTTAGGACTAAGAGAATAGCTGTTACCTAGGATATAGCGGTAAGCGTGTTAAATTAAGATATAAAGAAACTACGTGTATTAATGAGATTAGAGGTAATCTGTAAAGTTAGATATAGAGGTCAATTACGCGATTATTTGGTAATACGAATTGTGTCTTCTCATTCCAGATTTGCAAATTTTATTATTATTATTATTATTGTATATAGTGTTTAAGTTCAGATCTTAATAAAGAAATATTAAGATGGCAGATTTGCGTGATTCTTCGTTCTTTCCTACAGATACAGGTTGCGTAGATAATGTAGAAATGGGGCACCCAAGGAATGGTGCCTCACAAAGTGACGAAGAATGATTTCTATGGTAAAATTCAAAAATAAGTTGGTCTAGGGGGGAGTGGAATTTAACCACCAAACTTCTCTGTCATGCACGCTACTACGTATATCTTATTTATTTCTAGCAAATTAATTCTAATTCAAAATAGAGAGTTAATGAAAGATACTTAATTGAATTATAAAAGAAATGCTCGCTTCTCTACTTTTTTCATTAGCATGTCTGATTTTCTATATATATATAATCTTTGGAAATATAACTCTTGTAGAAATAATTTTAGAATTCCTATTTCGAGAAGCGCATAATTATTCCAGCAATTCTTGAGCTGGAATAGGCATATTTATATATTTTTGCATAAACGTGCGTATGTACGTAACCATTTTAAGAGCCACTTAAAAACCACTTAAAAAAAATATCCTAATAATTTTATTTAACAATATGTTTTAATTTTTCCGAATTTCTCACTTAAATAGCTTATGGTCTTAAGCCTACTTTATATCACGACAGGGTAAAAGGGATAACTTATTTCTCAACATCATTTTTATGCAAACTGAGCCCAACATAGTCTGAAGGTGAAACTAATTCAGTCATATTCTATTCCATAGAACAATGTATTTTCCTCTTCCTTGCATTTTTATCCAATAGCGTTTAAGAACTGTGGACTGGAGTTGGATAGGTCAGAATTAAAATACCGAAAAAGATGAAACAACCAGCTGCTCTATTTCACTCTCATGCATTGATTATGTCTTCCGGCACAACGATGTTTCAAATTAACAATTAAAAAGCTCATCCATTGATGGAAGTTTACTTCCTCTGCCTAGTGCGTGACTGGCGGCGTTACCTGGCTCGTGTTAACACCCCGAGCATTACCTGGGGCCGAAAAGTAAGAAAGAAGAAGAGCTGCCCCGCCTTCTTTCTCACCTTGCATTGCGAGTTACTAAATAAGCCCGACCATTCTTGACTGCAGCAGATTTTCAATTTGCATTAGACAATCATTACCAACTGCATTACATATTTATGCAAGTTTCGTCCCAGAAGCTCGTCTCTCGCTCTCTCTTCAGACAGGCAGGCTATCCTTTCTTTTTCTCCATTTTTTTTCTTCTTTTTCTTTCCGGTATGCTGTTATCTTATCGTCAGTAGCGGATAGCAGCATTTGATGGGGGCTAGCGGAATATTTCTGCCCACGTATTCTATGATTTTCTCGTTAAGACGTCGTCCTATCCCCTTGGAATAAAAGAGGGTTGGAAGAATAGGGTGTTGTATTGTTGGGATGGATGGGGGGATCGATGCCAAATTGTGAAAATGGGCTTAAGCATGCGATATCTCGTTTTTGAGATAGTAATCAAGAACGGAGCTTAAAAAGGATGTACATTAAATTATTTCTCCTGTAGTTCCCCTATTTATAAAAGGTTATGTTAAAATATAAATATTTAGAATCTTTATGAATACGTACAAAAAAAAAAGACTAGAAGAACTTATAGGAAACCTAGGTATTTTATACTTTTTGGAATGTTTCCAACATTTTATAATTGATTAATGTAAAGATATGTAAAAAAGTTTTTGTAAAAATGTGGTTTTTTAAAATTTATGTTAAGAATACTTTTGAAAATGACTTACTTTTAAGGCATATAGAAATGCAGAGGTTCCTGAAAGTTACGTAACAAACTTTATTGTTGCTTATCGGCTAAATATTTCTAAATGTTATATTTCTATTTCATGATTCAGTCTTATAAGAAGAAAAGTCTGAAATGTCCAACCAAGTGTATATATTTTTTTGTGTCGTTGGTACATAAGAAAATTAATAATTTTTAAATACCAGTAAGCTTGGAAAAAATATATGATAAACGAAAAAGCTCCGTCGCTTTTATAACGTACACTAATTACATGTATGATTTCATTTTTTTATTGGACAATTTTTTTTCACTAATTTTGATTGAAACTAGAATGCTGTTCATTTAAATTTAAAGCAGCTAAATAGAAATAAATAATTTTACCTTAAAATATTCTGTGAAACGTATTGTATAGATAGTGCATGTTGGCTTTATTTAATTTAAACCAGGAACTAATCTACACAGAGTGCAAAAAAAATTCTATTATCTTTGGTGAAAATACAGTTACAAATGAAACGGCGCACAGATGGTTTAAAAAGTTTTTACCCATATTGAAACCTCGGAAAATGTTACCGGTTCAGGTAACCTAACAACTCTAAATATTAACAAATTGTAGGCAATAATCAAACTCAAACTCACTTTAACGTTTCAATAGATTTCAAAAGTCCTCAATTTGGTTCTTTTTAATGAGGATTTACGTTGCACTGTGAAATATATCACAGATCTATTTGCGTTTAAACTTAATTTTAAACTTGGGTCAAATGATGAGGAGGACACTTGAGATGAAACACCTCTTCAAGATTACACATCACATCAAATGGAAGAATTTGAGCCATGCCAGATTTAACGTGCATCAGCCTTTCTATACAATGGGTCTTTAGTGACATTAGGTATCGAACCCGTGACTTCCACTAATTCGTGACCATGATCACACAGAAGTTCTCAAGATAAGTGATAAAATAATTAGGATACATAATATAGGAAAAGAGGCAGAAATTAAGAAAATTATATTGCATGACGACACGTTGCAGTAAAGGCCGAAAAAATTTCTTAGATGCATTGCTATTAAACTATTATCCATTTTTATTTTTGGTTGATCATGTGAGGTAATGAAAAAATTGAAAAGAAAGTATCTGAAGTTTTCCAAAATCAATAAAAACTGTTTTTAAAGGAGTGGAATGCAAAAATTAACTTACTTTTAAAAGATTCTTTATTAAAAGGGTAGATATTTTGAAGAATAAATTTTTTTTTGGTTAAAATAGAGAAAAACATTAACTCAAAGATGACAAAAATTGCCTGGTCACCTTAGATTAAAAACAAGTAATAATAATAATAAAAAAAATAAATAAGTCAATTCCTACTTAGATCAATAAAGAAAATTTTATTTTAGCTTCATTTTATTAAATAGTTACAATTAATATAAATATGTATATACATATGACAGAATCACAACATTAAGTGGTAATTAATTTTATTAATTATCATCTAAGCATCGTACCAAAGCAATCGTGTATATAAAATTTCAGTTCAACTGAATGATTTAAAACGTGAGAAAAAAAAATCTTTTAAAGTTTTGACCCATGTCGCTAAAAAAGAAACCAACGTGGTGGAATCTGTAATTCTTTAAATAATTAGTTTCAGTCAATTGAATTTAATTAATTAAAATTAAATTATCGTGTGTTTACCCAAAACAATAGTGTATAGAAAATTTCAGCTGAAATGAGGGCTTTAAAATGTGAGGGGGAAGAAACCTTTTAAAGTTCTGACACACGTCACCAAAAATGATGCCAACGTGGCTGTATTTGTAATTCTTTGAATAATTAGTTTCAATCAATTAATTTTTATTAATTCTAATTAAATAACTCTTTTGTCATCCTAAATAATCATGCATATTATATTTCAGCTCAATTGAGCGCTTAAAAATGTATTTTATCAACGATTGAAAACTCCACCAAGATTAATATACAGAGTGTGAGCTAATAGTAGGAATCGAAAAAAAAGAAGCAGAGTAATACACAACATAAGAGAAACAACATTTAAATTCATTCAACTTCTGGAAAATCTATATTTTTATTGTCATTTATGTATTTTGTCACAATTTTTAAATTTTTAAAAATATCTAAGAATATCAAGAATGTTCTTTCATAATAATAAATATTAATTTTTTGAATGCATTTTTCTTATAATTTGACAATATATATATATAAATGCTACCGTTAAAGCCAGAAAGCTATTAAATATGCCGATTAACTAATTTCTGTGCACTTAAGTGGTAACATACACATATATATAAGACATATACATATAACACATATATAATATAACATAGCATGTTATATTACATATGACATAGTATGTGACCATATATATAAGACCTTACGTTATTCAAAGGTTTGGAGAGTTATAAAATACGTAAAATAGCAAAAGTTTGGGCCGTTATATAAAAATCCACTACTTTATTCACTGGAAGCAATATCCGGAATTTAAGAATTTACCAACATATCCCTACATGAAAGAATGTTTCTATATGCTTAGATTCTAGTATAAACTCCGCAAACATTTATATGAGACAGAGTTTCTGGGGTGAGTATGAGAGAGAATTGAAAACACATATCGTGAAATAAAACTTAGAAACAAAATTTTTTTTAAGGAATGCGTTGTGAATAGTTTGAAAATAAGCTGGAGTAAAATAAATTCACTTTTACTTCTGGAAACTTGATTACGATCCTAACTCTAAGCAAGAGAAAAAAATTTGCAAGCACAAATATACAAAATTGTTGCAGGTTGTACATTTGTGATGTACTTATTAAGATTAAACACGAATTTTTAAAGAGTAAATAATAAGTAAAGTTTTACGAAAGCAATTTATTTTTAAAAAAGAACATATATTTTTCGCATATCTGTTTACTAAAACAATACAATTTGTATAAAGAAAGAACAGAAACTGACTAATGCAAAAAAAGATATTAGATTAACTATGTCTTCTCCATTTTGATTACGATCTTTTGTTGGAAATTTAAAAGCTTTCTTTCATTACGAGAATTTTTAATAATTAAATGAATTTAAACAAAGTTTCTTTTTTTTTCATGGGTAGGCTTGATTTATCAATTTAAGATTATTTACGTTATTAACTGATTTGAGTTTCTGAATAGAATTACGTATTATAACAATTATAATAGCAAATAATATATTTTTTTATTTAAAAAAAACACCTCTTGATAAAAAAAATTTTAATGTTGTCCTAAGGTCATGTTTTTATAAGGTAGTGTTAAAATTCAGAAATCAAGGTATCATCTATATTTTAAAAAAAATTACATAATAATTCAATGCACTTAAGAAACCTACTACGGTAGTATATTGAAAATTTGGTTTTGTTTATGCAACTTATCAATATAACATAATTAGGAAACTTTAATTATCAACTCGCCAATGGCAATTATAGTATCAGACTACGTTCGGAACCATGATTTTAAAAAAGCGCGCAAATGGATACTTTTCATGATATTTAGTGTCACTTAGATTCAAATACATTTATAAAATTGTTTTAAGAACATTTCGACAAATTATATATATATATATATATATATATATATATATTATTTAAATACAATATTTCGGCAAAAAATTAACTTAGAATAACCTTTTTTCAAAATGTCCTCCTTTTGTGAAAAATGCTTCTATTATAATAATATTTTGCCTGTCTATAGCTCAGACCTCTGTATAGAGACTCAACTATGAGATTTAAAAAATTCGCATTATTTTCAGAGTTACAACCCATTGAAACAATTATCAGCGTTTTTTTTTTAAAATTTCTCCTCTCTGTCATCGTAAGACATGGATAAACCCACTTCTAAGTTATATATTTCAAAAATTCTAGTTGAGCTTCTGTACAGAGGTATGAGCTATAAACAGGCAAAATATTATTATAATAGAATTATTTTTCACAAAAGGAGAATATTTTGAAAATGTGTCATTCTATGTTCATTTTTTGTCAAATGATTGTACTTAAATATTTTTTTTTATTGTATTACTATTCTTAAAACAATTTTATATACTACATTATTTAATCTAAGTGACACTAAATATCATAAATATTATCCATTTACCCAATTTTGTAAAATCACGGCTCCGAACGTAGTCGGATACATTATGATGCTTGGAGAAGTCATTGTAGTTGTTAATAAATTTAACTTGTGTGAGGTGTTTTTTTTATTTAGAACTATAAATATTATTCCTATTTAAACTATTTCACACAGTTTATTTAGATTCAGTGAATGCGCTAGTATTCACTATGAGGTCCCTATAAGATGTTATTTTAGAACATAACTTTATTTATGGATTTCATGGCGAATTTTTGCCTTTACTTTGGATAGAAATCCATTACAGGAAAGCGAGCTGTTAACACAATTTGGAGCCTTTAGTTTTTCTTCATCGCCCAAAGGGTAGATTATTTAGAGACATATTAAAAAACCATGTTTTGAAGGAAAGCTATGGTATTTCGAAAAGACAGTGATTAACATTCAGACAAATGTTGCGTTTAATCCGATTCGTTCAAATTAATCTTACCACCTAAAACATTGTAAACATAGCTAAAAAGTGATTAAAAATCTTTTAATCGTTATTTGCAAAAAAATACAGATATGTTCTTTAACTTTTAATGAGCAGTACCTAATTTGAAGAGTCTCTTTAACTTTCAGAAAAAAGGAGAATTAAAAGTTACAAGACTGATTATTATGGAAATAATTATCAAAACTTCACGTCCTCATACTTCTAACTCAATCACTGATTTTTTTAATGCATTTTTTCTTACATGAATGGTCCTGATAAAAGTACTATTGTAAATAATGTAATTATTTTTCGTATATTCCATTTTCTTCGATGTAGTCACGCAAACTTGGAAAAACCTAATCTTTTGACAAATATTTATTAATGAATAATAATGGAATATGCTCAGTTACTTTTTATCCTTGATATTATATTGACAAAAAATATATAATTCGAAGACTAAATGTGATTTGCAAATTTTCATAGTAACATTAACAGTGCTCTTTAGACTATATTTCTTTCATTTTTTTTAGTCTCAAAATCAAATTTCAATAACATGCAATTAATACAATCACATTTCAATGTTTAGCTTACAATTATATCTGTAATTAATTACCATATTCATTTCGACTGTAAATTACATTATGAAATGAAGTGTAAGAAAAAACAGGAATATATATATATGTATTATTTTTCCCTGAATTTTATTACAAAGAAACGAAACAATGTTTAAGACTCACAAACAAACAATAATAATGCGAGAAAGAGCCTCAGAAGAGACTTCAAAATTTACTTTGACAATCGCATCCAGACGGAAATGTCTTGGAGAAACGCAAGCGAAGATTTACGTGTCTCAGTTAATCTCATCCGTGACATCCATTTTGTAGGGATTTAGTCAAAGAAATTCCCTACGTATCTATATTTTATCCCCGTCTAGATTATAAGTTATGTATCAGAGAAAAAGGAAAAAAGGACTTTCCTACTACATCTTTTTCTACGCGTGTAAAGAAAGTAATTCTTAGGAATGATGCTACAATTATGCTTTCAACTCTATATGCAGTTGCATTACATTTTAAAAAATAAGATAAAAAATGTAACGCAATTCTTTCAAAAACTGCATTTTCAAATGAAAGTAATGCGACACATTTTGCATTAAGTTAATGCCTCTATTTCTGCATTTTTATAAAAGATGAAAAGTATAAAATTAAAAAAAGATTTATTAAATGAATACATTTACATGCAAACGCAGGAATTTTAACAATACACTTGCAAATTCAACCGAGACGTCTATCTTCAACGCAAGAGCTTAATTGAAAGAGCTATATTTAATTGCATTACGCCAAACTCTGTATTTTAAACAGTCGCAAAGGTGAAACATTAATGCGAATGGATATTTAACAGATTTATATTTCTAAGAAACCTCAGTGGTATATTTTGAAAACATGCAATTTAAGATGCAAATTTCTTTAAATTCAACGTCCTATAAATATGTTCTATACCCCTAATGCTTGAAATATAACGTATTTAGACCTATGAAGTTTAATTAAATATGCTAATTTGATTGAAGTAAATTTTACTAATAAGAATATCAGAAAGATTTTCAAATTAAGTTCCTTATTTGATATTGGCTTAATATAAAAGTTCTCCGGGAGTTAAGAGTTGTTGTATAATAAAATTAATTATTTAACGCACTTAGATAATGAAATCTACAAAATCTACATATTAATATATTTATAACTTATTTACAACATAATTGAATTGAAATTCAGTTCATCATTTAAATGTCGTTTTAAATAAACCAATCTTTTAAAATAAACTTACTTTAAAGTACTTTTAAAGTGAGAGCTAATGGGGCACTTCAATAAATTTTCACTCGAAGAATATTCATAATTTATCAACTTATACATGTACATACCACTATGAAATATATTCATAACTAAGAAACTTTTGGAGATAAGGAGTGTCGAGTCTAATTGTAGTGAATTTAATGCAATTCCGTGAGAAAGATATAATTTCCAACTTAAGATAAACAATGAACTATTCTCTATTTAACATGCTGTATAATTTTGAACACAATTTAGAACAATATCAACGATCTACTACATACATATTTTAAGAGACGCGTAATTTTAGATGATCTTTTTCGGAATACATTTAGAAGGATAAGATTATATTGCATTTTTTTTAGTTCTTTCAGTAGTAAAGCCATAATGTGAGTGTTAATTGCTTAAAGTTTTAGAACAAAAGTTCTTTAGAGGATGATTTAAGATAAGTTGAAACGCAATGCGCAGTTTACTGTTTACGATAAACACTGATCTTATTATTATTTTTTTATTATGTATTGTAATTTTCTACACAGACAATAATATAATGCCCATTTATAATGCACCATTGTTTATATCTTTTATCATTATCATTTGAGGTTACTTATACATATTTTTACAATATTCACAACTTTTCAGTATGAAGGAACTGCTCAGATACACGTAAATAACATATATTATTTATTAATTTTGTGACTGGTAATTTATCAATACAAATCAAATAATGCTGTAGGGAACATGGCACGATTTAGGCAAAAAATTTTAATTTAAGGAGTTTAAATTTTTTTTTTGGTTGTCTCCTATGTGTGTATAATATGTAAAACAGATTCTGTGCTTAAAATCTCATAAAAAGCTAGCCATTTAATTTTTTAAGGAAAAAATTTAAAATTCCTGAAGTGATTTTAAAATGTTACTTTTTCTACAAACATTTACGTACTCACATGAAATTTAATTTACAAGTACATCAAACTATGTGTAACAAAAATTGCTATGGGTTTTGCAATAACATGATTCGTATTCGTACAATACTTCTTTTTATGAATGTTTATTGAAAATTCTTTAAAAAAACGTAAATTCTTATTTCAATTATTTTTTAAAAAGTATTTCTTTGATTCAAAAATGCATACCAACTCTTGTTACGTGTACTATGAGCAATAAGTAAAAAAAAATTCAAAGCATTAGGCACAATCGAAAAAAAAAGCCTTAGCATTTTAAATAAAGACATTCTAGTTATTTTATGTTTCTGAGTTAAGTAAGTTTAAAGTTTTTATTTGCCATAGGGATGTGAAAAAAAAATTAAAATGAACGTAAAAGCTATTATAATTCTGCGTTTTTCAAGTTTAGAGCTCACAAATTTTGGGAGGTTATAGAAAGGTATATAAAAACAATTTATGCTAAAAAATTTAGATTTGATTTTTGGACCGATTTTTCTCAATTGAATCGTACTGTGTCCTCTTAAAAGTATACATGCGTGTTTTATTTTTTTGGGGGTTGAACTCAAGATCTCTCATTTTACATTTCTCTTAATTTATCGCATTCTTCTCTTACTTAAATGCTTATTTCTCCCAAATACATACAAAAGAAAAGTAAAATTGTTTTAAAAGTTTTATTACTTATAAGTCCGTTGATGAACTAATTTAATGAAATAGTAATAGATAACCTTCAAAGATTTTGTTAAATGAATTTGGAGAACAATTAATTTTAGTGGACTTAAAAGTAAAGGAACTTTAATAAGAAACGTCAGATAATCACTATGTTTTAATATTCTGATTCCTAGAAGAAACTTAAGTATATGACATATGCAGTGGAGCACACAGAGGGGTTCCTGGGGGTCCGGACCCCCAAAGCCCTTGATTTTTTTCCGATTGGTTATAATTCTAAGTATATAATACGTAAAATTTAATTAAATATTTATTATTAATGATTAATTTTATTAATTAATGCTAATTATTTATCCAATAATTAGTTTTTTACTGTTTTTCCCCCCGAAAATCAACAAAATCAAAAGGAACATGATACAAGAATGGTGAACTTTCAACCCTTTAAAATCCCCGTGTGCGCTACTGGACATATGTAATTTTTTAACATAATTATGCTAGACATTCTTTTCATCTTTCTCATTATTCTTGACTGAATTAGAAGTCGGCGAATCCATAATAAGTGTATGAAAAATAAAAGATCAAAATTTTACTTAATGTATATTTCCACTATGGTAGTTTCTCATTTCAAACCATTAGAACAAATATACATAAATGAATATAATTTACAATTATGTGACATGATTAAATACATTATGTGAATTATTTGAAAGCGCGTGAACCATAAGAGATGAGTTTTGAGACGTTAAAGCAACAGCAGAATATAATTTACAATTTCAAATACATATTGTATTATTATATATTACAAAGTACTCAAAATTTTCAGCACTAGTAATTTTCTCATCTCCTTCTTCTATCATAACTATTTTCAGCTACTTAATAATATTTCTTTCGCTATTTGGGACATTCATGTTCGAATTAAATTCCCATATGTTGCAAATATTCCATGAATGTCTAGGCACAACAAAGCTCAGAACGCATGAAAAAGGCTCTACCCCCTCATTGGCCTTGTTGGCATTGTAAATGACATGGAGCCTAAAGACAGTTTCAAGTCATTATCATTAGCAACTAATCAATGGTCTTAAGTTCCTGGCCCAAAGGGATCGACAATCGATAGATGGCGACTGAATAAAAAAAGGGTTTTAAAGAATTTACAAATAGTTGAAACAAAGCAAATAGGATGTTAAGACATTGGATTTTCTTGCTATCGGTCTCATCCCCAGTATTCTCTATAGTCGCGGGTAATTTATAACCAGAAGCATGTAAAGCTTTGTCTCTTCATTATTTGCTCTGGAGAAATCAATTGCGGAATAATAAGACATTGTTTCTTATGTCTCTTCCAGGGTAAATGAACAAAGACGTGTCCTGAGACGAGCTGTAGAATCGGGAGGCTAAGGAGAGAGTTTAATTGCAATTTATTTCAATCTATAAAAAATTAGTGTTTATTAATGGAATAATAGTAGGTTGTGTAAGAGCGTTAGTTCAGTTTATCAAGTCATTAACGTTTGATATAGATTAGATAGCAATTTCTTTCTAAAACGAGTTAATTACACTTTAAAGATCTTAAAATGCTGAATGTTTCCTTTTGACAAGAGCTTAAGGGAATTAGATTATCATCTCTGTGTCGCAAATTGATTAGGTTTCATTAATGAGTATTTAAAGATGTAATAATTTTGAATTTACAGCTCTAAAAAGTCATCATTTTCAAATCCCTCGTTGCTTTGTGAATCCTGTGAGTAAATACATAACAAATAAATTACACGTAATAAAAATTGTGATTAAAGAAAATGAAACTAAGTTTCGGAGAATGCTCTCTTGAATATGCTAAGTTTGTTTATTGTTTGTTTAATTTTTACTATTTTATTATTATAATCTAAATTAAATGTAACAAAAGATTAGACTTTTTTAATTAGTTACACAACTTGCTTAATTTTAAGCAGAGGGACACAACAATGTGTTACACTTTCTTTTTCTTTTTCTGCATTTGAGTAAAATAAAATATATCTAAGAACTTCTGTTCGTGGAATAAAGTATACATAAATGTTGTTGTTTTTTATATGAAATATTTTTTAGTTATTTTATTTACAAAAGAAAGTAACATTTAAATATGTTAAATTTAAATCAAAATTTAATTTTTGAAAAAAAAATCAGAAATGTTATTTTTAAGGAAATTTTGTAAAGGTTGTCACGAATTTTCCACTTAACAAACTACCTGGGTTGTTAAGATGTTTGACAGGAGTATTTCGCCGTGAACAAGATGTACGCAAATCAATACAGTAATTAATAAATGGGAGAAGTGATTGAAAAGGAGTAGAACAATTAAAAGCCGTTATAAAAGTGTTACTGAGGTTCGCATCACTTTACAAAAAAGATTCAGAACACGTGAATGGCATCCTGTTCAGAGATCGTAAAATAAATAGTTCTTGTTACATTAAATAGTAAGAAAAACTTATTCACATGTGTGAGTATGCAAATTGAAGATATTTCGAATCAATCCTCCACAATCTGATGCTATCGCCAGTCTGTGTTTCTGAAAGTGGATAGAATGGCTGTTGCTGATAAGATGGCTGATCATTTAAGTGACTTAGAGCTTGACGTTCATTCTGGGTGCATTTCTGAAGTAGCGTTGAAGTTTGGATTTTCACGCACAACTATTTTCACAAGTGTACAGTGAATATTAGATATATCTCGTAAAACATCAAATTCAAAACATCGGTTCGGGCGGGAAAAAACCTTAGACAAACGTACCATTGACAAGATTCCGCTAGATATATATGCAGGATTCTTTATATTGACAAGATGTTGGAGTATCAACTCCGTCTGATTGCAAACTGTTCAACGGACTAAGATTCATATGTGATTTGAAGCTCAAATCCTACTTGTGTATTATTGTTGACTGCACGATACAAAGCACGATACACTTATCTAGGCCCATCAACACCACCATTTGGTTGGTGTGACTGTGGTTACCTGACTGAAAACATATTACCTGATCTGATAAGACTCATTTCCAAATATATAGGGAGGAAGGGTGTATACAGGCTATGAAAATAACATCATGTATTCATGAAACCTGCATGTTAACTGGGGGCTTATAATGTTCTGGAGCCTCTGTGACAGTTTGTGGAATGTGCAATTGGTGTGATATGGGACGAATGACAGGTATGTATCTTGCCATATCACCTACACTCATTCAAAATAATCGAACATTCCAACGAATTTCGACAATTCCAGCAGGACAAAGTGACACTCTACAATCGAGAGTTGTTACTGAGTGGCTCCATAAGCGTCATTATAATTTTTTCGTCTTCATTTCATTTATTGAACTACACAACCAAACTACTTAGAGTTTCCTTAAAATCAATATTATTTCTGAAATAATACACATGAATCATCTCTTAAAACTTGAAAACATAAGGTAGTCTTTTTGAAATAAATTAGTAGATTCATGAAAACAATAGTAAAATCAGGAATGTGAAATCAGCCTATTTATGATTGTTTTGAGGCTCATTAACAATCATAAATATCCTGATCAGTATGAACACTTGTTTAAAAAAATTTGATTTCCAAGCATTTAAAGTATAACTTCAATTACAAAAATATCAAAAAAATAATATTCATGATTAAATTAGCTATTATTGTTACTCCTGTAGTTATTTTATTTTTAAAAATTAAATATACCTAATATTTTAATATAGTTTGCATGTTCTGAAGTAATAATTATGTTTTATGTTAATTAACTAAGTAATCACACAAAACTTTCACAAAACTATTCAGCAATATAAAACTATAAAACTTCCGTATTTGAGAAGAAATATATAAATATATATACATACATAATTAATTTTTATTTTTATTTTAGTATTCGGTTTCTTCCTGTTTACATGCAACTTAGAAAAGTATATTAAAACTTTTCCGGATTCTGTCTTGTTTGTTGCGTGTCTGGAACAACCATAATAAAATGAGAAAACGTGCTTTTACTTTTCTTAAAACAGTTTTACTTGAGCATTTCTAAACATCTTTATCAAAGTATGGCATGGAAACTAGAATTGGGGAAGAAGCGACGTAAGTATTATTTTCAATCACCATGAAAGAAATTAACAAAACTTAAATTTTATCATATTTAATTAACTTTTGCCGTGGAATGCACGAAATATCAATTTACAAACATAGTTAAAATTTCGTTTGTTTTAGGATTTATAAAACCAGTATTTTCTACCCATTTGTGATTTTGTTTTAAAATAAAATCACGATTTCTTGGGAAAATAATAATTTGAAACTTCTCTAATAAACTAAAATGAGAGAAGATAATATAATCATGATTTAAATTGTCAGTAATTGAAATTCTTTGCTATATAATATAAGTATGAATGTTAAACTATATACGATTTTAGGAGAATTATATTTAACTAAAATACTTTATCTTGTCGCAATACTTAAAATGCTGATGGAACTTCATGTTATTTTATTTGCATATTTGTTGATTTAAGCAAAAAAAGCAACGAAACGAGCAAACACATGGGAACTTTTAGACATTACACAGAAGTGCTATTTTTTGTTCCGAGATATACCAGCTTTAATAACTTTCTCAAATGAAAGCTTTAAGAATTGTATGATTTCAATTACTGAATACGATAATTAGTCAGAATACCCATAGTATTCAATATTGCATCCTTTTGTTTTTGAAAAGTTCGATCGTGGCAGTTTCTTAGGAGATAAAGTTAAAAGTGCTTAAAAGGATATTTCCCGTAAGGAAGGTAAACGCTATAATTAATTACATCCCGATGAGGGTTCTATACCACCCTGAATTGAATTACAATCCCTCGGTCAAAAATATAAATGGTGAATTTTACATATATATACACATATACCACATCAAAACACATTTTCCTCCCAAATGCTTTTTCAACCAACTCTTACCGACTTCTTTCCTTTCTTCACTTTATTTTAAGTAAATGAGGAATTTGTATCAGTTATTTACATAATACGCTAAGTTACAAGTGAATTAATGTGTAGTGAGTAGAAAAATAATTTATTCTTGCATCATTAGGTACAGATGATTTTGTGAAATTTAAAATATTCATTCTTAAATTAATTTTAAACAGCCATAGGTAGCTTGATAAATTATAATTTTTAGAACAGTACAGTGAATTATCAATAAAGAATCTTATAGCTTCAAACAATCATGAAATATAGGAATCAATATCTCAACAGTATGATATCTCAAACAGTCTGTACTGTTGCGTGCCGTAAATGAGCAGAAAAGTCGAGTCCTCACCAGCCCTAGGGAATATTAGTCATTATCGCATCTTAAATCAAAGTAAAACTAAGGGACGTCTTACGAAAATTTGACGAGTAAGATATCTTTAAAGCAACCTCCTTGTAATTTTATCGGAGATTAAATTTGTATAGATTTCATTCTTCTAAAACATCTATTGTATCGAAGTTACAGTAGTATTTCGTTGGCCCAGTTCTCAGAATGCGTAACTCTTCCTGGGGTGCTAATTTGATATAAAAGTGCTACGCGCCAAATTGTTGTTTATATTTGCCAAGATGGGCGATAACATTACAATATGGCTACCTTGATATTTTAATACAGTGGCAATGTGGCGCGATTAAGGAATGTTTGGAACTATTAAGGAATCGTGCCAAACAGCACTTGGCGATTAGCACTCCTATATCAAATTTAGTTCTTTGTGGAGTTAGCGCATTCTGATAATTAGGCAGGCGATTGATATCAGAAAGCGTATTTGTTCGGAAGACACTTTTGAAGGAATCTGGAAACGAAAAATATCACCAATATACATTATATACAAATTAATATTATTATTTTTGATGTCCATTGCAACCTGGCCTTTTTACATTTTTGTATCGTGTTTTACATATTTTTTCGTGCTCTTTTGTTTATTTATTGATTTTGTTTGTTTATTTATCTGTTGTTTTTAAGTTTTATAATTTTTTTAAAATTGTTTTTTTAATTTATTTGTATGATTTGCCTGTGGAAAATAGCTGTTTTTTTATTTCATATTAAACAGATTATTCATTTCAAACTGATGTTAAATTATGAGAGATGTGAAAGAAAGAAAAAATGAACAAAAAATAGAAAAGAACAACTAAAACAAAAAAAGTATTTTATTTGTGTTCATAATAATGGCTACTGCATAATTATTCAATTTGTTTGCCCGCTTTGGAGGATTTGGCTAACTTGAATCCACCTACAGTTTAAAAATGCAAAATTAAATAAATAAAATAACATAAAATTTTAAAAGAAAGCCAAAAAAAAAACTCAAGGAATATATAAAAATATAACAAAATAAGAATTGAAAATCAAATTTTAATATAATTCGAACCAAAAGCAACATTCAAAAATATGGTTACAAGGAAATGTAATTTGTATTTGTTCAAATGTGAAAACTATATTTCTTCGGTGTCTTATTAGAGTAATACGTTGGAAAATATACATTACCTCGTGTAGACATGCTATGGACTTATGGTTATTATTTTTTCATTTTGTGTAGATATCAGAAATTTCAAACTCATTAAAAAAGGAGTTTCGCAATATTATATCAAAAATTTCATACGTGTATAAATCCGTAATATATTACTAAACTGTTTGCTTCTTTGAAATGTAGTAAAAAAGAATTTTTCATTGAACTATTATCGATGAAGAAAAGAAAATCAATGTCAAGGATATATTAGTAAATGACAATTTATACTAGTAAAATTATTTCATTCTATATTGTTTGTTTGTTACTTATTGTGAATGACTTAAGAACTGCTTATGATTTTAGCATTATCTATTAAAAATCTGCTCTCTGTACAAACTACTTGTTGAAAATTCTACTGAATACCATCCTCAGAGTTCTGTTTGGCAAATGAATATATTCTTCCTTAAATTCATATAAAGAATTTCGAAAATATATTGCATTGCATTTCTTGAATAGTAAAAATTATTTCATATTTTACCCGAACTAATTTCACAGTTCTCTAATTTGTTAAAAATAAATTATGTAAAACTGAAATTCGAGAGCTTTTACTTGTAGTTGTCATAGTGAAGTCGTCAATAAAGTATCTCATGAATATTTGTTTGTGCATTCTACATTTAAATCAAATTTCCTTCCCACCAAATGATGAATATCTTGAATCTTGAAAAAAATATGAAACATATTTTCTTTTTATTCATGGATTGATAATTTAATTCAATAGTTAGCCGTCCTGAAGACTATTAATTAAGCAATTAATAAATTAATCAGCTCATCAACTAATGATTTTTTCAATTATGTTTATGTTCAGTTATGATGAATTTAATTTTAAAAGCCTGTCATACCAGTGAAAAGTTTCCTGTTTTAAACATTGTATCTGATTGTAGTTCCTTACACAGAACAGCCACATAAAATTGATATTCTTTATGAAATAAAAAAAATAACGTTCATGTAAATATATTGTAATGTCGTTACTTTTGTCAACATGTATAACAACATATGTACTCGATGCCTGTTCTTAAATGAAGAAGTTTTCTTTTTTGTGTGTAAGTGAACAAAATATAAGTCTTAGATGCAGAGGCTTTATTATCAGATAAAAATAAATAAATAAATTTCAGAAGAAATAATGCATCCCTATCTGGTGTTTTCTTTTCCTGCAAGCTAAAAATTGATATTAAGTTAAATGTGTGCCCATTCTTTATTTAGAGCTACAATTTTTTTTTTATAATTCGGGAGAGAATTAGATTTGAAGAAAACACTCATAAAGGAAATTTTTCTTTATGTAGTGATGTAAAATGTAATATACTAATTGTAGTAAAATATACTACGATAAATATACTCATTGTAGTAAGTTTATATTTTATATGTGTCTTACTCTTTATTTTTAAACTTATTATTTATTACTGGAAATCTGAAGCCCTTTTGTACTAGGAATTTAAATTAGTATTGTATTAGTATTATATTAGTATTAGTATTATTAGTATTATATTAGTATTTTTTTAGTATTATTAGTATTTAAATTAGTATTATGCTGATAATGTGTTCATGAATATATTAGAAATATCATTTTTTTTTAGATTAGAAAAAATAACATTTATAGTGTTATATTCTAGAAATTTTTCATTTTTTGTTCCAAAAGATTTGATTGCTTTGTCTCTTAAGACGAGGATTCAATTTGCAATATTTTTACTTGTGTATCCAAGTTAAATGAAAATCTTTTACTTATGTAATGTAACATTTCAAATGTAAATAAATTTCTTGATGAATATTTGCTGTGTTATTGACTTTAGTAGGTGTCATGTGACCATATGTGCATTACAAATGAGTTATACGTCATGCATTATACGCCAGTTGAAAAGTACGACGTGCTGTGAGCACGTGCACAAGTCAACTGACGTATTATTGTATTGTGTATCTTGTATGACGGTCTTTTGTATTGTATACATTGCGTATGCTTTAATGTGCACATGGTAGAGGTTGGTGTTCAAAATTATTTTTCCATTTAGTAATTTTGAAATGGTACAATTAAAGTGAAGAAAAAACTATAGAACTACTGAAGATGAAACATGATAAAATGAAACATTGAATTACTTAATTATTTCAACAAAAATAAGCATTAAGAAAATGTAATTCTTTACCTTTAGCGCTCCAGCTATTTAAAAATATTTGTCAGATATTCAATTCTTACCTAAAAATAAAAGAACGAAAAATATTAGTAATGGGATATATTTAAATATAAACAAATATGCGATGTACAAAACATAGAAGTACATATTTTGCATAACAAAATAATTTTATACTCAAATATAATACATTAATTAAATTTTAACGGGCACCAGAATAACAGCTTCTTCATTTTATTTTGTTATGCGAAAATTATATTTTCAGAAATGTTACGAATAATAACACTTAGGCATATTTTGTTTCTTGTTCTCTTAAAATTCATCCTGTTTTTTGTTTTTTTATTATCATGTGCGTGTGTGGTGTTTTCACTTTAAATAACTATTTATTATTTATATTTAAACATTTTCAACTACATTCAATTGAAATTTCAAAAAGTATGATTTTTGAATGTATTATTACTAGCCGTTACCCACCCGCTTCGATAGATATTGTTGTCAGGCTATAGATATCTAAATTTTAGAGAGTTAAGTTTTTGATTACATTCAAAGACAGTCTTATAGCCCTCAACATTTGATTAAAAAAGGCCAGGACATGAATCTCTAAAACGGAAGTCTATTTATCTTTTGAACGCCCTTAACCTCATGGAATCCATTTTCACAAAATTCGTATATAGTGTATATCAACTCAATAAAGGAACATGATTGCTAAATTTCCAGTCTGAAGTTCTAATAGTTCCCGAGATTTTGTTATGAGTGAATGAGTCATTTTTCTTCTATATATATGTTGTTGTTGCTAATGCCACCTGATCGGCAAAGGCCAGATCAAGGCCCACGAAATTCATTGTGACAAAAAGGGAAGAGACGCATGTCGTTAGCCGTAACTTTGAGCACCATACAGGTGACAGAATGATTTAGCTCGGTTTCACCCCAAATTTGAGGAGGAATACCCTGGGGTGGTCAGGGGCCTTCAAGCTTTATTCACCTTCCACCAACCTCACGAGAGGACAAGAGGCTCAACGGCTATTTAAAGTACCCCTATGCCGTGAGGACACTATGCATTTACAAACATCCATGTCTTCTCGAGATTCGAACCCAGGCCCAACGGCACAACAGTCAGCGTCACTAGCCACTATAATGGATGAGCGACCTCTCTCTCTATATATAGATTGATAATGAAATTAATAATGATTCGAATCTCAGTTTCCAAATCTTCCGAGTGAAAATCATGATGATTAATAACTCGAAATGAAAAACAAATATGAAATTTAAGAAGTATTTTTAAAGGGATGACTATTCATAATATTTTATTTAATAAAATTTAATTTTTTTTTTTTTACTTTTTTTCTTAATCATTTGAAATGACTAAAACATAAACTTAAATATGAATCTCATTTTTTAAAAAAATGTGCACTTTTAAAACAAAGATTGACAGAAACACAGAACTCCATTCATTTAAGAAATTCTCATAGCTATTCTTAGGATTTTATTCGATATGCTTAAAACATCTTTTACACATTACTCAAGAGTTTGAATTAAAATCAAACGTAAAAGTCATTCTAATTTAGTTAAGCAGTATACATCGTCAGGAAAAGAACATCTTTATAAATCGAATGTTTCTATGAACGAAATTATTAACCAATTACGTTACAGTACGTACAAAACAATCATATAAAGTTACTACATAACAATAACGTTAAAAATCAGAGGTCATTGGAACCAATATCTGAACACCGTTTTAATTAATAACAATTTCCATGCATTATATAACACAAAAATTAAAAACTATCTCCGAGCCCAGTGTTGTAGAAAGGTGCCTGGAGGAAATCCAGAACCATGTTACCTAAATTATGCATAAAACATTTCCTCTCAAATTATACCACGGATGACCAGATGTACCTAATGACTATTGACCGAGAAGATGAAACATTTCTCGTTGTCACCTCATTAATAATTCTCAGTTTGGCAACAGGGAGGAACGAAGAAGATCTTCGTCTCGTGTTCTTGGGGTCTTTCTTGTCACCTGGGACTTGGGCCATCTACACCCCCTTTCTCATCCCAATCCTTCGGTGTGCATAATGGTTAAGCTCGTTAGAGCATTTTAAATAAATATTTGCGAATAGGAAAGGCTTACAAGTCTTGACGACGGTTTAAGTAATTATTGGGGAGGTGGTAGGGGTTCAATTTACTTATCGTGGAAAGAATTTTATTTACCTTAAACAAATTAGATTTGCGTAATAATTATAACTTAGCTAACGACTACATATACTTTGTTTTTTAAATCTATTCCGTCATTTTGATTATTATAAAAATGCAGATAAAGTTAAGTCTGGTAAAAATGTATAGAAATGTTTATTATCCTTGATATGTCAAGAATAATGCTTAATATATCATGCATATAATTGTTTTAAATCCTTTTATATAAACTGGGAATACAGAAAACACAATCAGGTGTTGTATTACACACGTTGTGTTTCTACGTATATTGCCCTAATAAGTGGAGCGAACATATTTTATAATGTATCTAATTGTAAAGTATTATTTTTATGGCGAAATTTATAAGTGATACATTAAAACCATGCATACTTAAAGGAAACAAGAAAATCATGTATTTTAAGACTCTCTTATGCAATAAAAAAACTTTAAAAATTAAATTCTTACTGAGTGTTCAGTGCTGCTTACTGGTTAGTCTCGAAACGCAATAAATGAATGAATTTTTATGTGTATACAGAACATAGAATTCCGATACTTAAATACTTCTAAAAGTTAAAGATCAAATAACTTGTTTAAGAAATGATTGTAAGAAATAACTTTAAAAATGTTTAGCCAAGTGAGTGAGTGAGTGAATGTTGGGTTTTATGGCGCAAAAGCCAATTTTGGCTAAACTGCGCCAAACATTCAATAAAACATTAAAAGTGTAAAATGGGTAAACAGGTTTATAAAAAGATTTAGAGTGATAAAATGCAAAATCTCAAAATCAGATTACAAAATCAGTTCTAAAATTAAAAAGTAAACAGATCTTGGTGAGGATTTCTCCCACCAAGTCCGACAAGTATGATTTCAAAATGTTACTTCCTGTATCTGGTATGTTTAGCCAAGAAAGCTCCTAAAATCAAAAGTTCAGTGATTGATGAAATTAGAACAGTGTACAAAGCTCAAGAATACCGTCTGGTTGTCAGTGAAATTAAAGTGCATGACTTTACTAACAACTATAATAAGTTGGAAGGTTTCTCCTTTTATTTTTCAATATACAAGCGATTCTAAAAATTTTTTTTAGTCAAGAGTTTTCCTTATATTAATTTATAAAATTTATACATTTGATACATCAAAATGTCTGAAATCTTACATGGTTGGCAGGCTTTCAAATGTATGAAATATCAATAAAATTAGCAAACATTATTTTTCTTAAAAAACTTTATTTTAGAACTATTTAATAAATACAATTGATTTCACCTTAAGGTATCCGACTACGTTCGGAACCGTAATTTTAAAAAGGCAATCAAAAAGATAAAATTTTTAAAATATTTATGTTTAGAATTTGAATCATGTATAAAAAATTTTTTTAAGGTATCCGACTACGTTTAACCGTGATTTTGCAAAAGCATGTTTTTAAAAGGATAATATTTTATATTTAGTGTCCCTTAGATTAGAATACATGTATAAAATTGGGTTTTTTGGAAATTTTGACAAAAAAATTATTTAAATACATATTTTTTGGGAAAATTAACTTAAATAACCTTTTTTCCAAATGTTCTCCTTTTTTTAAAAAAAGCTTCTATTTGTATTAATATTTTGCCGATTAGCTCAGACCTCTGTACAGAGGCTCAACCAAATTTTTGAAATGCATTTAAAGGGTGTCGGTTTATTAGTTTTACGAAAACAGAAGGGAGAAATTTTGAGAAAATACGCCGATAATTATTTCAAATGGTTGTAACTCTGAAAATAATTTGAATTTTTCAAAAATCATAGTTGAGCCTCTGTACAAAGGTCTGACCTACTACAGGCAAAATATTAATACAATAGAAGAATTGTTACAAAGGCTGGAAAAAGGTATTACTAAGTTAATTTTTGCCAAAATATTGTATTTAAATAATTTTTTTCTCATAATGTCCTTAAAACAATTGCATACATGTATTCTAATCTAAGTGACACTAAATATCATGGAAATTATCCATTTATGCGCTTTTTTAAAATCATGGTTCCGAACATAGTCGGATATCTTAAGGACATTTTGAGAAAAAAATATTTTTAAATACAATATCTTGGCAAAAAATTAACTTAGAATAACCTTTGTTCAAAATGTTCTTCTTTTGTGAAAAATGCTTCTATTATAATAATATTATGCCTGTAGATAGCTCAGACCTCTGTACAGAGGCTCAACTATGAATTTTGAAAAAATCATATTATTTTTAGAGTTACAACCGATTGAAATAATTATCGGCGTTTTTTTTCTAAAATTTCTCCCCTCTGTTGTCGTAAAACACGGATAAACCCACTTCTAAGTTATACATCTCAAAAATTCCCCAGTTGAGCTTCTGTACAGAGATGTGATATACACAGAGGTGTGCTACATACAGGCAAAATATTATTACAATAGAAGCATTTTTCGCAAAAGGAGAATATTTTGAAAACTGATCATTCTATGTTCATTTTTTGTCAAAATATCGTACTTAAATAATTTTTTTATTGTAATACTATTCTTAAAACAATTTTATATACATTTTCTAATCTAAGTGACGCTAAATATCATAAATAGTATCCATTTATACGCTTTTGCAAAATCACGGTTCCGAACGTAGTCGGATACGTTAACTCAAAAAAACTATTAGCACCCATACGTAAATCCATAAAACAATCAGTGCAAAATTTCAACACATATAGAACGAAACAATATTGTTTCACAATCTCTACTCCATTGCGAAGCATAAGCTCTCCAGTAGTTCTAGATGATTTTTGAGGTATTTCTTCAAAAACTATTCTAAGCGAGTGTATCCCAACCTTTTTATCACCGAAGACCAGTCAATGGCTGGTAATTTTACCGCGACCCGCTGTCCGAGGGGAGGAAGGCATTAATTGTTTATAGTATGTATTGCTTCAATTTAATTATTTTAATTTAAATGTATTCAAGCATGCCTTTAAAATAAAATAAAGTTTCAACAAAAAATGAGTATAAAGTGAATTAACATGGAATATGAAGTGATTTACACAGTAACATAACGGAGAATATTAAAGCCCCCTGCAGTCAGGTTTGGGGCCCCCTAAAATCTAGGCACAACCCTACGCGATGCTGGGGTTGACTCAGTGTACGTTACTCCACTGGATTTCCATGGAAATTCACACAAACTCGAGAGAACTGCACCAAGGTAATTAAAAGGGAAATAACTTAATGCTCATTATGTGGGCCGATACCAGTCCGAGGCCGGAGCTTAGGGGATCACTATTCTATACCATCTTAGTTACAGATGTCGCCAAATTTGATGTTTTGACTACCAAATTCGTAGTCAAGATCACCTTACCCTATTCAGAATTGTTGAGAGGAATGTCCCCCCTCAATAATTTCTTCTCAGCCGAAGTAGTTAAGACCAAATTTTCCGTAAAAAATATTTGTGATTCTTTCAAAGTTAGATTTTTTATTTAGCGCAAATGAAAATTAAGATATATCTAAGTATTATTAAAATGAGTACTTCTGATGTAATTTTTTAAGTGAGTGAATATTAACGTTGCACTGTTTTAGCTACACGAGGGCTTTTGGCGACGGACCACGTAATTTTGAACCATGGTCAAGTGACGTGAACGACACCTGAGCTGGCACCCCCTCTCCTAACTATCACACCACGCCAACGGGAGGACGTTTCAGCTCTCGACAGATTTAACGTGCATCGCTGCCCTACACGATGGGTCTTTAGTGGTACTGGGCTCAAACTCATGACATGCCTGCCATGATCCGATGCCTTGATCACTGGGCTACCGCAGCCCTGTAATTTTTTAAACAACAGTATTTACTAGAGTCACATTTCGATGGCCATAATATTGGTTACAAGTTTTCCAAAACGGTTAACACTGGATGAGCGGGTAAATGTTTTTTAACGTCACATTATAAAGCAACACGAGGGTTAATGGTGACGGAACGAATAATTTCGACCAAGGTAAAGTAACGAGGACGACACCTGAGCACCTTTTTAAGACATAAGAAATTCGAGTTCTAACAAATTTTACTGCATCGCCAACGTATCGGTAACACTCTACGGGAGAGCAATTATAATTATAGAAAAAAAGAAAAGGATTTAGCATACCATCTTCCTAACTGATAGAAATTCCGTGAATAATTTTTAAACTAACATAGTCACAATTCTAAGTACAGTATTTGGAGATATATGTACTTATCTTTAGAATATGGGAGTTCTTTTTTTTTACTTAATAGAAATGAAAATTTCTAAATAATTCAATTTCAAATATTTTTAAGCGTTGTTTTTCAACTGTAAGGATTTTTAATTTATATGTGTTTAATACACACACACACACAAAAAAGGATAGTTACACTCTTTAATATCAAGTTATAAAAGGTTATATCTTATGTATTTAACTAGAAAAATATATATTTATATTCCTTATATTATTCTGATTTACATAAGGATATATATAAAAAGAATAATAAATAATGTAATACAAATTCATATCGCAATAGAATAAATATAAACCATCAATTCATTCAGAAACATCCTGAACATATGTAAAACTCTTATATCTTTTATATTGAAAACTTTCGCGTGTATACTAAAACCAACACACAATTACTAGGGGGAATAAAACATGGCAGAATAATAAGACAACATCAGAAAAAATTTTCGCAACCATACTCATACATAAAGAATCCTGTTTTTGTTTATACAGGAGGAAGGAGAAAAAAAACTTATTTAATTAAACTGTCATCAGCATTTGGAAAAACTATCTTTTTGGGTTGCTGGTTTATTAAGGCTGTGGAAAACTGAACACCATGAGCACAAAATATTCGGTTAAATTGGAATAAAAGAGTTTCCTTTCTGGAAACTTCTTGTGAGCAGCAATTTTTTTTCGCTCTTCCGTCCTTTGCTCTCTCTTATTAAACAAAATACGTCACTCATTGCACCATGCACAGGCAAAACACGTACGCACAAAATTGCTCTTTTCTTCAGTAAAAAAAGAAATGAGCTTAAATTTCTTTTCGGGCCTGCATTTATACGTAAGGATTCTAAACTACATACACCCTGGAGATAATGCACCGAATATGTAGAGGTGCATCTCTGTTGGGAATTTTCAAAACACCGCAAAAGTAAATATCATTTTACTTGCGTATATTGAGTTTAGTGCTTCTCATGTACTTTAAATACATCTAGCTTTATTATGTTGTAGGTCTGACACTTTTCTAAATATATATAGAAGTTAAAATTTATATACTTTTATTTAATTTAAGGTATCTGACTACTTGCGACAGATTTTTAGAAACAAATGGAGATATGCTGATTTTTGTGGTTTTTAGATTTATTTAGTACATTTTTTTAAAAAAAGCTAAAAATAAGAAAGAAAAGTAAATGATTACTATTAAAATGGGAAAGAACGGATAAAAATTGACAAAACGTTACATAAACGGGCCCATCTGTATCAATAGTAAAATAACAAAATCTCATTTTTTAATTCTGATGTAAAAGTTTCCTATTCCTTTTTGAAATAACCTTAAAGATAAGAGATATTTTAATTTTTATAAAAACTAGAGCACTTTATCTTAGTTATTATATGAATTTTTAATAAAAAACCGTGATTATATTCACATAAAGAACTGTAAATTTTGTAATAAAACAGTGATTGATAAATCTGAAGGTTAAAACACTTTTACCTTTATACAGAACATACACAAAAAATTTCTGCAAATTATTTTCAAAACTTTTTGAGCAATCAATGTCCCCGTTTGAGGTTTTTGAAATAAACACATTTCGAGAAAAGTGCATTTTAAAGTTCGACATCTTATGTAAAGTAATGGTATCTGCTTCTACTAAGAAAACTCTAGTTCTTGTTCTAGTGAATGGAAAATAAAAAAAACTCAGTATTTTTATAAAGCTAATAAGATGACCTTAAAAATAACTCATAAAAATATTTGGCAAAATTTACAATTTTAGAGTAGCCGGATTTCTTAACACTATTTCTTAGGCTTCGGTTTTGCAATTTGGCTCGATATAATTCTCGAAACTTTTTTTACTTGAATTAAAATGCAGATTTTCTGTGATGAAATAAACTTCTTAAAATATAAAGCATTTAGAATTAATTAAATCTATTCAAATTATGTGTGCTTGAAAAGACCGGTAAAATATTTCTCTCATATATGTTCTATTCCACTTAAATTAAAATTCTAACAGCTTAGAATTTTCTATTAAGATTTCATTTAAAATTCATAAACTATAAGTCAAAATGCAAATTTAAGCCAAGTTATGAGATCTGACATTAGCCGTTAATATTTTAAGATTTCTAGAAATTGTAATGTTTGTGTGCCATATTTGTTTCATTCAATTATTCAAATCCTTTATAATTTCACAAATTCTCAATTTGAGAATGAAAAAATGTCGAAAATGTATGATTAAAGGGAATAATTTAATATTTAACATTTGATATGCGAATTAAGCCTAAACTTGTAAAATTAGACGTAGTCTAAAATTTTGAGAACTTATCAAATTCTAATTGTAACTAGTAAAAAGTTAAACATAAAATAACAGCTAGATAAAAAATTTCCAGACTGAATGATTTGAAAAATTTTCAGTTTGCGATAAATGAAATAATTAAAGAGAAAAAAAATGTAGGAAAATGCTACCTTTAATTGAAATTTACGAAGTTGAATATGATATTTAGTTCAAAGAGACACACACCGTATAAAACAACTATGGTAAATAGCTGGTGTAATAGTTCTACTCTTTAAATAGTAGTTCAATTTACGGCAGCGTTTCTCAAACTGTTGGGCGTGCCCCTCTAGGGGGCGCGATAAAATACCAAAGATTATTTTAAAAGAATATTCATTTACTGAAAGTAAACCAACAAAATCCATTCTGACATAATAAAAAGTAAAATAGCATTTACATTGATATAATAAACTTATAAATGTATCCGTATATATATACTGGACAGTATATTTTATAATTAATTTAAAAATACTAAGTTAAGAACACATTTAATAATTACCATTGACACCATGGGCTTGTCAGATGTAAAATTACATACAAAATTAACAATTATCTTAATAATTTGTACGGTTTATACATAATCTCTTGACTTCTGATTAAAAAACACGTGATTCGCTCCTCTATATCTCCGTTTTCCCCGTATGCGCGAGTATGTGATGTATATGGAGGAAATAAATAAATAAGGAAATAATTTGATATAAGTAAATCCCTCTTAAATACTGTTAAGGTTCTTTTATTGCATTCCAAAGCCTTCGGAATCATTCTATAGATAGCATTTCACAGAAAAGATCGTACTTCGGAAAGACGCATTTATACGTCCATGCATTTAACGTACAAGTTGAGCGAGACGTATATATACGCCTAGTGCACTTAAGAGGTTTAAGTATGGAGGGGGCGTGATGAAAATTATGACTGAATTTGGGTCGCAAATATTGAAAGTTTGAGAAACACTGATTTACGGCATAAATTCTTATTCCGCCTGCATCAAAAATGTCATAATATAACAAACTGGAATATGAAATTATACTTATATTTACATAAGATACTTCAAGAAAGAGCGTTTTCTTTTTTGAAAAAGCATACAAGTGATGCAACATAATAAAATTTACTTATAAAATGTAATACTAAAATTAGGAATTAGCTATAAAACTGCTATATGCAAAGTTTTGGGCATAGAGCAATTTATTTAAGAATTAAATTATTGCCACAAAAGTTTGGAAAGAGAATTTTGATTTTATGTAACAAAAAAGAATATGTTTAGTATATCAACTGATTGATTTTCTTTTTTCGAATACACATTACTTTCACACTTGATTTGTGATTTTAATTAACGTCTTACGGTGAGGCAACGCATGTGGTGTTGACTCCACCTCTTAATTCTCGATATCGGTGAAGGGAAAAGGTTGGCACCTCAGCTAGTACCTCACACTCCAAACGTGGAGCAAACGCCAACGAAAAAATTTTGATCCTCATAAACTTTAACGTGAATCAACCCCTCTACACGGCGGGTGCTCATTGGCACAAAGCCTCGAATTCACGACTTGTTAACCACGAGTTTGTAACCATGAAGAAAAGTGGTTAGAAATATTAGTCAATCAAATAGATATTTTACTCCAAATTAACCAGACGTTTTATATAGGAAGAAGTTATTTGCATATTGATAAAGAAAAAACATTTAATATTAAAATGGTATTCATAAAATACGCGGATTTTTTTCGAAAGACATTCATGAATTTGCAAAATTTAGAATGAAATATTTGCACACCTTTGTTTACATATTAGTTTTTATACATTTAACATGTATACATTAATAAATTTTTTTGTATGAGTGATACATTTAACTATCATTTTTTATTAAAATTTAACTCTGTTTTCTTTTATTTGATATGTAACCTCAGAAAATTTAAGATAAATATCTATTTAATGAATATTTAATGAATTTTGAATTTTTTTTATGTTTTTATATTTTTGCTCGACTAATATTTTTTTATTGATTGATATATAAACATGTTAGTTCTTTTCTAAATTCAACTAGCGTTCATTTGTTATTCACTCTTGCAAGGATTTTCTTCAATATTGGCGACATTTATTCAGTGCTAATAGCATTGTAATGCGTATGACATGAGGAAATAAACGTTTATTTACACTCAAAAATTTTCAGAAATGGAGGTAAACATATTAAAGTGTTTTTACCCTCTTTTCTAAAATTTAATCACCAACAAAATGCTGAGTTTTGTCATTAAATGTTTAAATTACTTTGCATAAAATAAATCTTTAAACAGATGTTTGTAATTAAACAATAATAATCTAATTCAAACTCAAGAATGGCAGAAAATTATCATTAAATTGTGATTGCGTTAAAGCACGCAATTATCAAACTGGGCATTTTATAACAGGAACACATCTTTTAAACAAAATGCAATTAGGAACATTTCCGTACAAAGTTTCAGAATTGTCAAATTAGGTGTATCGAAATAGAGAAGTATCTAACTTCTCGAATTCAGGTAATCTCATTTTCCCTCGAGCAACAAAACAAGTTTCAAACCGACATATTCTTCCGTTATAATTAGATACAACATTCTGGTTGTTTCAGCTGCTAATTATTTTGACATTTGACATAAACCCATTTGAATCCAAATTATATGATTGACCATTACCTTAATAATCTCATAAATATATATATCTGTGGAAAATTTACAAATCTTAGATTATTTTAACAGGAAACGTGGATGAGTGCATTAAAAATTACTTGGTATATAATGACCAAGGCCTTATCACTTTAAAAATGATTCTAAATTCAGAAATATTAGTGATGCGCTAACACGATGCAGTGTTTATAAAGGATTTGATGCATCAAATTCATGATTATTAATGTATTTAGTGTAGAAAACAAAAACAAAATACAAAATAGAATATAGAAATTAGTGCAGTAGTAGAAATAAATTTTAATGTGTAATATTTTTGTCATTTCCGTAATATTATTTGATAAATTGTATAACAGTAATAGAGTATCAGAAAAAATATATAATAATTTCAACATTACTAGTCGAATCAAATATAATTAAAATAAAATTTTGGATAAAATAAAAAAAATGAAATGGATAAAAAACGGTTAAAATAAAATTTTCACAAATAAAGGAAGTCTGTTTTATACCGTAAGATTAATTTTTATCATTATTCATCTATAAGCAGAAATTCTTGAAATGCTACTGAAAATAGAAGCAAATTCAGCAAAAATTTCAATTAATTGAAAAACCATTATTTTTGACAGGCCATTTCTCTCCTCTTTGTATGTCATTTTGAAGGGAAAGAACAGTGAAAACAATTTTGATATTGAAGTGGATAAACATTGTTTAGTATTTAAATAATTTCAAGAATGTTTGCAGACTGCTTAACAAAACAAACATTACGCATGAACATTTTTTTCTCCAAATATTTCTCCATTCCATTGTAAAATATTTGCCTGGTACTAAATTTACAGTTAGATAAAAAAACAACGTTATTTCTACCGTACTCCATCTAGATTCAATTCAACACTGTATACATCAAATTTAAGAACAAATACAATTAATTTACAAAATATATGCAGGGCACAATTACAAATTTCTTTTTCCTATCACCTTACGTGATTATTTGTTTTTAACATTTTTTTTTTTTTTTAATGTAACAACATCTTTGATATTCAATAATTTGTAATATTAATCATAAAAAGCTTTGTCAAATTTTCAAATGATGTATGAGATTTTTCTTCGTATTTTGATCACATGATAATCAGTTGAAATGCGTAAATGCACTGTAAAGTGAAAACGGCCTGTAAATTTACTTAATTTGGCTCTTGAATTAAAATGTAAAATATAGAACACAACAAAAAGAGTGGAAAATTCATTTATAATGATGTAAATAGAAGAACATTGTTAATTTTCATCAAAGAACCTTTAAAACCCGATTGGGAATATTTTTAAAAAATGAACATCACACGTGATAAAGAATAATACCATAGAATGAAAAGAAGTTCTTGTGAATTTTTCAAGAATGTTTGCAGACTGCTTAACAAAACAAACATTACGCATGAACATTTTTTTCTCTCATTTAAGTAAATATTGCATCGTAATATTATAGAAATTACTTTACTATGAGAATAATAACTGTAAACAAAGCATAAAATACATACATTTAGAAGTGTTTACTTCATTTTTGAACTTTTTACTCCGTTGAATATTTAAAAATAGATTAACTTGTGACATATATTTAAAAAGAGAGTTTAGGAAAGAACATCTTTGTTCAGCACTGATGTGCTAATGAGAAACTATGTCAGTTGTGAAATGAAATTTATTAATATATTTTTACTATACATAAAGAAATAAAGAATACTAGGGTTTTGATTTCACAATTATTTCTTTAGGACTTTGAAGAATTTTTTCGTATTGCTGTTTTATTTTTTATCACCGTTTTGTTTATAATTTAAAGCCTTGAAACATAAGAAAATATAAATAAAGTTGTATATTTCGAAAACAGTAATTGTTTACCATAAGATGTAAAAATGATCAAACAAGTTCAAATGATTAAAAAAACTTAATCAAAAGTAAATATAAAAGGTAATACAAATGATGATTTTGAAAAATTGTAATTGCCTAAATGTTTAATTAAAGAAGAATGTTATACCCTAGTATGGAAATCGAATAACAAATGAAGCAACGAAATACAAGTAAAGAGCAGGAGAAAAACTTGTGCATGACGTTTTAAACGTAGTATAAAATATCATGAAATATTAATATAAGGACACTCTTTGAAAAAATTTAATCTTCAGGTACATTTAAAGATAATTAATACTAGCGTTGTATAACACAAATAAAACAGAAATATTTATACATTTTTACGTAAAAAATATCTCTAAAACATTTTCTTAACGAACATTAAACGTAGTGTATGCTTGTTCGATGATCTTTGTAATCGATTGAATAAATAGATGATATTTAATTTATGGTAGTTAAAGGGCATACAAATGATATCTCACTTCTCAAAAAATTGTTTTATTAAATATATTAAACAAAAACAACTTTGGTTTTTAAAATGGTTTTAAACAGCATATAGAAAATGAATAAAACAAGCAAACAATAAATCAGAGCAAACAACCGCTCTACAATAATTTTAAAAGGCATTTATTACGCTTTATTTTGACTCGATTTTAGACCAATAATTTTTGGAAGGAGGAGAGGTTATCTAGTAAAATAAGAATCTATTTTCCCCAAAATGAAAATCGTTTCTTGATTACTTTTCTACTTCTTTGCTTTGCATCGGACTGTGATGTTTCTAAAATAAGAATTCAATTTCCGTCTCTCCTCCGATCCCTGGATGATCCAACAAAAGAGAACAAATGAGATTCAAATGTTCAGCCGTGAAGTGTGTCTGAAATTTCACCTTGAAAGACATTTCATCACAAAAGAGTCTCGTTACGTTTGTATTATTCGGTAGAAGTGTAAAACGAAGATCATTTGCGCAAAGTCCTCGCTCGGCTGTGATGGGATCAAATCTCACAATCTCTTGTATCGGAGGGGATTCGTTAATTAAAGGAGAATTCAATCGCATTGAATAAGAATTTAAATGATATTAAAGTAAATCGATGCATTATTTTAAAAGTAATATTTTTTTCTTATGGTACAGTCGTTAAAAATGGCACCCTTAGCAAATTCCTCAGTTCTCATCATAGGACTAAAATGGCATTAATGCCGATGATTAAATTGAAACTAAATTATAATGGCAATGGATTAATTAATCAAACAATCAATATAGCCAATAAACTCCTCAAGCAGATTGTTCCGAAAGACTTAATGATATCAATTTGATTTTGTACACATTAAGATTACAATAAATTTCAAATTTCGTAAAATTCTGTATTTGTAAGTTAAACATGGGTCTTCTAATGTAAATGAATGTTTCAAACATTTAGTGGTAATTACAAACTGCAATGGTCTAAATATTTTTTTAAAAAAAAATCATAAAAATATTTTTATTTTTATTAAAATAATTTGATTTTTTTTTAAAAATAGTATTTATAATATAGTCCTTATGCAAAACAAACTAAATGTGCTCTCTTTAAAATAAGATCACGAAAGAGTATTTGAATGAAAATAAATATTTTATTTGGATGATACAAATATATATAAATTTGTTACGAAAAATATTATTAAATATATTTGCATTAGCATCGCGACACATAATATTTAAGTATAAGACATTATTAACATGTTGAATAATATTGGATATTTTAACCGCAGTTTTTCCAAGAGAATTCGATATTTTATGTTGTTAAGGGGACACAGTACGATTCAATTGACCAAAATCGGTCAAAAAATAAAATTTAATTTTTTTACCCTAAATTATTTTTTATATACCTCGCTATAACCTCACAAAATTTGAAAGCTCTACACTTAAAAAACGCAGAATTATGATAGCTTTTATGTTCGTTTTTATTCACATCTCTATGGCAAATCAAAACTTTTAACTGACTTATCTCAGAAAGATAAAATGACTAGTTTGTCTTCATTTAAAATGCTAAAAGCTTTTTTCTATTGCGCCTAATGCTTTGAAAATTTGCTTACCTATTGCTAATAGTACATGTAACAAAAGTTGGTATTTATTTTTGAATCAAAGCAATATTTATTTTTTAAAAATAATTAAACTCAGAATTTATACATTTTTTAAGAAATTTTCAATAAACGTTCATAAAAAGAAGTATTGTATGAATACCAATCACGTTAACGCAAAACCCATATCAACTTTTACTATACATAGTTTGACGTACTTGTAAATGACACTTCATGCATGTATGTAAATTCTTGTAGGAGTAGCATTTTAAAATCACCTCACAAATTTTAAGTTTTTTCCTTAAAAAAATTACAGGCCTAGCTTTTTATGAAATTTTGAGCACAAAATCTGTTTAATATAAAATACATTCGTAGGAGGCAACCAAAAAATTTTTAAAAATCCTTAAATTAAATTTTTTTACGTAAATCGTACCATATCCCCTTAATTCAGTTGGAAATGTATAATTTAATTATAAGGTGTAAAAATTTAATTAATAATAAAATACATTTGGTAATATATATATATATATATATATATATATATATATAAGGATGGCTCAAATGAAAAGTGGATATTTGCGAAGCCACCAGTCACGAAAGACGGTAGGAAGTGTACACCGCATACGATGTTTAATAGTGAAACCTGTTAATGTTAGAGGGAATTATAATCGAAAATGAAGTTGCGTCATATAATGATGGGTCTAGACCGAAAAAAGTGCAGTAGAATGGTTTCTGATTAAAGGAGGTGATTTTAATGCGAACATTATCAACGAATAGTTGCAGTCTATGGGCATTGTTGTTTAGGTCGAACGTCTGGAAACGGTGTAAAAGATTTCATAAACGGCAGCAAACAAAATTGGATCTCCTTGACAATGACACGTGTCTCTCTCAAACCCACCCCCATAAAAACAACCATTGGTAAATGTTAGAACACCTGCCGTACAGTCCAGACTTTTTACCCTGTGACTTCTTGTCTTTAGGCCCATTAAGAGAGTATTGTATTTCTACTTGAAATTGAAGTGAAGGAAGTTGGAAAGAGCTTCCCAAAAGAATCAACACGTTCTTTCTAGAGTGAAGACATAAACCTGCTGCCGAAATGATGGGACCTGTGTTATAACCCCAGAGCGATTTCTTTTGATTTCCAAAAAGTCTTTCTTTTTATTGAACGTGTCCACTTTTCGTGTGGGTAACCCATATACTTTCAAATATAATCTTATAAAAAAATAGCGTAAAATCTCGTTAACCTGTGTAAAATATTTCAAAATACTAAAAGAGAAAGTCAATTGTTCGACACATATTTATCTTTTCATTTTTATTGTAAGTTCTCCGACTTGGCGAGCTCACTTTTGTTTATTTTTCTAATGAATGTTTATTTTATTTTAACTCTATCAAACGATTTCCCTACAAGCAGCTGCCATAAAACCTTGACGAATCTTATCTCTGCATCAGTAGGATTTCTTACCTTGAACTACTGATGCAATTAGTTAACATTTTTACAAGCTTTGTAAATTTTATACCATTTTATTTTCTGTAGAACTAATGTTGTTGTTTTATATTATTCCTCTTCCATTACTTTCATGTAATAAATATTATATTAAGCCTTTCCTTTCAACGTATAAACCTATAGAAGAATTTTTGGTTATTGATAAATGATTATTACATTTTATGAAATGAAATGACTTTATATTCGATCAAGAAATTCTAATTTCAAACCAAGTTTCAAAGATTTAGCAGTTGTAAAATTGAAAGAGGTTAGAATTTTTAAGCTAAAATAATTATTCCAATGCGATTAATCAATAGTATCTAAACGAAAAATTCAAATGTTAATAAAAGTGATTATATTTTTACCACAGTTTTTATGTGTGTATATACATAAAAACTATTAGAGTTTTTGAAGCATATCAGAGACAGAGATCATATCAAATCTAGAATTAATAATCTAATCACTCAACGTAAAAGCCAATTACGTTATATGTCAACATAAGTCAATAAGAGTAATATATTTTACAACAATTTATATGAGTATGTGGGCATATGTTTTGTAATTAGAATTTTTGAAGCGTAACTGAGCGAGAGAGAGAGAGCTTTCCATCTATATATATTTAATTTTATCTCTCATCGTAGAAGCCAATTACAAAGAAAAATATGAATCACTTTCACAGCAACTTTTTATTGCAAAAATATGTTGGTGAGGAATATATATATATATATATATATATATATATATATATATATATATATATAAAGTCTTTGGACTAAACTGGAGACCTATTATGATTTCTAACGCTTTCGCTGAACTAGGCCAGCGAATTAGGGTCAGCAATGCTTTATGGATCCAACCTACCCCGTACATCAGAAATTTTCGACATAATTGGGGGAAAAAAACAACACTTAAGTTGAAAAGTTAAGTCTAATACAACACGTGGAAGAAAAACCTGATAATATATTAAAATGAAATTAAGAAAAAAGAACAATAATGAATATCTCAAGAAGAGGAATAATAAAAAAAATTTATATAGAAAAATTAGGATAAAAACTTACATGTAAAATAAAAACTGGAAATCGAAAATTCAACCTTCTACGATAAGATCCCACGCAAAATGACGTAAAGGATTGAAACGATTACACGAGAAAGAAAAAACCGTGGCGCCTCAAATATATATTTGCATTTGTAAGTGCAATTTTTAGGTAAGTTACCTCTATCTTGTAATGGATTTAGATATACTCAACCATTAATTTCTATTGGTTTTTGCTCAGTGTTATTTACAAAAAAGGGGGAAGGTTGGCTGGCCCAAAAACATGTTCAACCCCTTTTTTATATAAATTATTTTATATATTAGCTGTGATAAGTCAGTAATGTTTATAACACTGCAACATCCATTTTATAACTTTTTATCTCGATTACTCATATGTCCTTCATTGTGTGATTTTCCTACTGTCTATGTGTTTTTCGAATGTTATTGTTTAGATGTTATCTCTTGTTTGTAGAGAATTAGCATATATATATATATATAATGAGGGGAAGGATCAACAAGGATTTACTACGAGCCTAATTAGCCATTTTTTATTCTTAACCTCCCCATTTGTGGTAAATGTTATTTCTACCAATTCCAACTTCTTATAACCATATTAAACAATGAAAGCTCTATAAGAATTTCTTCTATGAATATTTCTTTGTTTTTCATACACAAATAAAGGCTCGCAATGTGCTACCGCGTACTATGACAAAAGTTAACAATAAAAGAGAGGTAATAAAATGATTTCATAAATGTTAGCTTACTAGACAAAAACTGTTCTTAACAGAAAAAGAAGAGTGAAGAATAAAAACCATTCAGAGATAAATTCCATAGCTACAGTGCAATGGGGACATTAAAAATAGGTTTTATTAAACTATTATTAGTACGCGCTTTATATATTCTTTATCTTTAAACTACGCATTAAATTAGGAAAAATGTAAATAATTTAAAAACTGAGAAATCTTTCTTTTTTTTTTTTTTCATCAGCAGATTTTCTAATTAAGACTTTTAACACATTTTTTCAAACCAATGTTAAACTAACATCGAAAAGATTTTGCTGAGTAATTTTGAAGAATAAAGCGTGCAATGAAAAAAAAAATGTCTTCATAACAATTTACACAAAGGAAACAAAATAATATAAGTGTTGTTATGTAAACAATTTAAGTAGAATAATGATTTCAAGCTCCTTATTAGTTTTTTGTATAATTCATTTTTTAAAATCAGTATGAATTTGCCACTAACTATGAGTTTGCGACTAAACAAACAAAACTTTTAAGGTAGAAAATGAATTATTTCATTTGCAAAAATCTAATGATGTGAATAAAAATATATTATCTATAAAACTAATGCAATCATTGCAAAAAATAAAATATATATCATTCAACAAATTTTCTTATTCCTATAATTGTATGCTTTGGATTCTTGATAATATTGATCAAATAAATGCGTTATAAATTAAAAACATTTCTAAAGTAAATTAAAGAAAGGCAATTTATTATTAATTCATTTCAATTCCTCTGATAATGAAAATAATGTCAAATATTTTGAATTATTCATCGCATTTAAATTTTTCATTATGTAAATATTTGGAGAATTATTAGAATGTATAATATAAATGAAACAAAATACGGCTTAAATTTTGATTTTGAATTAAGTTCATGTGTATTTTAAATAAAAAAGATAAATATTTAACTGAAATTAAAACACGAAATGAATAAATATTTGCTTCGTATCTTTGGTTATCCATCCAAGTACAACATTTTCCTTCCAGTAATTAATTGATTTAAAATAAATAATTTTCACTAAATACAGCTATAGTTCAATTGAAAATATATACATAAAACTATTAGTATTTATTGACTTTTAATATTTTTTATTACATACTGTTTATATAAGTAAATAAAATCCGTCTTTTAAAATACGAAACATACAAATATGTAAATAGATAGGATTCAGGGTTTAAGTTAATGCTATTTATAAGGATATGTAGTAATTAAGTTCTTACACCTTCGGGGAATACACTGAATTACTGGTGTGTGTAATAATTATATCATGGCTGCATTCTATTCAAGCAAATATTTATTTCTCCATTATTTCTCAGATATTGGACACTGTATTGAATGTGAAGAATCTGGTATCCAATAAAACCATAGAACGTGATGTAATATTGTCATTTTACACCAAAAAAAAAAAATTACATTTATAATAATATATTGATTTTATTATATCATGTCCAAAATTTTAATTACACCTTTAAGCTCTCAAAAAAAATTAGTTATTTCACTTTTTGTTCTACATTATAGGACAGTGCTTCTCAAACTTTCAATATTTGCGACCCAATATCCAATCATAATTTTCATTGCGCTCCCACCCTGCATACAATAACAATGTATTGAATTCAATAGTACTATACTTTGACGCTAAAGCTATAATACTACTTTAACCGTTTAAATACAATCGGGGTATATAAACTTATCGCTCAGCCAAAGCGTTAACTGACCCATACGTATATATGTCTTTCGAAATACGATCTTTACTGCGCACTGATATTAGTAAAATTATTCAGAAGGCTTTGAAATGCAATAAAAAGACATTGACATTGTTTGCGAATGATTTACTGATTTATTTCTATTCCCCCCCTCAAATACGTCACATTCGCACGCCTACGTGGAAAACGGTCACATTGGGGAATGAATCACGTATCTTTTAATCGGCAGTTAAGGGATTAATTATAAACTTTATAAATTATGAAGATAAATTTTAATTTTATATATAGTATCTTATATGACAAGCCCATGGAGTCAATGGCAATTATTAAACTTGTTCTTAACTTAGTATTGCTAAATTAATCATAAAATGTATTATGTAGTACTGATGCATTTATAAGTGTTTTTATATCAGTGTAAATATATATTTATTTCTTATTATGTAAGAACGTATTTTGCATAATTTTTAAAATAATATTTTGTTTTCGACTTTTCAATATGCTCGCGTCCCCCTCGAAGAGTTATCATGCCCCCTTAAAAAGGCTTACCTTACAACCTTACAGTTTGAGAAACGCTGTTATAGAGAGAATACTAAATAATTATGGAAAACCATTTTTGTTTCAAAATAATAAAAATCTACGTTTTTTTTACATATATTGAAATAAGAATTTATTTAAATATCTAAAAGAGCCTAATCATTTTAACAGTTTATGCTTTTATTGCTGTCTTTTTATGCATTAGTACCCCTGCTTTAGAATATAACATTTTTCAATTCATGTATTTTGCGGATGATATACTTGAAGAATAAACACAAAGAAACATTTATTGCTTTATAAACCCAAAATCAAATATTATGCAGCAGTAAAATAATGGAAACACAGAAAATCAGTTAAATCGAGGTAACTCTATAATTTTTCCAACATTTAATATTTCTATTTTTTATACTTCAGTGCAAAACTGAGAGACTATTATTTTTTTTTCCATTTAGAGGTTATTCTGAAAAGCTGGACTAAGATAATTGTGTGCTCAAATGATAAGTTTTGTACAGTTAAAGAGATACAAAATGATATATTTCGAAGAAGTTTGCTTAACGCCAATGGATAAATAAGGCAATGAACCCAATCAGATGTAGACAATCATATAACTCAACTGCGCACCTAAAGACTATCGATCAAATCTATTCTTCCTCCAGATGTGGCATATTCACACATCCATCAAAAGGATATGTTATATTAACACATTTGACGTCAGATTTACCTCGGGGATGTGACAATGGAATTTATTTGGAGACCGTTTCCCTTTCCTTTCAGTTCCCACCATTAGACAAATGGAAATTGCTGTTAAACACAATAATAAGAAATGATTGAAATTGAATATTCTTTCCTAGAAAAACTGTGTAAAATATAAAATTTTTATTGCAAAATAAGATATTTGTTTTCTTAAAGCAGCTCTTAAGTTTGCTATATTTTGGAGTCTTTTTTATAACTTATCTAAAAACCATTTAAGATAAGTTAAAGAACTTAAGTTAAGTAAAAAACTAAACTTGTAAGTGATGAAAAATCAAACATATGAGAAGTTTTAGATAATATGTAAACATATTTACACATATATGTAGACATACAACATAAGTGCATGCGCTATAAAATATATTGAAATTTATCCATATTTTGATTTATATTTTTAACAAAATAGGAGTGCATAAGCAATGTCTCCAAAAGGAATGAAATTTTAATTCTGAATTTTAATTTATTGATAATAAACGTATTTTGTTATGACGAGATGAACCGAAATTCACTCGACAGATCTGCAGCATCCATTATGTTTGAATCCAATGAAGAATTCTGACGGTTAACACCTGACGTTGATGAACTGTTTTCCAAATATTTTGCGGTGCTCTGATTTTTATCATAAAATTTGGTTTTTTTAACGACTTTTGATAACTATGTACTAAGGAAATCTACAACTGTTTTGCCTGCGTCACTAACCCATAGGGCCTGAGTTCGAATACTGGAGAAGGCATGGATGTATGTAAATGTATAGTGCCTTCGCGGCATGGGTTACTCTAAATAACCGTCGAGCTCCAAGTCCTCTGGGGGGGGTTGGGGTGGAAAAAAAGGGAAGAGGGAAAGGGCCCCTTGATTCCCCCCAAGGGTATTTTTCCCTCATAATTGGGGTGGAACTGAACAAATAGTACTGTCACCTGTATGGGGTTCAAAACTAAAGTTAACGATAGGCGTAAGAATCTTGCCCCTAGCCGAGATGAATTTCATGGACCATGACCTGATGTTACTATCGATCAGGTGGCATAAGTAACAACAATAACAACTCTTTTAATATTGATCATTCGATAGTGAAATTTCTGAAACACTACATAAGCAAATTGAATTTATCCACTAGCAAGTCTCTACACTAACTGTCCACATACAAAAGATCGTTTTACAAAAAAAAAAAATGACATGAAAATCAGAAATGATAACAGTCAAGAGTTTTAAATCGTTTTAAAATAGGCCAGTGGTTCTCATACTGTGGGGCGCTATCCCCCAAGTGGTGTGTAATAATCCTACGTGGGGGACGTGAGTATATTGAAAAGTCTAAAATAAAAGATAATTAAAAAATTAATAATTTACTGAAAGGAAAAAAAAAAGAATACATTCTAACATATTAAAACAATTACACTTTTTTAAAAGTATTAGAAGTGCACAATTAAATTTGATAATTAATTTATCCATACTAAATTAAGAACAAGTTTAATAAGTATGAGAGTTAGCAGAATAGTGATCGTATATGAAATACTTTTATTTCAATGCAGAAAAATCGTCATCTACCCCTGCCCAAAATAAAAAGAGTGGTTTTTTACTAAACTGCCTTTTGATTTCGACACTTGCCATTTAATCTATGAAGATTTTTTCTTCGACAGCTGAGACTTTTCTGTATTAAGGTACCTGTATACTTGGCAGCTTCTTTAATTAAAAATTATTTTGCAATCTGTTCCATTTTTTTAAAAAAATAGCAAGGGAAAGAAACATGATATACTTATCGGTTACTTGAATATATATATATATAACTTATACTTATAATGTCCCTTACTTGAATGTAACATATACGAAATTTTATATTTATCTTGATAATTTACACGATTTATAATTAAGGTCGTTTTGTAGATTAAATGTCAAAGTACATTATTATTGCATGTAATACATCATTATTGTATAAGGGGGGGCGATAAAAATTATGATTGAGAGTTGGGTTGCACATATTGAAAGTTTGAGAAGCTCTGAAGTAGGCAATTTCTCCCTCTTCCGAAACTGTATGGGAGAAAACAACATGCAAAGGAAAATTTATTTTTTGTTTTTAAGGGGTTTCATGAAGAACTTCCAATATCGGTTTTCCTTGGAACCGTGATTTTGCAAAAAACGTGTAAAAAGGAGATTTTTTTATATTTAGGGGTCACTTAGATTTTGAAAAATACATAAAAAATTTTTCCAAAAAATATTACAATAAAAAATTTTTCAAGTACAAATTTTTTAAAAAAAAAATGAGCAAAAGGTGACCCCCTTTTTTAAAAACTTTTTGGGGAAAAATGCCTTTTATTATATAGTAATATTTTTGGGCCCATTCCAAATCAGATTGGAGGCTCAACTATAATTTTTTAAATATATAACTTAGAAGTGGGTTTATCCATGTTTAAACGAGAAAGAAATTTCAAGAAAAAAACGCCGATAATTATTTCAATGCGTTGTAACTCTGAAAATAATGTGAATTTTTCAAAAATCATAGTTGTGCAGAGGTCTGATCTATATACAAGCAAAATATTAGTATAATAGACATTTTTCAAAAAAAACCGAAAAATGTTATATAAGTTAGTTTTTTTCCCGAAATTTTTGTATTTAAAAAATTTTTTTGTAAAAAATTCCCTTAAAACAATTTCATACATGCATTCTAATCTAAATGACACTAAATATCATAAAAATATCCATTTAGGGTTTTTTAAAATCACGGTTCTGCATCAAAAACCCTTAAACGAATCATGTTTAAAAAGAAAATTAAAAACCCTTTTCTGGAAAAACACGTGGGTCGGAGTAAACCATTGTTTGTCGTCATGAACTTGAAGCCAGCATTACTACTGTCATATCGGGATTTCGACTCCTGATTTTACTCAAGATCATGAGTTAATAGTTATTTATGCAGTTAATAGTTAGTGATGCAGGTTAAATCTGATTAGGTTCAATGCTCTCGCTTGGCCTGGTGTAGATGTTTCAAGAATGCATTGACAGCTCGGGTGTCGTACTGGACACATGACCAATATTTAAAATTGGGACATCCATCTCCAATAATCCTTGTAAGCTTCAGGTTTTGACGGTAATAAACAGTCGATCAAATCGCTCATAAATATTAAATTGTTACAGTTAGTATTAAAAATTTAACTGCTGTTCAAGAAAAACGCAGTAGAATTCTAATGCTACTCTGCATTAATGGAATTCATTTCGGTATAAGTGAAAAAATAGAACACATTTAACAAAAATAAAAATTTTATATTAAATACGTAACATAATAGGCATTTTCTTACAACAAACAAATGATACACGTTTGAAAAAGGAGAATTTCCTTTTATTTTATATAATATTTAACAAATGAAAAATGCTTTTCATCAACATCAGTTTTTATTACTTTTTGACTAAAACTACTGAGTGTGTTTTTGACATTATTTTAAAAGCATAACCAATATCATTTTTAACTATCATATCTGATTAAAATAAAAACCCATAAATTTTTACATTCCCAGTTCTTGATTTTTCTAAAAAAAATAATATGCATTAACTATTTTATTTTGAAACAGACGCAAAAATCAGAAGAATGACCAGTAGAAAAATCACATCTTTGATAAGAAATGTTGGTTTATGTCCTAAACTATTTTACTGAATAATGTCACCATAGCGAGAGAGAAACTGAGTTTAAACATGAAAAAAAGGAATTGAGTTTGAAATATTAATACTTTGCTGAGTGCGAAAAATAATACATCACTGCAATCACTAGGAGCTCAGTGAAAAGTGACAAAAAATAATAATGAAAAAATTATGCCTTTGAAGGGCATAAAACTTTTCACAGTTAGTGGGAAAGGCTTCACTGGCAAAAATGTCTTTTGTCGGGCCGGCACTTAAAACCATTCATCATCAGACTCAGCGTCCGACTAGAGTTAAAATATAAAAAAAAAACAAGATAAGAGATAAAATATGTGTAGCTGAGTTCAAATGAATGCAGGCTGATGACATTTTTTTTCCATTTTGAAGGGGGGAGGCATTTCAAAGGGGGAAATGCAAAGATCATATAACAGAAAAGTTAAGAGAACTATCAAACTTGTTAGATTTTGAAATAAAATAAACTATAGAATGATCATTTGTAGTTATATAGTATCCGAGATTTCAAACCATTAGAACTCCTTATTAACCGACTGAATTACTTAGCGGTTAGAATTGTATCACACATAAAAAAAAAACTTTTTAATTAAATGGGAAAATTTACTTTACTTTATGAATTTATTCTGATGATTTCTTCATAAAACATATATCAGATAAAAATAGATAGATAAAAATAATACAAACAAAATAAAAATAATTCATATAGATAGATAAATGTAATTACAGACTTTATTTATGACATAAATCATGACAATTTATTTTACACATTTCTTTTAGAACTTTCACAAACATTAGTAGTTATATTATAAGGTTTAAACGTTAAAACTGGATATAAATAATATGTATAACAATGTAAAAGACAAAAAAAGGGATATGAATAGGCAACACAAATCAAAAAAGTTTATTTTGTAAATAATATTACTGAAAATTAAAAGTTTGGAAATTCTTAATGAATATAATAATCAATAATCAATGTTTTTACGTTACAGTCTCGTGTTATTTTCCATTTACTTTTCAAGCTGCATACGAATGACAAGTATCCTTTTTATTTATAAATAATATTTTGTACCATATACATGTCGTTTATTTCATTCTATATTCACATTTTTATTACCATGTATGTCCTGGGAAAATTATATAGAAATTTTAATCAGATTTATTTCACTAGAGTGAAATAGAACTTAGATGATTCGTATCTTCTATAAAATAGTCATTGTATTCTTCACGTAAATAGCTAAACAATTATTAAGTAAATTTCAACTCGATAACAAACACTCATAGATTACGTTTAAATTATTTACATTATTGAGGTTTTTCGTAAATAGGAGAATTATTCGAATCCTCGATACTAAAATAATTATTTATTATTGGGTATTGTATTCAACTAATACAAAAAAACTCCCTTTTTTATGAAAATTTAAAAGCTTATAAGATTAGAAATCAGATATACATTATTAAAAAAACTACATATCCTACACAATTTTTATGCAAAAGTAAACAGTACGATGCATTAATATTTTTGTCTAAGACATATACTATATTACTAATATACTACTGATACATATATAAGACTAGTAAATTACTGACTGAAAATATTTTATAGGATTTAATAAATTACAATAAAAAAGCTGCAATTCTCATTTTTTCCTGCTCTAAAACTCTCTCTCTCTCTCTCTCTTTCACACATAAACAAATGATTTGAAAAAGGATAATTCTGCAAACTTTTTCCTTAAAAAAAATAACAATTGCAGATCGTTTATAACACATATACATAAAACCAAATCTTTGTTTTAAAAACATCTTATTCCATTGTCCATGGTTGTTTCTCTACCATCGCTTCCTTCGTTAAACTTGTTGACAAAGCTATTTTAGTAGAAAGGAGTAAAAAGGGAGGGATAAATTGTTTTTTAGCATTGAATAAAACTATCTCATTAGTAGTTATTGCAGTGCAAAATTAGAGACGACACATTCATACTCGCCCTTTCACCCAGGGAAAACAAAAGTTTCTTTTTAATGTAATTAGGAAGTTTAAAGTCTTCACTTATTTACGAAATCATTGCTTTTTAAGGAACTAAATATTTGTCTAGAACACTAGTTGTTAGCAAAATGTTTTAATAATTACGTTATATTTGCCCAAGGAAATCTGATTTAACATACTGTTGACTGTAATTATGTTGTTTCTTTATTATGTATGTGTAATATGTTTTTCCTTTCTTACACGTTTTTGTAATGAATAAATAAGGATTTTTTAACCTCCTTTCTTATCTTCAAAAACACTACGAGACAAACAACATGCGGCTATCTTTTGTGCATAAATAAATAAATTAATTACGTATTATTAATTATTATATTGAATTAATACTATATTTAATAACTGCTTATTAGTTTAGCATAAAATGTTGTGCTTAACTACACATATTATCAAATTGCCCCTCTTAATTAGACAAGCTAATTATTATGATTATTAATGATAGAAATCATTATGTTACTTCGCAGTTATTAGATATACTTGGAAGAAAGTAACGTTTATTACAGAATAATTAGACAAGGCTCCAATGAAAATAACATAGTCGCAAATTAAAATGAATGAAATGTATCTTCGTAAGAAAAAAATAACCCACAATTAATAAAAACTGATATATACTAATATGTAATAGCATTTTGCGGCAAGATATGCGATTCTCTACATGGGAAAATTTAGAGAGAGAAAATTTTACAAATATGTAATTTAAAATAAATTCTAAATATTTAACAAAGAAATAAATGTAACATTTAATATTTCTATGGTTTCTTCATAGAACTAAGAGCGTGTAAGATGTATGAAATGGATAGTAAAAATAAATTCAATGGAAATGTAGATTTTAAATGACGTATGATTTTTTGAACGTAAGACAAATTAATTAATTTGTACGATTAAAAGACATTTAAATTTTAATTTCAGTGATTAGTAAAGAACATGTTAATTTATAAATAAAAAGTAACAGTTCATAATAATTAAAGTTACTTTTTAATACTGAGAAATATAGATTGAATTGGATGATAAGTAGCTTTTCTGAAGGATTGTTAAATTAAAATAGTAAACAAATTTAGCTCTAAATTTATACACTAAAAAAAAGAACTTTTTTTTTGTTCTTTAAAAAAAAATTAAAAATATTGATTTTTTTGTAGATTTATTGATAAACAAATATTTTTAAAAAAACAAAAAAATATTTAACAGTTAGAAAAGGAAACAAGCTCAAATAAATTGCAGTATAAGAATATTTTTGCCCAAACATTATCAAGAAATAAATAAAATTTAAATGAAATCGCTTACAAATTTTGGAAGCAAATAGAAGTTTCAGAAGTTTTATAAAATTTGGATTAACTTAACTCCATCCTTACTTCCGCAGTGGCAAGGACTGGGTGGGCAACAGCCTACTCAAAGCCTTTCAGGCCAGCCTTCTTCTTCCTGCTGAAAGGTGTTCTCCAATTCAGTTTCTCAAAACCAGGAGATCTTTTTCTAGGCCATCAATCCATCTAAGATTTGGCCTTCCCATTCTTCCTGTGACAATTGGTTGAGCATGGAAGACTTGTTTTAAGGGTGCGGTCTTCATTAATTCTGATAAAGTGGCCTGCCCATTTAATTCGTTGTATTTTGATGGTTAACAATGTCAGATTCCTTGTATGATTTATAGAGCTCTAAATGTGATCTTCTTCGTCATGTTCTATTTTCCTGATTTCCTCCAAAAATGAATCTTAAAATCTTCCATTTCGTAGATACTTATCATGTTCTCATCTGTTCAAAACATAAACCAAGTTTCACATGCATAAGTTGATACTGATCTTAAACGACTTTTATATAATATAACCTTTGTTTTTCTTTTGATTAAATTTGATTTCATATATTTTCGTATTCCATTAAGACATCTATTAGCCATAGTAATTCTCTTTTGGAGTTCAGTAGTACAATTGTTTTTATTGTTAATTTCCGAACCTAAATAAGTGAAGCGTCAACAACTTCAAGACTATACTCTTCAATTTTTAAACGGGTATTGTTAAAATCTGATTTAATGTAAGCCACTTGGTCTTATTCTCATTTAGCTCCATTTTGAAATATTTTTTGAATCCATATGTATATAGAAAAAATTAGTTATTAAAATTATAATAAATTTAATTATAAATTATCTTTAAGAAATAAAGTTATATATTTTTGTTATAAAAACTAACCATGATTCAGCATATTAAAAATAATTCTTTTTTTTAAGTGATTTACTTTAATTGATTAAAAGTTTTTAGAGGAGAAAACTAAATTCTACTTAACGAAACAAAGACACGACGAACATGATATAAATAAATAACAGTTTTTTAATTTATTTACTAACATTGAAATAAAAATTATGGAAATAAAGTGTTATATTGGGGTATTGTTAGCAAAGGATAACAAGTATTTATTTTTATGGCTCTACGTCTACGATATCTTTCTAAGTTTCAGAAACCTTTGGATTGTAACTGAAATTTTGTTGATACTTAGAATCTTCCGAGTGATAAGGAAGATTAAATGGGAAATGGATAGAAACGGAAAAATTGAAAGAAAAAAAAAGGAGAAAGTTTTCGAGTTTTTTCGAGATCTTGACTGCAACCGTAAGAAACCTGTCATTCATCCTCAACCCTCGAAATGAAACAATCTCCCCAAACAATCATCTCACCATCAGCAAATATAAGATAAATAAATCATATATCTTGCTAGGGGCCGTTGTCCAAATATATTGCCTTAAGGAATGGTGCCAATCAACATTTGAGCTCAATCATAATTTTTAAAAGCAAATTTATGTGGTCATATATGGTGGTTGTGATGAGGAGTTTAATAAAATTAAAAACACAGGTTAAAAATAAAAAAAATAAAAAGATGGTTTGTGTACAAACATCAAGCTTCTTTTCAAATATAAATATCATTTTTTTTAAATGAAAACAAAGTATGTTTAAGAAGACAAAGAATATAGTTTTAAAATTCAAGTGTTCTAATATCTAACAACAATAGTTCATTTAAAAAATAGAATAAAAATAATAAATATATATATTTTTTTAAAATTTCAGCTCGCTTTTTCCAGTTTTCATTTAAATGTATATACAGTAACAAAAGCATAAATATTGTTGCTCTATTCAATTGCTTGCATAAATATATAGGTGAAGATAACTCTAAATCTTTTGTGAATTAACATTACAATGTTGCGTAGTATTTAAATTTTTAATTTTCAAAGGGAATAAAGCATAATATGAAAATCTTTTTGACAGCATTAAGATAATTTTAGTAGGTGGTAAAATTCACGTTATTTTCTAGACTAGACTATAGGAAGGAAAATCCATTAAGAGAACCACTTATAAAAGATAACTATTGCAGTAAATATTCTTTAAAAAGTGTTACTTGTGCAGTACTATAAAGGTGTTAGATAATTATACATGTGCACACGTAAGTTTTATGTACCACTCATGTTTTTTTTTTGAATTTTGCTTTAATTTATTTAAGAAATTCTTCACTAAAGAAGCGCCCACTTTGTAAAATGCTCTTTCTCATAAGAAAACAACACAACAGACAAATAGAACAAGGACAATAATCCTTGAGAGATAACATTTAAAAGAAATTTCCCAATGTTAATTAATTTTTTTTTAATTTTGAAATTTAAATATTTAACTTAAGGATTATTGGACTTTAAATAGAACTCCGATTATCATTTAATGGGAACTTATTATTTTTATGGTGAATGGAAATAGAGATATTTCATTTTATCATATTGCCACTTTTTGCTTTTCCATCCCTGTTTTGTTATTACTCTTACGCCATGTATTATTTGAGTATTAATTACGTTTTGAGAAAGGAAGTTATGGTTACATGTATAGTCACGTAGATTTCCATCGTAAATTTTTATTCATTTTAACAACAAACCTTAAAATAGTATCATAGAAAATTTCTTTAAGGTGTATATATATATATATATATATATCACAATACATTTAAAAATATAATTACTGGTTAAGTATTAAACAGATTTCAAAAGCTTTAATAGTTTCCTCGAAAACTGACCTGATATTAACATCTGCATTTTCCAATATAAAAAAGATCATCATTCAAAACATTAGAATCTTTAAATGTTTGTTTAAATACTGGGTTATTCCTTTGTATACATAAAAAAAAGTTTTTCATGATGCAGTAATAAATTTAGTTATGCATAAGGTATATAGTTAATAAAATCAACATAATTGAACAAAACCACAATTTGGACAATTATGGTGAGGGATAGGCTTTGCATGAACATCCAAAAATAGTTAAATGGGGCGAAGTATCGCAAATTAAAATGCGGATATGAAAACTTGAAATTCATTTTCTTACTCATGCTTACACTATATGGAAAAAATAAAGACTGCATAGCCGTATATTGCAGTTTTATGATTTGAGCAATAAGTATGAACAGTTATATAATTTGAACAATGGGGGAACATCGGGTAGTTGGTTCACTTTTAGGCGGACAGAGTTCCCTCTAGTTCATTTTAAAATTATTTTATTTTAAATATATAAGTGCTACAAAAGGGATACTAATTAATTACTTTAAATGAATCAATATTAAGTTAGATCCGCTTTAAAATTCCCAAAATTCAATTTCATTATACAATTTTCCAGTCGATCATTGCTCAAGGATCTCTTTTAAGAAAATCTCAACATAATCCACCTAAACGTAGCCGCACTTGACAAATTAGTCGACTTCTACTTATCCCGTTTTTCTCCATAAAACAGCAATTTTACCATGCGTTAAAGCCGTTAATTTATCATTAAAGGAAAGCGTGTATCCGGCACAAAACACCACGACATTCCAGAAAGCTTTACATAAAATTACATTTTTTTAGATCGCGATCATGATTTTTTTCAACGTCTTCTTAATAGACAGATCAGTAATCAGAGCCAAAGAACCGAATCGAATGGGGTGCAGTAATTTGCGCCCTTCTTGAGTCCCACAACTCATTAGTGAAGATCACTTTTGTTAATTAGCAAAAGTTACTCCCTTGTCCGGATGGCTCTTCCGATAAGGGACCAAGATGACTTCTTCTCCTGACACACGAGCTTTCAGAGGCATCCTTTGTTCGTAAAACCGGGGATAAAGGTTGTCTATTCCGTTGGGTGGCTCGGTTTTAGCTTCTGGTCTTAAGCCACCCATCCTTGGTGTTTGTTCAGTTTGGATGCGATTAGATTTTAGATTAAATTTCGAGGCTTTTTTTTTAAACTTTTGATATAGCAATGAACGTCTGTGTTTGTTGTTTGTTCAGGCGGTGAATTAATCTAGCAAATAGTTCATGCTATTATGAAGGTGTACATCAAATTGAAGCAATGCTTAATTATTCTGAATGCTAGGTTACTTACAAGAGCTGGATAGTAAAAAATATATTACAGATTTATACGAGTATTAAATATAATAATTCACTTAAAGTTTCTCTCGAGGGATTTTTATCTATAACGGTCTTAAGCCCTTCAAGAATTCGTGTGATAATTCATTTCTGGTTAATCCACCTAACGGGAACTAACGACGACCTTTTCTCTCAAAAATTTAAAACCTTAGGGTTTTTAAATCAGGGTGATGCAATCTTGCCTACCCGCGTACCGGAAATTTTCTATACAGTACATAAACTTTCTACCCACTAATTTTTGTCTTTCTCGGACAACTCGTCCTTGGTACATCTTTTTTTGTTATAGAGGGTACACTCTATAATTTTAAAAAAACAACACTCCAAGAAAGAGTTTCTCGATTGTATTGAAATTTTATATGCGCATTTGTACCAAACTTGCAAATGATTAAAATTTGAAGTCCAATGAATGAATAGCGGGAGCTACGCTCTAAGCAGATGTCTATAAGAAGCGATTCTCAATCTGATGGTCAAAATTTATGTTGAATTGCGATTAAGGATACCTTTCAACTACTGAAAAAATGCCTCGCCGCAGGAACCGATCTCATTATGAGCAACTGAGTTTGAAATAAAGGGCGATCATTGGATTGAAAGAGGCAGGTTGAGCAAATTGGAAGTCGCTCGTCATATGGGTCGAAGCGATGTGGTTATTAGAAAATGCTTGCAAGTATGGGTGGCAGTTGCAGATTTCAGGGGATGATGGTAGTGGTGATCTGGCTACAGAGATTGGGGAACAGATTGATTTTCAGATCGCTGTCACAGCACCTGATTTCGATTTAAACCATGAGACGCGTGACTCGCACACTTTTCCATCATGGATTCACAGACGGCTGATGGAAAATTTACGCTGGTACCAACCGCTATGCCACTTTCCACTCACGCCTCCCCTGTCAGCCCAAAATTAAAGTGGTGCTTGACTCGATCGGTTGTAATCATTCCATCATTAAGATAATTTCGACCGTTTTAGCAGGGTGTCCCAAACCCAAAAGATTTCGGGGCCCCCGGAAAACATTAAAAACCGTGGGCCACACATAAAATATGTACATTTATATCAGATTTGGGAAAAAAAAAAAACATTTATTGGTGAAAATTTAAAAAAATGAATTATTATTATTTTTTTCATTTTTTTTTCACGTATACGAAAATAGGAATATAATAATGTTTATATAATATTTCCAATGATCAAATAATGCTTAAAATATTACAGTTGCCTTTTTTTTTAAAAATTTAAAGGTTTTTCCCTAATGAATTGATTTTTTGTTAATCGTTGTTAAAATTTCATAGGGCTGTCTTTCCCAAACGATTAAGTATACATTGTTTTTATTTTTACCCTCCGAAATTTTAAACTTAAAAACATCTCTGACTGCCTCTTGTTTTTTGGGCACCCCAAAAAAAAAAAGGAGAAGGAAAAATGAAAGTCGCATACACAGAGAATCATGTACCATCCATATAAATGATATGCGCAATTCGAATTTATTAAAAAGTAATTTTTTATAGCAAATCAAACGTAACGTTTGATAAAAAATAAATTTATTTTAAATTTAAAGGACGTTCCCATTATCAAAAAAGGGTTTATTTCAAAACAAGAAAAACAGGGAAAAATTGGGTTTATATATATATATATATATATATATATATATTTTATATATATATATATATATAATATATATATATATATATATATATATAAATTTTCCATTAAATAAACAAAATGAAAAAACTTTAAAACCTGATATTTAAATTATTTTTAAAAAAGAGTCAGCGGGCAGTTTACGTACTGGTGGGTTGGGCCGCGGGGACGCGTTGGGCACCCCTTTATTAGCATGTGTCACATTGTCCAAAATTCAAAAAAATTCCCCGTGACAGCCGATCTTCTCCAGTCGAGCCTGTCTGACTATGAAGGAAGGCGACTGCATTTACCGGAAATTAAATACCGGGGTCAACAATTGGGTAAATTTGGAAAAGAAATACCCAGTAGCCCATGGGGGTGCTAATCCCATGCCACCCGTGGGGCTTGCATAAAGGCTAATTTGGGTTAATTCTTATTGACTCGTTAATGAAATGGGAAAAAAAACATTCGATTTTCCTTAAATTTTAATCTTTTTCTTTTCTGTCATAATCTTTTTCCCCAAAAAAAAAAAAAATTGTTTCTATCAAAACTCTTTTGATGTCGTTTTTTTTTAAAAAAGTGATTAACCAAAAAAAGGTGTGTTATGAAAATTTCAAGGTATCCAACACCCCTAAAATCATATTTTTTAAAAAAATTGACAATTTTTTGTTTTTAAATTTTACAGGCCATTTTATTAGCAAAAAAATCCAAATTTTTTATTTTCCATACTGAAAAAACTAAAAGTGTTTTAAAAAAAGCGGATCCATAATTTTCAAAAAGTGTCAAACTTTAAAATGCGTTTACTCGAAGTTTTTTTTCAAAAATAAAACGGGGACAGAATTGCTCAAAAGGTTTTTTAAAAAATTTTTAAAATTTTTTGTGTATGTTCTGTATAAAGTAGAAGGGGTTTATTCAATCAATCCCCTTTATTTAAATTTTACATTTTTTATGTTTTAAAAATTTTTTTTAAGCAATTTCTTATAATAACAAAAGAAAAAAGTTCTTTTTTTTTTTTTTAAATTAAAATATTTCTTAGGGGTTTAAAAAAAAAAACAGTAAAAAATATTTTAAAAATAAAAAAATTAAAATTTTTCTTTAACTATTTGGACAGAGCGGCCCCATTTATGTTTTTTTTGTAAATTTTTTACCATTTTTTCATTTTAGTAGTAAAATTTATTTTCTTTTTCCCTTTTTTTTCTTAGAATGGCTAAAAAAATCTAAAACCAAAAAAAAATCTCATACCTTCATTTTTAAAAAAAGTGTCCAAGTAATCTATACCTTAAATGAGAATCTTTTTTCAATTGTATTACGTTTTTATTTCCAAAAATGGGTTCGTAAAAAAAAAGATATTCAAAAATAGAGGTTAGTAAAATAAAAGGAATATATCTGCAAAAAGAAAGATTATATTACAAAATATATTAAAGGATAAATTTAACTTACATTTTTTTTAAAGGGGTTAATTTAATAAATTTAACTGTTATAAAGCATAATTTTTTAAATTTAAAAATAAAATAATAATTGTAGCTAAGTTTGAAATTCTTACGGTCAGAATGATCAAGTAATGTTAAAAGAGGAAAAAATATTGCAATAATATTAAAAATATAAAGAACAAATTTATTAAAAATTTTTGAGGAATTTAAATAATGAACTATAAATTTATTTTCTGCCAGTTTTATACTGAATAAATTATTAAGAAATTAAAAAAATTTTTTTCAGTCATTTATTTTTTCTGACTACGGTCAAGATTATGCTCACATTTTTTTCCCAATTTTACTTTTAAAATTCGGGAAAAAATACTTGGGATTCAACCAAATAAACAGAATTACATGTATGAGCATGAAAGCCATGAAATTCTGGAAGAAAACATCGTGAATGATGTTCACACATAACGAATAATGAAATGAATGTTTTTCTTAAGTTAAATTTCCCCCCTTTTTTTTCGACGCAGAGGGAAATCGCAAAAATGGGGATTTTAATAGTAAGGCTTTGTGGCATCTCTGTTCCACGAAACTAAAATTGCTTTATTTTCTAAAGTATTATATAGGATTTTTCTGAATTTTTTTAAAGGAAAAGAAAATTTTAGTGCTTCAACATCATTTCAGTAATCAATAAAAATACAAAAAAAAATTTTTTTTCCCAAAACTAAAAGGAGCATCAGGAAGTGAAAAAAAGGGAAAAAACCCTGGGAAAAAGAAATAGTCCCAAAATTTGTATTTTTCGCGTGGGGGAGAACAACGATTTTTTATTCAATGACCCAAATATTTCCGTCGTTTCGGGGTTTAGGATCTAAAAGAAGCTGAAATTATTGAAGGGACGATCTGGTCCCCGGGAAAAAATATTAATGTAAAAAAAAGGAGTATTTCTACAGAAAAAGGGGAAAAAGTCTTTAAACAACGATTTTAAAAGGTATGCTCAAAAAATTTGTTTTAATAAAACTTTTATAAGTTTTTATAATTGCTTTTTTTTTCCTTAAATTGAAAGTGATATTTCTTAGATATAGATAGAAAATTTTTTCCCGTTTTTAAGTGTATCTTTTTTAAAAAATAAAAATTTCCCCAGAGAAAAAGCGTGTTGCAAAAATCAAAAATAAATTTTTTAAAACGCTTTTTATATTAAATCTTTTATTTCTTCAAAAAGTTAAATTCTGAAAAAGGTTGTAATTTTATTTTTTTTAAAAAAAAAAATAAATGTTTATAAATTTGACATATAGTTTCCATTATAAACTTTCTGGATCAGCGATTTTGAAAAAAAATTTTTTATAATAAAAAATACTAATGTCGGGGGTTTTTTATTAAAAAATTCCGTAGGTTAATAAGTAATTTGGGTAACAAAAATTTTCAAAATTTTTTTTTGAAAAAAATTTTGTTACAAAATAGTTGGGAAAAATTTTTTTTTTAAATCCAAAAAGGGCTAAAAATTTAAAAAAACCTTTTTTAAAAGGGATTCGATTTCATTAATAAAAAAAAAAATTATGGTCTGTGTATGAGACTCCGAGTCCTCAAAAATAGATATTATTTTTTTAAAGAAAGGGTTCGTGAAATTTTTCCCTATAAAAAATACTTGAATACCGGTTCGGGAAACCCTGATTTTTAAAAGACCGGGGAATTTCATGATATTTAATGTCACTTAGATTAAAATACATGTATAAAATTGTTTTTGGACATTTTGAAAAAAGTTTTAAATCCCAAAATTTTTGGAAAAAAATTTCTTGAATAACCTTTTTTGTTTTCTTTTTTGAAAAATACGTCTATTATAAAAATTTTTGCCCGTATAAATAGATTCGCAGAGGTCAACAAGGTTTTGAAAAAAATTTACATTATTTTAGAGTTACAAAAATTTGAAATAATTATTGGGTTTTTTCTTAAAAAACCCCTCGTTTGTAAACATGGATAAAACCCATTCTAAGTTATAATTTCAAAAATTTAGTTGAGCCTCTTACAGAGGTTGAGCTATAACAGGCAAAAAATTATAATTAAAATTTTTCCCCAAAAATAAATTTTTAAAATGGTATTTAAGTTCATTTTTGTCAAAATATTGTATTAAATAATTTTTTTATAAAAATATTCTTAAAACAATTTTATATACTTTTTTCTAATTAAGTGACACTAAATATCATAAATATTATCCATTTAACTTTTGAAAAATCACGGTTCCGAACTATCGGATCCTTAAAACAAAAAAAAATAACTTTTTTTTCTGAAACACTGAACAAATAAATTAATAGTTTATAAAGGTTATCCAAAAAGATTTAAAAATTTCGCAAATTTAATGAAAATTATTTGTTACTTGAAAATCTTGTGAATTTTGTGTGTCTTGATGTACACTGGTGTGCAAAACTTCAAAAAATGGGTTTATTGCCATAACTTCACGAAAAAAACATCTGAGAGACATGAAATTCTGAAAAGAGGGGGGAGGGATTATGTACGTAAGGATGACGGAAAAACGGCTCTGAAAAAAGGAATACAACGCATGGTATGGGAATAAACAAAAAAAAGCTTTATTGAACGCATAGTATCGTGCTCTGATTGTCTATCCAACAGGAAGAACAACGAGATGTTCCTAATATGGTATATGCCCCCCCTTTACTGGTTGCTTCGCACCGTCTGCGCATACCAAACCCGCTGGTGCAACATTTCGAGGTGAGGGCCCCTTCCTCAATCAACATCGTTTTTAGGGTTTGGGTTTTTCTCAAAATGATGTGGGGAAAAACGTGTCCCCAAAACATCCCACACATGTTCGATGGGGTTTAAATCTGAGGGGCACACTGACCAATCCATTCAGTGATATCTTCACTTTCCAGCAGCTCCTCAACAGCAAGAGTGCGATGGGCCCGTGCATTGTCATCCATAAAAATGAAGTCTGGGCCAATGGCACTTCGGAAAGGACGCACAGGGGGAAGAAGTACGTCCTCACAATAGCGATCCCCGGTTACAGACCCTCTGTGAAATGGAAGCTCAGTTCGCCCGTTCAGCATAATGCCTCCCTAGGCAAGAATTCCAGAACCACCGTAACGGTGTATTTCCTTAAATGTTACTGGGAAAAACCGGGTCCCGATCTCTCTCCAAATCAAAACGCGTTGAGAATCGCTTTGGTACTGAACCGACTCTCATCCGTAAACAGGACACGACTCTATTGATCAGTTGTCCAGTTTTTGTGCTCTCTGGCTCACTGTAAACGGTGGCTTCGGTGGTCAACTTTCAACGGGAGGCAGCGTTCAGGACGGCGGCCTCCTCAGGAACAGGGGTCCTTTGTGAAGGCGTCTGGCCACAGTAAACCGCGACACTTGTCGACCCGTTGCTGTACAGAGTTTCTGAGCAATGGCGCTTTTCGCCTGCAGGATAACATATCGGTCATCCCCTTTATTTCCCCTTTATTTATTTTAGGTCATTTCCTCTGGCGGCCACCACCAAGCTTTCTAACAGCTGTACCTGTGGTTTGGAACACTTTCCAAGCGCGCGAAACGAAACTTGTGTTGATTCCGAACTCTGCAGCTACACTGGTGACAGTACGCCCCTCCTCCAGATTTCCGATCATTCTTCCACGTATGAAGCCGTCTAGGTGATTTCTTCTAGCCATATTTCACGAACTGACTCACTGGCACTTGCAGCGAATATGTTGAATTGAGTCTCCGTCCCTTCATTTTATTCTACTGTTGAGCAGCGCGCGCCCACATCACCCCGTTTTGCGTACGCTCACATCCTTCTGACGTTTTGTTCCTGATATTTGTATACGCGGGGCGTTTTTTACTGACTTACGTGTTCCCTGTACTGATCTCAGACCTCCTTTTCTGCAATTTCATGGCTATCTGCTAAATTTTACATTGTTGCTTAAGTTTTGCACACCAGTGTATATATATTCATAATAATGTCTTTATATAACCATAATATATTATAATAAATAATGTAATATATTCACGTGCAATATCCATAACAATAATCCATATTCATTATAAAATTTAAAACTCCACATAGAAATAGGCGATTTTAGTCTCTATTATTTTATAAAATAATTAAGTCAAGACGTTAATATATAATTTTAGGAAAAAAATATCTTACATTACTTTTTAATAAATATTAAAAAACAATTATTGTATAAATTATTTATTTTTAAGAAAAATTCCAAAAAAGGTAGACTAGCTTTACAAGATAAACTAGTACCGCTTTTACATAAAAATCTTGAAAGCAAAATCTATGCAGAGATTAAGTATAATTCTGTATTGTTATACTTTTCATACTTTATTTCTTTATATCTGGGCACGAAGAAATGACTTTGCTTTTTATTTTATAAACTTTCAAAAAGTTAGAATGTAGTTTAGAGCATTGCGTTTGGATGGAATAAAAACATTTATTTTATTAAAGTTTTTATATTTTTTTAATTTTTAAAAAAATATATTTGCTAGAAAAGTCATATTATAATAAGTATTCATTTCAAAATTAACATAATTTTTTGGTTTCAATGTTTATTAAACTTAACAAAAGTTTAGTTTACGAAAAGTACCAGCTACAATTTTAAAATTACCATAGAATAAGTTAACATTTGGTTATTTTTAACTGAATTTCACATGATACGTTACGGGAAAAAAAATAGAACCAGTTGGAACTATTAACAAAATTGATTTCTTCAGAATGGGAACATAAATTAACTCTATAACGAAATAAAGAAATTTTTCCCTAATTTCGTTAAATAGGTTTGGGAAAAATTCTCTGAGCGCACAATTAGTACACAAAACAATACTCTGAGGAAATGAACAGGTCCCGCAATTACAATTAACAAAAAATTCCCAGACTTACCACAACCAAATTTTTTCATCATTCTGGAGATCGCTAAACTGGGAAACAAATATGGAGTTTAAATTTTAAGTAAGTTCTATGTTATGAAAATTTTCAAATTTTGTAAAAAACATTAAAGGCACTATTTTCGGAAAATTTTTTAAAAAATTGAAAATAAAATAGATAAATTTTTGTCTTTTTTTTCTCCTTTTTTTAAAAAGGGCAAATCACGACAATGATTTTTTTAAATTTTTTTCTCTATTTTTATTTATATATTCCAAAAAAAAAAAAAAAAATCTAAATACTATTCATTTTATCGACTTCAGACGTCCTAAATGCACAAAGATACGATAATACCTTGTTTTACTTTTAACTGATACATTTGGAAGTATTTGAAATAATATTAACTAATAACTAAATGTAAAACCATCCTCATATTGCAGTTCCCTACTTTTTTTTCCACTTTTCTAATTGACACGGTCGGTTTTTATGACTGGTGTGGGGAAGTTGATCCTTTAATTCAGATTCCTTGATTTCTAGAAGACCCTGCTTTGATAGAAAATGGGGTTGGGGAAACCTTTAAAAGGTAAAAATAAATATCATGTAAGGCTGTTTTTTTTTGTAGTGTAGAAATTAATTTGGTTGAGATTTATTTTCAGGCACAGCAATCAAGCTGTTCAAACCTTTTAAGTTGCAAACACGCATACTCACACTGTCGAGCCAAAACGTTGTGAAAATATCCCCATTTAACAAGAAATCGTCTGTATGACCTGTAAGCCCGTGATTCGAAATAATGGTATTTAACTTCTGCTGGAACAGTAAGCTCTCATTCTTGCGTTTTTTGGGGGCTGGACAAAGGAGGAATTTGAAATAGACCAGATTGTAATGGCCCGAATACTTGGAATAAATATATCTTAAGGGGATGCATGGTAGATTGTTCTTTCTCTTGTGTTTAGTATTAATGCAAAGTGGATAAATAGCGGGCATAGCAGAAAAATACACGGAAGTTGGAATGGGGTCGGAGGGTTTTAAGGCTCGGTAAAAAAAAATCGAAGCTGAACGTGACTCAGCTGACAGCGCAATAAAATGCGGGTCCAAGCGCGTTTTTGGGAACACACAGTTCAGCGGGAAATGTTAATATGGGGCTGAGTAGAAAACTTCCCAACCAATGGCCTCCATTGGCCAAGTGTCATTCTAACTGCGCTTAGGTAGACTCAGAAACTGAGACTTGACCAGAAATAAATGGAAAAATTCCTGGTTGGTTGCATCGTTTTTATTCATCACATTGATTATTTTGTCACTGTGTGCTGTCTTACATTCTAACAGTTGCTCCTTTAAAATACACAGACTGGTGATGGTGGTATTTTGCTTTTGGGGAACGTTCTCCGGGGGTTACTCTGGGACCTTTAGTGCTGGTAAAGGGACTGTGAAAGTTACAGACTATTTGAGCATAATTGGCATCATGTGTATCCTTATATGACATCTGTTTTCCAAACTGGAAATGGATTCTTCAAGAGGACAGCGTCCCATGCCAAAAGCTAGAGGGGTT